>JAQQZR010000033.1:12739751-12754200 GCA_030068235.1 Notoglanidium macrostoma
ATTATAATATTTGTAATATAATATATATAATATAATATTTGTTCCACACTAAGAAAACTAACGTTTATATAATCCTTTGCAACATTTGATGCAATGCATTTAAATGCACAATTACTTCCATATGATTCAACATATCCTTCAAACCTTATTTTATTGAACCCTAACTTTACTTTTAATGCTAAATATTATTGCGAATTGCCATTGCAGAAAATATGTTCTAATAAATAATGTCTATTTAAAAAAAATATGTTACAAAAAATATAAAAATATATATAAATATTACACAAATATTACACACACACACACACACACACACACACACACACACGTGCCATGTTGAAATCAGATTAGAATGAATAAATCAGCTTTTAACTAAATTTTAAAAATTGTTGTAGTGTAACTACAAAAAAATCGTACTTATTAAAAGGTGTCGGTGTTTCTGCATGTGGTATTTCAGTAATTGTCAGGAATATAATAGTGCGGTTTTCAGTAATGGACATTCAATGTGTGCTGTGTAGCCTGATTCTTGTCACATGAATTGGTTTTAGCAAACTGCTGTGTTCTTTCCTGTTTAGAGCAATAACCATAGACTAAAGAAGCCTTTTCATTAGTGTTATCTATTGAGGCCATATTGCCTATGCTTTACTGCTGGCATGAGCATTCATCTTATAGGCAGGAAGAGGACATTGCTGTATGTGTAGCCCTTTGTTCTATTCACTAGGACTTAAACTGTATTCATCCTTACTTTATCTGAGATCATGTAAATGCAAAAGCAACCTGGGCGCCATTTTAGGCCCTGAGGATTTGCGGCTAGGATTGGACAAAATTCATCTAAGATTATTTTTCAAAGTGTTATCAATAATTAACACATTGTCATAATTGCTGGCATCCATGCTTTGGAATTTTGTGTGTAAGAGGATTAGTTAGATGTAAATTATTCGCTATTTGCATCACAGCTGAATGATTTCTGAGACTACAGCAGAGGATAACTGTTATTTATCAGACAAAGGATAAAAATTGGGATGGTGTCCTTTAGTTAAAAATTAGTACAATGGGTTGCTATCAAATGTTCAAAGTGTGTATGTGAGCTTGAGAGAGAGAGAGAGAGAGAAACTGAATTTTAGGTAAATAATTAGCTGTTGTAAAAACACGGATCCGTGTAATCCTGAAGGAAGTTCACTGCTATCTCTTAATACGTCTGCTGTGATCCTGTGAGCTGAATTAGCTCGAGATGCAGAAATGCTGCTCACGATGCTGCAGAAAACGATCACATTGTCTCGATACAACAGTCACACAAACACCCCTCTCACACACTCACACTCACCATAAAACTGTAAAGTAATGGCGGCAGCACACTTGGGGCTTGTTGCACTACTTTCGAGAGGCTCTTTGTGATAGGACGGCAACCTTCCTGCCCGTGGCCGTCGTAAATAGATTTCACGCCTCTACCTTCTCTCCGGGAGATTTTCTGCTGCCGGCACAAATTTAGCCACAAAGTGTCAGCGATTTTACATGTGCTGCTCCTGCCAGACATTTTTGTTTCTTCTGCCTGACATCAGATGCTGCTATGAGCATTAATATTGTTACCCCTTACTCTCTTTATGGGAGAAACAGAGCTAACCAATTTGGGTACTTGCATATGAAGCCTTGCTTGTAAATGTGTGTTTGGATATTATCCATTCTGTTGTGGAAAATAAGTTTGACCATTGCTGCCTCCAGCATATATACTCATACGCATGGACTCATTATTTCCTATCTCACTGAAACAGAGTATCTGGTGAAGAAGGAGGTATGAAAGCTTATGAAGAAAAAGTGTTGAAATGTTTCAATTAAGGGCTACTGTGTGTGTGCGCACATGTGGCAGAAATATGTGAAGTGAGAATATCTAAAAGTTTTGATCTTCTAGTCGGTCCCTATGAGGTATATCTGCAGATTTTATTTTAAAACAAGAAAGAATGGAGGTGGGAGCACTAAAAACTAAAAAAGCCAAAAGGTTGCTGATGTTAGGGTTATATTTAGATGTAGACATAGCATTAATTAGCGTTATATATTTATATGTATTTGATAATTATGTGAATGGACGGTTCTCTTAAGGATAGCGGATAGTTAAAGATGGTAGGATAGTGTGACAAGCGTGTGTGTGTGTGTGTGTGTGTGTGTGTGTGTGTGTGTGTGTGTGTGTGTGTGTGTGCATGATAGGACAGTTGGCCTAGTCTGCATGGTGAGCTATATTTCCATGTGATTTTTTTTGGAACGGACAGCTATCGTTTGCTCCGTGCCCTGGGGCTTTACAATAATTCTGTAAAATTAATGTTTCCTTTTTGACTGCCCCATTTTCCTATCCTAATTTTCAGGAGTCGTGGCTGATATTCTTTTATCTTAAGCCAGTTGGCTTGAGGTGTTTCTGCTCTCCTTATTATTGACAGAACATAGTGTATTAGTGCATTTCATTTTAAAATATAAATCAGGAAGAAAAGGAAGTGATTAGAGTGTAGGCAGTCTATTTATTCCCATACAGGTCAAGCAGCAGGGCATTTTGTAATTCATTCATTTATTCCATTATGAATTAAACAGTAGATTTAAGAAATGAGAGAAACACAAAAAGCTGAATACGTCAGAAACACTTAACCTTTAATTCCTGTATGTGTACATACACTTCCCTACAGATTACATGCAATAAACAACACACTGACTAAAAATGTAACATTGCTTTAATCTTCAGGAAAATCGTATTGTCATTTTTGAGAAAATATACAGATACTGAATTAGGCGTGTGCAGTACTGGGATGTGCTGACAGCAGCAGTGTTATAACTGGGTGTGTTTGGGGGCCTGTCAACCCAGACTGTGGGGTTCGTCTACTGTGCGTCCTGCCTGTCTGCTAATCTCTCTCACCGAGGCTTCTTTCACACAGTATGAATTTCGCCCAGAGCTGAAAATGTGTTGCATTTATTGTATTTATTTATTATGAATATATTTATATATTATATTTATTTTATATTTATTTATCCATGTGTCTATATATGACATCATATAAAAGTGTGGAACCATATTTTATTCCAACCTGACACTTCCCATCCTATTTATTTAATCAAACCCTAGGTTTATGTGATGAGGTCAGCAATAAAATTTAATTCAAAACATAAAACCTCAATACAGTTCTTAGAGTTTTAAAGGGTTTTTTTTTTTTGCTCAAGACACCTGGGCAAATGGTTTTGTTGGAGTTAGTAATTTGTATAACAATAGTTTATAGTTTATTAATAGTTTATTTAATAGTGAGAAAAATGGCAAAGATTAACAGATATGAATAGTGTTGGACTTAGCATTCATACCTTTTCTTATTACTTCGTATAAAATAGAACAAAAGCCAAGCATGTGAGCCTCGTGGAGATTTCACCATTTAAAATTTGTTCAAACATGTTATCTCTTGAAAAAAAATGTTAAAATCTTATTTTTAATCTTACATGTGTGGGACTGGTTTCAAAAATGTGTTTGTGTATACATCTCATCAGTAATGAAATTTTTAAATAAGTACAAAGTAAGTAAGTCACTGTTACGTGGATAAGATGCTTTATTAATTCAGATCACATGAGGACGAACTGAAAATATTTTGTTTCATCTCTTTAAACATACACTGAAATATGAGACTGCTAAACACATGCTCATAGAAGGGATTTTTTGTTTTAGTTTCTACTATTTTTGCATAATAACAATAATGGCGACACTAGCATTATGAAATAATATATGGGCACGTCACAAATATTTTCCATTTGAAATCCTTAACAGTATTCCCAAGCTCAAGCAGAATATACATACATACATACATACATACATGTATATAATCTAGTGTGTCCTAGCTTTTGTCTGGTAACTGCATATATGTCCATATGTAAATAATTTCCAAATAAATTGTACGTTTGATCCTGCTACGGTAGGTCTTAACAGTCCCACTAAAAGGATAATTATTCTAGTTCTAGTTTGTCAGCTCTCCTCCTCAAATCTATTATTCATTATTAAACAATCTGGCCAAAACAGGACCGAATGAGCCAGGTTAGAAAAACAGGCAATTTTTTTCCGTCTAATCAATGAGCATAATCATACAGTCTACATGCGATAATGAGCCCAGGCACTGACCGCTTGATTAATGACACTATTATCTGTGTGAAAGGAACCTGCTTGCTGTCCACCCATCAGCACACTGAGAGAAAAAAAAACAGCACTGCCTAAAGACTCATCTCTTCTCTCACCTTATTTATCAGCTTTGTTTTTGCATGTCCATCTCTGTCTTTCTTCATCTCCACTCTTTCCTCTTAATCAATTTCTCAAGCTTTCCACTGAAGATTTATTGTCAGTGTTCTCAGTTCATCCTGTGTGTGTGTGTGTGTGTGTGTGTGTGTGTGTGTGTGTGTGTGTGCGTGTGTGTGTGTGTGTGTGTGGTTGAGAATTATTTCTCACTTTAATTTTCAGTAAAATGTTCAGTGTTATAAAGGAAAGGGCTGAGAAAAGTGTTAATCAAATCCAGATATTTTGTAATGTTCTTTTTTCCCCTTCATAGTGCCACAGGGAGATGGTGGAGATAGTTACTGTAGTTATAAGCTACCAACAGCCTTTTTATGGTAAGTTTAAAAAAAAAAGACATTAAAAACTCCTTTTAATGTTTTATTTAATAAAACAATTTACACTCAGTTTATTTTGAGGTCTTACACAGGGTATCCAATAAATCCAGCATCATTGGGGGAAAAATGTGAAGAAAAAAAAACTATTTAAAGAAAAATAAGATTTAGAGAACTTGCTTGAAATGTTCAACATTTTTCTCAGTACACAATGTCCACAGGGTTACATGCCTCAGTAATGCACTGATACAAATTTTTCAACTTTCCTCATTTTCTCTGTGTATACCTGTGCTTTTTAAAATTGACATTGAATTCTTATGAGTAGATTTATTTGGATTCGATGGCCTTTGCTCAGATCATGGTCTGTAAAAATATGAAAATATACATTAACATGAACTCAGTGATGCTGGACATATGGGATGCCTTCAAATCAAATTATTTGCATTATATATATTTTTTTCCATTTTACGCAAATTTATCCTGGTCACACGTCTCTCTCTTTCGATACAGACCACTGCGTGACTGGAATGGATTTACAGGCATCAAAAATAAAGCTTATGTATAATATTATGTATTATAAATTAATTGACAATCTGCCTTGAAATGAGCTAAATTTCCTAAACAGTCTTACGTTTGAGCTCCTTACATTTTAGAACATTAGAAACAATACAGGTTATATACGAATGCAGTTTAACAGTAATCCTCAGAAAATATAAACGAAAAAGTATCAGGTTTAATTGTTCATAAGATGCAGATCCTCTTACAATCTTATATCTGATTACACTGAAATATCTATATTAGATTTTATTTGATGCATGTATATCTATGATATTGCAGCATAATTCATTAAAGCTACAGAGAAAACAACACTTTAAACAAACACGGTTCAATTGTGTTAAGTGTTAAGTGTTTCTAAATCTGCAGTAGGTAAAAAAAGAATTGATATTCAACATTTCCAGATGTGTAACACACACAATTAATTTCATGGCTTATTCTAAACAGGACTGTTAGTAATCTATCAGCTACAGAAACAATGTAAATCATATTACAAGTCTTAAAATAACTGAATGTCATTTTAAAACATTTATTGTATTTAATGTTTTTAATTTATATTTTGTTAAATATGTATCACAAGTAGTTCACAGTTAATTTTCTTGTAGTCACTCTGTCAATCTGTATAACAGCTTCAGTGAAGTGTACAGCAGCCGTTTACTCTGTTGAAGACTGTTGTATTTTTCTTTCTCCTCTTTGTGTAGCATGACAGACAGAAGAGTGGCCGCGTGTCCATTGTGTGTGTGTGTGTGTGTGTGTGTGTGTGTGCACGAAAGAAAAGAGAGAGAGAGAGAGAGAGACTGAGAGAGAGAGAGAGAGAATGAATGGTAGGGTAACCATAGCCTGCCAATATCTTTTTCCAGGAAGCACCACACTGACAGTGTGCCCTCCTTTCTTTCTTTTTCTTTCTTTTTTCTTTCTTTCTTTCTCTGCTGTGCTCACATTAAAATAAACCAAATACACCATAAACTGTTTAATCCATCCTAAGTAAATCACCCTGCTTTATTGACTATGTGTGCTTTTCCACTGTATTCACTAGAAGAGAGTGTAGATAGTTATAGCTAATAAATGCTAATAAATAAATAAATAACCCTGGCCTCACACAGGAAATCTAACAATAATCATATGCTTGATTCAGTATTGTGAATTATGAAAGAAATTAATATATGTTGCTATGCTTATTAATTTTAACTCCTATTTGCCTTAACTGTTTGTTTTTAGGAGATTAGGAGTTTTTAACTCAGGATCTTTTTTTTTTTTACTCCAGTGACATTTCCTTCTATTCACTAAGTTTTTGTTTTTGTGCGGCTCAGTGTAATGCATCTAATCTAGTTTTATAGTGTACATATAAATGGATTTGTATGAATTAACATGGCAGTAATTTTAACAGCATTGTTACACTTTCATACCTACCTAATATTTTAGATGCTGTAACAGACATTAATGTCAATATATCGTTTTCCTTGATTACATAAAAGGCATAATAAATGGTGGAAGCGAGTGATCCTGTCAGCATATTTAGCACTCCATTGGTTACAATAATTGTTAATCATTACATATAAGTTAATGGTGTGTGTGGTGTTGATGTTTAATTGAACACTCTGTATGCAACTTTTATATGATTGCTTCTTACCAATCCTTATTTGCTTTCAGCCTCCTATAAATCTGAATGGATGATATAATTTAATATGCAGCTTCAGACAGAAATGTCTGTTTTTTTCCCCTGCTTCTGCTTCTGCTGCTGCTGCTGCTGCTGATGATGATGGTGATGATGATGATGATGATGATGATGATGGTGGGCATGAAGGGTGGAGGCACTGCAGAATGACTTGCATTTTGAGAAGCCCACAGGGAAAGACATAATCTTAGTAGGGCTAATTAAGAAACGTAGAGTTTTAATGGACTTCCTAATGCACCGCCGTTGCTTGCTCTTTGTCTGCTAGCGTGAGGAAGACAGACAGTGTAATGCATGAAAACTGCATTTTAGCTCTCGATCGATACGCTGGATGCAGCAGTAGCTCTAACTGATAATAGCTTATTTGAGCTCCTGATTAATGTTGTATATGTTTTTCAGATTTTTCATAAAGATTGGATTAAATTAGGTGGGAAGTACCAAGTCAGTCAAGCCTGCTGAATTGAATGAATTCATTTTCATAGAAAATGTCTGCATTTTATTACATACATTTAACAGATATCAATTGCTCCTTTTTGTCGAATCATTTACATTTTGAGTGATCTAGTAGTCTCAACAACTTTCTGTCCTTTCCATGCTTTATTTCTGTATCATTTTCCTATCCTCACCTCTCCTTTCCTTTCTTCCTTTCACTCCTTTTTCACTCCTTTCCACCGCTGTGGTGTCTGTCTCTATCAGGATGCACAGAGCTCTGAGTTCAAAAGAAAGGCGACCTTGCTTTCTCTTTTTCTCTTCCTCTTTCCTTCCTTCTCTCTATCACTGCTGCAGTGCCACGCCTGCCAAACACACACAAATACTCAGGTTCAGAGGACACCAGCATGCTCTATGCTCAGAGAAATATGCTCAGCGCATATATAACATGAAGCACTTTGCGCTACTCCACCTTCATGACCGTGTGCTCATAATACAGGTTAAAACAGGGATGTCGAATTTTTTTTATATCTCACAATAATTCATATTTCTACTGACGATCACAACATAAGCCAGGAATGAAAAATAGCCATATTGTTCCTGTAGGCTATGTAGGCTGCCACAGTTATAGGAGGATTCGTACTTGGGAGGATGATGGATGTGTCTTTTAGTCGATAAAGCTTCCTTTTTGATTCAGCCTTGTAATTATGTAGAAACTTCTGGAATTGAAGAGACAAAGAGAGACAGAGAGCGGAGGTAGACAGAGAGATGGAGAAAGAGAGCGAGAGAGAGATGATTTTGTTTTATGATGCAAAGAGAGTGTGTGCTACAATCACTGTGTAACGCAGACATTCAGTGGGGACCATAACTGTTGGCCATGTGTTCACTGACAGCCTAGAGACCACAGGGCCTGCGTCTGTGTGTGTGTGTGTGTGTGTGTGTGTGTGTGTGTGTGTGTGTGTGTGTGTGTGTTTACCATAAGAGCTTGCTCACAGAGGAACTGGTGCAGTCTGATTCAGACCAGTAGCTCGTCACCAGGCTTCTCTGGTCTTTAATGAGCAAACTGCCTTCTGCTGTAATGTAGAAGAATCCTTACAGACATGAGAAAAAAATTCCTCTTCTTACTGTATTTCACACTCATTCTAATGTGTTCTCTGTGCAGCGGAATATGTTCATTTATTCACATTTTTACTGCTTAAATTCCGAGGTCTAATAATTGCCGAAAAGCTATTCCTGATTAAAACCCAGCTATGAGTGACTGTGTTAAATGTTATACTAACATAGTATTTCTTTTGTCTTTTTAGTTCTCTACTACAGCAGAGGACACAAGAGCTTAAAGGTGAGTATTTGCTCATACAGATTTAGACAGTGGCTACCTTGTTGAATGAAAAAAAGTTTGAAAAATAATCTTCACAATATCACTGTGCATAAGATTCATTAATCCTACATATGCTCATGGTGTTTAATTTGTATTTATTACAGCCTTTATTAATTATTGACAAGTATCTAATAACCACAGATAAGTCCTATATCTGAACCAGACTGTGCAATTATATACAGGTTTTAACAATAAAAATCTTGGTCAGCACACCTAAATCGACAGGCAGGTGTGTGATGGAAAGCAAGCAATGATGCATTTGTATTTACATGTATTTTCCTGTCACTTCTGAAATTCACGTTCGGCAGCTGCAGCAGGCTTGATAAGAAACTCCGCTCTGCCTCTGAGTCGCTCAACTTGCAAATGGCCACGAACTCTATCTCATACACTCGCAAGCGCACACACAGATGTGTGAAAATGCACTTACACATATACCAACTTGTACACACAATACCGTATTTTTGGCGAGTTTATGAAGTATTTAGGGTGTGTACCTGAGTTAATCCTGCTTTGCATTTTGATGTGTTGGGTATAGAGTTAGCAGCATCTCAAATGTGAAATGTTGATGCAGTTCTATCTATCTATCGATCTTTTTTTCATCCTTTCTTTTTCTGGTTGTGGATATATGATTGATCTAAATATCTGATTTCCACTGGGATACCAAAAACTGTTTTTAGATGCCAGGCAAAGACTTTTTGCTGACTGACTGCAGCTGTCTGATGCACCCAGGAGATATTTGCAGCTCCATCAGCTGCCAGTGCAGCACTATACCTAAAGCCTAACCAGACAGCCCACTGTTTCTGCAGAACACATCTTTCATCTGCTAACTAAAGCTTTCAACGTTTAGGCCAGAAGGAAATTTCAGCCCACTAATGAGGAACTACTATGTCTCGTTTTGTCAAGAATCTGCCTTTAATACCAGACAAATACTTAAAATGTATAGCATTAGTACAAATTGTAATATGTCAGCAAAATAGTGTGTTATAACTGACTATTGTTTATAATATTTTCCCCAATTCTAACCATAATTGTAAATATTGCTAAATCTAAAACATTGAACTATATGTCAAATAAATTATTATACCAATAATAACCTGTACAGGACTATGTAACAATCACTCTCTGTCTGAAGGAACACCTACAACAGGGTGCTATTTGAGCACAGAAGCCGTCATATCTGACAACATGTATAGTGAGAAAGAGAAGAATCAGAGAATGTTGATCTATCACACAACTGTCAGAGGAGCAGCTGGTGTTTCACCAGGAAGCCGCCACGGCCCATTCAGTCAGCCGAATACACTGAGCTACACAAATTCCCCGCTAGAAATATGAAATGTCTAACCACAGAAGTGCTTTGGGATGTGTGCTGCATTATCTATAATAGCTATTCACTGAATCTTAAGTAGATTTGAAAAATCAAACTTAGTGTATATCTACTATAACAATGAATGTGTTACAAGTCCATCAACAGATGCAAACACAAATGTCACAAACTCGTCAGATACTGGACTAATAAGATGGTATGTATTTTCACCATGGCTTTAACACAATATGGTGTCATTATTTCTTTGAAGGGCACAGGCAGGCATCCAAGATCGCCGCACTAGACTCTCACACCTTCTCATCGAATCCATAAAAAAGTTTGCGGTACAAAAGTGCTATGTCGCTATTAGGATAAGTAGGAAGGGCAGGCTGGCTGATGAAACAGGATTAAAGAGAAATATACTGCCTGTGCATTATATGCTGGTGTAATATGATCAACTGCAGGAATTTACAGGGCTTGAACTGCTGGGGTGAAAGATGAGGCAGGCAAATGGCACGATAATTGAGTGGTAGGAAATAGGTGCACTGCGTTAGTTGAACTTGCTGAAATCATTTACCTGAAATTAGGAGAAAAATGTTAAGGCTCTTTCCCCATAGGAAGTCTGTAGCTGTGAAGGTAGAAATAGTTGTGTGACTGTGCAGAATAAACTCCTGAAAACAGCTCGCTGAAAGAACTCGCACAGCCGCTTCTCTCACAAGAATTAATCGTGCTTAACAAGCGTTCAGGTTTGTGTCAAGTGTCTATCCATGAATCACAGCTCTCTCCTGAACATCCCTTTAAAGTAAGAATGTCATTAATAATAAAGCAGACAGAGATCATGGATTACTTGTTTGTATTACTCTATAAAAGTGATTCAGCCCCTCTGAGTCAGTAGCAATAATGGAGGAATGAAGTCAGTGTTAGCTCAGAGATCGTGCACTCATCTGTTCAGGGATGTTAGTCTGACCTCAATAGTCATGCTGTCAGAGAAGAGAACCTCCACAGTAGCAAGACCACAGTTGCACAGTCATCTGGCCTTTCTGCATATACTTGCTGTTAGACACATTGTGTGGGACAAAGGACTTCTCGCTGTAAGGGTTACTTTTGAGATGTTCAGTATCTGTATATCAGCAGACAATGTGTGATCAGATGGGGGAAAAAGAATGAATCCGTTTGTGCAAAATTTAGCCAGAAATAGCACAATGTAACATAACCTAACGTAATGTAGAGATCGTTATCATCATTCTTTCCATATACAAGTTTATAGTAGAATGAAATAGTGTTCTCCAAGGACTTGGTGCAATATATTATGTGAAAGTAACAACAGTGCCGTACAAGATCATTAACAGACAATATGGAGTGCAAATTAGAAGAACATGTCCCATGATAATAACAGTAAGCACCTGATATACCATAACAACAGCAAGTAGCTGACTACTGCGAAATTGTAATTGTTTTAAATTTTCACATTGTGTAATTGAATATTGCATATATTTGCATTATGATTTCTTTGTTTGTTTGTTTGAATGGTTTTTGTTGTATGTTTTTAGATTTTAATAAATTTGAATTGGGGTTTTGTGTAAGTCAAGTTGATGCTGTCTATTTCTTTCTGTAGGATTCGGGTAGAGTTCGGGCAACTGCAGTTTGTTCATTTTAGATGATCATCATTTAAGAAAATTAAAGTAAAGAGTAAAGTAAAAATGACCCAATGCATAGTTGGATCGGGTGCAGCTGTTAAAAAGGTTTCAGTGTTGTTATCGGAAAAGAGAACCAGCATCATGCCATGTCTAGTTACAGGAAGTTTAATGATCTGATGTGTTTGTGTCTGATTGACAGGTGAGTGGGTGCTGTTATCTGAGGACACAGGCAGGATAAGCGCAGTGGACAGAGCTGTATGGTGGGGCGGGTCAGCTGGTGTTGTGAATCAGGCCGCCGTAATGAGTGGGCACGGCTTCTTCATAACACCAGGGTCACACCCTACCACACTCAGCACCGACCAGCGCGCACACACATATCCTCACATATCCACAATACACACACAGACAAAAACACACTGACCCAAGCTGACATCACAGGAGAAATGGAAGGAATCAGACTGTCTGAGGCTGTATTATATGGGCCATATAAGCATTTTAGGCATCCTGAACTATACCATAGTCCCAATGCAAAGACAAAAATGTTGTGGTTTGTATGTTTGGTAGATTTAAATGCTTATTCAGAACAAAAAAATGAAACTCATACGTTGTTAATACATAATTTTTTTTTACATGTTAAATGTATAGATGTTTTGCAATTGTGAAATTAAAAAATTGCCTATGTCTTTTTTACTAGGCGTGAAATTATTTGCATAAAACAGCAAACCATCTTTAATATGTCCTGTTATTTATCTGTTCTCCTTAGGCATATTTGCTCCTGTTGAGATCTCATTGTGCTGTCTTTATTGATTTGCTTACTTATAGGACAGCCAATGTTCAGTTGTAAATATGTACAGTATATATAACTTCACATAGACAGACTGAGTGAAGGTTTTCATTGTTGGGTTTTTATGGAGACATTGCTCTAATTCCACTAACATTACACTGTAGCACTGTACTGTACTTAAGTGCTTATCTTTTTTCTTTTTTTTTTATTTATAAAATTAATAACAAACATTAGTCACTGCCAAATCAACTTTTTTCCAAAACATTTCCGACATCTCAGTTCGTCAGTTAAATTAATGACCAAAATGCCCTACAACTATCAAACCACCACAAACACATCTCAAAATAAACTCTTTCATCAAAACACAGCATTACATTTCTTCTAAAAAGAGCACTGTCGATCAGAGCATAATGTTTATAAACCATTAACAAATGTCATTACAGTGGATGCACTAAATGATACATGTTGATAACAAAATAAAGAAATAATAGTTTCTATTACAAACAGAGTGATACATTCTGAGTGTATATACCATATAAGAAGATAAAATAATTACAGTTGAAATGCAAGAAACAAGCTAAAATAATTGTAATCTTTCTATCTCTTCTGCATGGTTACAAATTTTCTCAATTGCTTAAGTGCAAAGGCTTGTAAGCAATGTAAATATATATAGTTTTTGTGCATCACTGCAAACCTTGGCTGTTCTTATTGTTACAGACTGACTTCATGAAAAGTTAGCCAGCATGACAGTGCTTTTCTGTTACAATTTAACAAACATACTGAGCAAAAAAGAAGGTTTGATCTTCGCATGCTTAAAATACCACTTTCAAACAGCTCATACTGTATCGCTAATAACAGCAGCAGACTGTGGACCAAAGGCTCTGTTTCCTAATTAATCATAGAAGTGGCACTTTTAATACTACAGCACTTGACAGTACATTTTTCAGAAGGCTATTTGCACACACAAAAAAAAGAAAATGTGCGACATTATCCGAGTTGAATTCTTGAAATCCTATGTGAATTTTCTAATAAGCAACACAAATGGTACAAAACAGAAACACTGCAGAGGAACCCACTGTGTCCAGTGTTATTTCATTCAGTCATTCATCTTCCATGAATGCTTCTGAGTTATAAAAACAACTCAGAAACCCCCCCCCAACACACACACACACACACACACACACACACACACATATTAGAGGATGGCACACCCTTTCTCCCCCTGTCAATCACTGTGGTACAGACCAATCATGGGCATCTGTGAGCTCATGCAAGAGAAAAGAGTGCCCTGTGACGCAGCATAAATAGCAGTTTGAAAAGATGCACTATGTGTTATATTGGAAGCATGTGATAGTCTTTACCCTCACGGGTTGGTAGATGACATATGATAATAGAGACCTAACTGGTGAGTTAGAATTGACCAAGACCAAGACACTGGACACTGAGAGAACATGTGAAACCCTGCACAGACAGCAATCTCAGCTTGTGATTAAACCTCAAACTCTGAACATTCCATTCAATGTCACCCTCTGGCATATGTGATATATATATGAGATTGATATTTTATATATTTTTCCCAATGTCACCCAAACAGTTGTGACATGACATTTTTTCACTCCAAGCTGAGGCAGTCTTATCTGATTATCAGAGCTTTGGGGCTTCTCTGTATTTCACTTCTCTCTACTTCACTGGGGCTTCTCTGTATTTCACTTTCCTGATAAGAGTAGTCATGAAACTATTGGTGTGAAAGTAACAGTTAAGAGGCAGTGTGTTATTTTCTTTTAAATGTCACTGTACACGTTTGAGATTATGAAGATACCTATCGGCCATAACATTCAATTCAATTTTATTTGTATAGCGCTTTTAACAACAGACATTGTCACAAAGCAGCTTCACAAAAGTACATAAATTCTGAATATAAATGTATGAATCTATACATTCATCTATATATATCCCTAATGAGCAAGCCTGTGGTGACGGCGGCAAGGAAAAACTCCCTGAGCTGGCAAAAGGAAGAAACCTTGAGAGGAACCAGACTCAAAAAGGATCCCATCCTCATTTGGGTCACACTGTATAGTGC
>JAQQZR010000033.1:12760432-12782256 GCA_030068235.1 Notoglanidium macrostoma
TATATATATATAAAATAGAGAGAGAGAGAGAGAGAGAGAGTCAGTCAGTCTTTATTTTTATTCTGCTCTTTTAATTGCCTTTCTGTGATTTTTTTTTTTATACTCCAAGAGATATGCACAAATTCCAGTAAAAATGGTAATAACATCTCTAATCTTATCTGTCTTTTATTTTTTTTTTTTTATTTTTTTTTTTTCTAGGAATGGTTTCAGAGGTGGACTCCACTAAACGCTATCGCGATGTCTCTGAGCTCACTGCTGCGTATGAGGTTGGTTTATTTCTAAGACCCGATATACATTGTACAATTGTACAGACAAAAGATGATCACCGTGAAACAATCGTGGCAGTTTCTTTGCTCGTGGCTCCTCGACGGTGGTCCTACGTGGTACCGAGAGAGAGGTTCAGAGACGGGCTCTTCGACCAAAGATAGCCTGCAAAAATGCTCTGACTGTGTGATCATCTCACAGTGTGTACTGCTACAATCTACATATACTGACTAGCCAATGAAAATGCAACATGATATGATGTATTTAGCAACATGACAGCGCTGAAACTCAAATAACTTGGAGGCGAAAGACAGAAGGAATACCGGTATGTGAGATACCAGTACAGGAGAGATTTTTATCACTAGCGCATGCCAATGACGTTTTGTTCTTCTATACTAACTTGCGTCGTATCCTACGATTCAGTAGGTGTTATCATCGTACAGTCTACTTAAATCATTCTTGAAGTCTTACCCAAGTTTATTAGATCCATATTGCACAGTGTGATATATAATGATCTTGTAAGATTGATGAAATCGCACAGTCTGTAGACGGCTTAAGAAAAGCAGAGATTTTGCCGATTCAGCGCTTAAGTGCACAGAGATGATACAGTTAGGAAATGTTCTGTTCCTCTTCCGTTAATTAATGTCGCTGGAGGACGTCTGTAGTAAAGATGGTCGAGCCGCAAGGTATAAACGCTCTCTGTAAATCACAAATCGACCTTTATTATAATCTCTTGTTGTTGGACTAGTTGTGCTTGATCATTAGTAGGTCACAGGTCCATATTATGTAGGCTGTACCTGTGCTAAGCACACAATAAATTCCCTAGATCACCTAAATTACGTAAATGTGGATTTTCTTTTAAGACTGATTTACTGCTCATAAATGATGTCAGCTACTTCTTTAACTCACTCAGGCTCAGCAGCAGATGCAGCACAAATCACATACTTCAAATAAGAGCTCTGTCAGGAGCCGATGCTGTTAATGCTCTCCGGCCCTTTTACTTTGCGGTCCATCCTGACTTCTTTGGCCAGCATCCAAGAGAGAGGGTAAGAAATGATGTCCTGATGTTCCTCTGTGCAGAGCTTTGGTGTCTATGTTGGATGTAAATTCTGGTTTCTGTTTGCAGGAAGTGAATGAAAACTCTCTCAAAAGATTAAATGGCTATTTAGAGAGTCTACAAAAGCCAGGCTTTAGGTCTGTCAAGCCTACAAAGCTTACTTTTTATCTCAGGGACATAAGGGGGATAGCAGAGAGCAACAACGACATGCTACATTCTGGTAAGTTGATACTCATCAAGAGGTGAGCTGTGTATAATAGCTGTACGTCACAGTGCGTTTGCTAGTCTGAATTAAGAGCTGTCTGTACCATAGGCTCTGTTTTCCTTTGCAAATGGATAGCAACCCAAATGTACCAGTTCTTTAATCTTACAGAATTAAATGCAAACTTCGAAAAAACAATACATACAACAGAAATAGAAGTCACTTATTTTCTGTTGCTAAATCACAAATAGTGTTCTACAGGGCATGTAATGCTCTTCATACTGTCTATGGCATATGTGTGTGTTACCCTGTGTAGTGAATAAATGCAGTGAATAGGAAGATTTTAATGTGGATCATGGGTCAGTCTAAATATCAGTGAGGAGAAAGCATCACTGTGGGTAAAAAAAAAAACTAATCTGAAACATTACAATTGCGTGATAAAATTGTCATGGTGAAAAAAGAAAGTTAATTTGCCAGACAGTCACTGATCTGCTAGTGGAGAGTCATGTACCATTCTAGCCAGCGGCATTGCGTTTGACCAGTCAGCTATTTCTAGCTCCTGGTTCATCACGCATGGTATCTGGGCAAGAAGGCTAACTAAATTAAGGGTATGTTATTTTGTCGTCCCCATTGTTTGGTGGAAAAGTGTTCTATGTTTAAGTGTCACTAAAAGTTACATTCTATTTTCATGTCTCCTCTTAAACAATGGGTGGAGGTTTGAACAACTGAACTGTCAGTACTGCTTGTCCACCATTACACGAAATTAGAAAAGCATTTGAATTGGGCTTTAATGAATTTTCCACATAAGCTACCAGGGCTGATATAATTTGAACAGCAAAATGCTCATACAACAATGTGCACAAATGATACAGGGATATTTTTATACACAGGCGTCATGATGCTGCTTACAGCTGTTTAAAACTGGGGTTTTTTCTGTCATATTCACCCAAGTTTTATCTGTTCAGGAGTTTGCTCACTGCTTAATATTGTGAAGAGTTTAGGGGATAGTTAAGAAGTAGTACAGGTGTTTTCCTACTTGCCTCATTGTACAATCTTTGTCTTTCTACATTTCCCAGGATTCCGTTTGGTCACTTTCACGCTACAGGCTAAGGATGTCCTGTGTGCAGTGGTGGATATTTTGAAGTCCTGCAGCTTGTCAGTGGAACACATGCAGGGTCTTCTCACTGCCAGAGCCCAAAGCCAAAACTCGGATCAACAAGGTGGAATTCCTTTCTATCGCCCGATTAAATGGGACAAGACGTACTACACTTTCACAGGTTTCAGAGACCCAGAGCAGGAGCTGGAGCAGGCAAAGAAAGTGGAAACCACACTCAGGTTCACTTAAATCTGCACAGACACACATATATGTATATTCTTTATAAAATCTGATCCTTTACACATTCCACAACACATTGAACCTTTTTATTACATGCATACGAATACCTAAGAGGTTTAACTGGAGTTATAGGATGTTACATATAAGACAGTCGAAGACATACTTCATGGCTGTCTATAAAGCTGGTGCCATAAAGTGGAAATTAGAAGCAGTGTCGTAGGCTTGTGTTCCATTAGGCTTTCATTTTCATGTTGTGCAGGAAAAGAAAGGTTTATTTGCAAAGCTAGAACCGCATACAAATATTAGTCTTTGTAAGTCACTATTGTAACCATGACATTGCTTTGAGCATTTCTGGATGGTGTACGTTTGAGTTAAAGTAGTTCTGAAATCAAATTTATTATCTAACACATGGTTGAACATTGTGTATTTGCAGTCTGTGGCTGAGGAACAATGAACGAGAGGCCACTAAGAAGCAGAAAGCCAGCATTCCACGACGAGCTGAGCTGAAGAGACTGAAGAGAGAGCTCATAGAGAAACTGGGCCTGCTTGATATCAGGTCAGCCTGGACGTACATGCTTGCAAAGCCATTTCAGTATTCCAGAACAAAAAGCTAGATCATGAACAATGGCACTGACTGAGTCTACGTCAGCAACCTTACACTATACTGCGGAAAGTATGTGAGGCCCTGACACCCGTGTGTGCCCATTCGGAAACCAAGGGCATTAACCGGGAGTTGAACCACCCCCCCACCCTTTTGCTGTCATAGCAGTCTCCTCTCTTTCCTCGATTATGGAACATGGCTGTCGGGATTTGCTCTCTCAGCCACAAGAGCATTACTGAGGTCAGGCACTGATGTCATGTGTTCAGTTAGGGTTGAGGTCAGGACTATGGCCTCTCAAGTTCTTCCACATTAGCCTTGATAACTCATGTCTTTGTGCACTCCAGTTCCAGTGGATGGAAATTGTTATTTACAATTATGTGGCAACAGTTTGGGGAAGGCCCACATGTGGGTGTGATGGGCAGGTATCCACATAGTTTTGGCCATATAGTGTATTTTATTTATATATATATGAATCTACAGCATGTGAAAATACCTTTATGCTGCAAGGTTGTCACATTTTCTTCCTTCCTGCAGGTGGCAGCGCAAATGGGGAGTTTCACACAGATGCTGTCAGATGCAGAGTTTGAGCCGCCTTTCTTCACAGAACCCAGAGGCCATGCTTAATCTCAGAGGTACTATGCGCACAGAAGGATTATATGTGACACTCGGGATGTGTTTTTGTTGTATGAACAGATGAGTCAGCGGGCCTACATGGCCACTCGTACTGACAATTTCTCACCACACAGGGCACTCAATAGTCTTTACTGACCAATCAGGAATGAATGCCTCAGGGCATGTGATGCTGGGAACAATGGATGTGCATCATCAGTGGACAAAGGTAATGTGTGTTCCCATTAAATGGGCTAGAATCTTCTAAATAGCTGTTATTATTTGGCCATAGTTTCTCTTTGTCTGTGTGGTCTGTTATCCATGATGCTCTGTGTCTGCAGCTCTTCGAGAGGTTGCCTAGTTACAACAGTCTGCTGCAGCAGACAGAGTGGCTAAAGGATAGGATCAGTTTCCTGTTGGGAGGGATCCAGGTGATCCATATGGATCGTGTGGATCTGGTATTGCCTCTGGAAGACCACTATAACACCCTCAACACCTTCCACAAGAGACTGTTGCCTCACAGACTCGCCCTGCACCCTCGCAGCTTGCAGGGACTCACCATGACCCTAGAAAAGTAAGACGTCCTCTGCTCATTCCTTTACTCACTGCTGTGTGGTGTTCTGTATAGATAAATAAACGGAAGAATGGAACACCACCCAAAATTTATACAAATTATCTACAGAAACATTGTTAAATTATTTTTCACTTCTTGTGTTGTTGAAACACCCTGTTTGTATGTTGTCGTTGAGAACTGGGTGACATGACTCAATAGAATATGTTGTAGTTTAATACCCATAAATGGGTAAAGTGAAAAAGAGGACAGAGTTGACCTGGTTCAAAGCATGTATGAACAGGGTTTGCCAGTATAACATGAATAAATCTTGAAAATATGAATTAATTTGTTTCATGATGTCAAACCAGTTCTCTTTGTCATTTTCTTTTGGTTCTGTTTGAATTGCCTTGAAGCTGTTTGTTCTGCTTTTAAAGTGGACCTAGAAGGCTCTGTTCTGGGGAGCAGCTGACATGCAAAGTCAAATTATTATTATTATTATTATTATTATTCAAATGATATTTTATTTTAAAACCACATCAGACTTTGTAACTTCACCTCCAGACAGAATAAAAAAAATAGTCGGTTCTTTGATCGGACCCATTTCTGTAAAAGGTTGTCACTGTGTCAGCACTTCAGGAATTCAGGAGTCTGACGTTTGTAACACTTTAAGTCTGTCATGAGTTGTGGTAGGTGTGTTGGGACCAGGGGAAACCTCGACACTCTTCAACTCCTCTACTCAGTATTTTGTGTTTATTTAGTGACCGTTCTAGTCCAAGACTTCATGAGATGGGCACCTTCATCATCTCTGCCATGTGTGACCCTGTTTACCTACAGAACTTCCTGCAGAGCAATGCCCAGGAGGCCCGCAGACGTCTGCAGCGCAAGGAACAGTTAGTGCAAATCTAGCTTTTATTCCTGTCCTGCATTTTTTTTCCTAGTAAAATTAGAGGGATATAATCAGCATTGTAACAACTTGTTTGGAAATATGTCAAAGGAGTATTTCAATTTCCCCACAACTTGAAGATTTCAAGTAGAATCTAATTTTCCAAAATGTCTTTCTAGGTTCATTCTAGGTTTCTTTGCAAGATCAGTTAACACAAAACAGTAATGCAAGTGACGCTCTCTGTATGTCCTGCAGGTTAGAGGCTGAAGAGGAGGACGTGGTGTCCATTTGTGTGCAGGGTCTGTCTCTGCAGAGTCTGTCCAAAGAGCCCAGTATCTCCAGCAGTCAGATGATCCCGTGCTGCAGGCGTTTGATCGAGGAGAGGTCTCCTTATATGCAGAACCTGCACCTCTGCATCTCGCACTTCTACTCCGTCATGCAGGATGGTGATCTGTGTATACCTTGGGATTGGAAGGGCTGATGCATCCCCAGGTGTTCAAATACAAGCACTGTGTTTGTGTTCATGTGCTGTCATGTAGCTGTGCAGGCTTGTGGTGAAGGTGTGGTTTATATGCAGTATGTTCTGGAATGCACTTTGGTTTTGTGATGCAACCAGATGCGTGGTCTGCTTATTAAGCAAGAGAATTTGTTAAAGGAGCTTGTGTTGATTGTTTCAGTATATCGGTTGTTTAAAAATGAGCACTTTAGGAGAAGTCTCAGTCTCAATTTCAGTTTGCTGCACTTGATAGCCATGGAGCCAAAGGTTCTGTCAGGGTACTTTATATGTGACCGTTTCATTTCAAATGTAGAATCTGAAAGCAACCATGACGGACCACATTATAACATTATTACTGTGGCTGTCAGCCGCATAATTTTTGGAATTAATGTCCGTTACCACTGGGTTTATCTTTTAAAAGGTGTCTGAAGCAAGCATTGTTAAGTGTCTTTTTGTTGAGTACTTTGATTAACTCTGTATATCTCAGCAAGTGACGGCCGGAGGAGATCCAGAATAAGCTTTTGCAGTATTCGCAACATACACTGCCTGAAAGAATTATAATCTATGTAATGCACTTGATGTCCAGTAGATGGAGCTCCTGTACAGAATTAAAGAACTCCAATGACCATGTTAAAAAAAAAAAAAATCCATTTCCTTACACTAATAATTTTTCCTCACACCTCAAGCTTGTTTCTTTAATATACTTACAATCACGATTGTAAATGGTTATTACTGTATTAAATATCTGACTGCAAGGTTCAGGCCTTAGACATACTTTTTAAAAACTGTGCCGAATTCTGCTCTTTAAAACTCATGCAATTCAGAAGCTGTCTCAGGACCATGGATCTGATTTGGCACTTAACTATAAATCTTAAATCTGTTCTGTTTATCTTTCTGTGGGAGCATTTAGATGAGAGTGTCTATTTCAATGTGGACACCTGACCTCCACAACCATATGCGGGTCTTCCCCAACATTTGAAACAGATAATTGTCTAGAAGGACTTTGTATGCTGTAGTATTAGGATTAATCTACACTATGTGGCCTTGACCTGTTCCAAGCATGACAATGCCCCTGTGCACAAAGCAAGGTTCCTAAAGACATGGCTTGCCAAGGCTGGAGTGGCGATTAACTCCACTAAACCCATTTGGGATGAACTGGAAATCAGACTGCATGCCAGGTCTCTTCAGCCCAAATCAGTGCCTGAATTCACTAATGCTCTTGTGGCTGAAGGCTTAAATCTCCACAGCCACACTTCATGCTTTTGGAGGGGGGATGTTCATAATCCACATACAGCTGTGAATGGTCATGTATATATAGTGCTGTGTAAAAGTCTTGAGCCACTTTTTTTTTTTTTTTAGTACTAACTTTGTAAGTTTGTTATGGATATTTATTTTATGAATTGAGGCAGTACAAAAACTATTTAGATTTCTTTCCAAAAAATAATTTGCATTTGAAAAATGTTTGTATGTCTGTAAAGAAAGCAACATACATGTAAAAGACCACTTGTCAGATTAAAAACAACAAACATAATGAAGGCTCCTTGGTTTTGCTGCAAAAAAAAGAAGCAAGTGCGAAAGTCAAAGTCTCCAGAAAAACTGGTAGATTTTCCAAGTTGCTCAATAAAACTTACAAGTTCATTTCCTCAGAAAACCGTACACTGTACAATATGTTTATTGCTGTTTACTGCAAATTGTAGTATTTTTCTTTTAAGTAGAAATGTTTAATTCCATTATTTTTTAAATAATCTTTACCAAAAAATAAATAAATAAATAAAAATAGGGTAGCTGAAGACTCTTTGTACAAGTGCTGTGTATATAATGAATAAGACAGAGTGCTGTTCTTTAGCTGACTCTGCAGTTTTATTTATTTTGGTAATTCTGTATGCAAATGATCCCCGATTGGACAAATGTTTGTAGTTATGTTGTATATTATGATTCATGGTTGCATTAAAACATTGGCTATATGATACAGTGGGTAAATGTGTAATGTTTTTATGTGTAAAATACATTTGTCATTTTCTGTGTGTATAAAAGAACAGTGAAGTTTAATAAAACTGAGCTCTGTAATGACCTTTTTTCCTTTTACTGTTATTACTGTATTATATTGTCCTTGAGACAAATTGCTCACTTCAGATTATGTTTATCGAAGGATAATTTATGAGTTTATATACTGTTAATAAATTCATTTTCCTCAACACATTTTATAAACCTCTATTTTCTTTCTTGGTCTTGCAGGTAGTTGAGTGAGTTTGTTCATTCGTTCTTTCTCTCTTTCTCTCTCTCATAATGTCTCCGTGATTTCTGAATGACCGTGCGTGTTTCTTTTCAGTGTTAAACTTCCTTGGCTTTTATTCATTTTAGAGTAATAGTAGATTGGTTTCGTTACTGCATACCCACTCCGATTTTAAGTGCATATCTGTAGGCATTGACATTAAATCTAGAGTCTTGTTGAACTTTGTGACATCTAAATGACAGACGGGAAATGTGAGTGATCAAACTGGAGTGAAGTGTATTTTGTTCTTATGCTGCACTTCCCAAAGAAACACCTGAAGCACTTTTGAGCAAACTGCAGCTGGACTTCTACTTCTTTATTGAACTAGTAGCTTTAGTCTCCTAAAGTCAAACTCTAGGTCATCATGGGAGAAACGGGTAAAGCCGGCTAACAGGACTCTGGTGAAGCTGCATAGGCCAATCTCCTGTGTGTTAGATAAAACTGATTACAGAAACATTGATGAATTTTCAAGACAGAAATCATCTCCAGGGGGAGCTAAGGGTCTAACACTTTGTAGCTTTATTTTATAAATACTGATTCTTTCTTTTCTTACTTCTGTTTTAACTAATATACCCCAGCCAGTCAACACAATTACCACAAAATGTTAAATAAGGATAAAATTAAGTAATAAACAAATAGCATTAAATATCTCAAGAGTTTACACATAAAAGTACCTCCCTAATGCCTTAGATATCAACAGTCCAACATTATCACAGGAAGATTTATCAAGGACAAAGACAGCTTGTCTTTAATCTGAGGGAGAGGCTCTTCCCTTAGCATTCTGCCCTTCCTGTAATGCTCATTTTCAGTTCCTACTTATCGCCCTGGACTTTGTTTTGCACACAGGGGCATTGGAACGGGTTTGAGTCTCTTAGTTCCACTGAAGGGAAATTGTAATGCTACAGCACACAAAGATATCCTATACAACTGTGTGCTTCCAACTTTGTAGCAATAGTTTGGGCACATGCGGGTGTGATGTTCTGGTGTCCACAAACCTTTGGCCTTAAAGTTAACTTTTTTGTTTCGAACAGTATCTAAATCTTCATCTACATCTGCTTGCCTTTGTTAACCTGCCATTGTATAAAATATGCTGTGGACTGCATGAGGAGGAAATGATTCATGCTGAAATCTGAGAAGAAGAATATGGTCCCTAAATCTTTGTTCAAGAGCCGTCTGGATAAGCCTATGTGATATATGAACTCCCAGCCTAACTTTAAAAATCCTCTAGTTGTTTTTTTTTTTTTTTTTTTTTAAGGCCTTAGAATCTGTACAAATCCTTGAGGATGCTCCGCCCAAATCCGAGTAGTGCAAAACCAAACACTGAGCACTGACAGATTTTAACCACCAGATTCTCACTAATGCTCACTAATTTTGCATCATCTCCAGAACACTCTACCCAAACAAATCCAAACATAGGTGAAAAATATGGACTTGCTTACAGTCTTGTGCGTCGGTGTTTGAGAATGACCAAATATATTCAATTAACTGTAATGAATAATATACCACTTAGTCAGTTGGGACCCAACTAAAAAGCATAAGAAAACAATTATAAAGATATTGGGGAAAAGAGGAAGACTCAACAACACCCTCCATTTCTGTTACACTTGCCTTTGGTTCCTAATGCCAACAATGAACCAGTCACATTGGTTTATTTTTTTCTTCATGAACTATCTCAATGTAACATGTTAAGTAGCTTAACAATACCACTGGCATTGCAGGAATATTGATTCAATACATTTGTTTCCTGAATGAATAATACACAAAAACAACTGTATTGCAAACGATGGCACAGATCTATACATTTACTGATGAAACCTGAAACCACAGAACCTATATATAGTCCTAAGTTTCATTGAATTACAGAGGAAATGGCAACTTAGTGGTGCAGTGTTCTGAGTCACTTCTTACCAATTAGTGTGCATTTTTTGTCTTTTCGTAACTTTACACACACAAGTAGTGTGGCTTGTTAAATTTTAAATGATTAAGTTATTTATGCATTAAATAAGTCATGTGAACTTAAGCAAGGAAACAAAGTTAATCATACCACTAACATACTTTGAACAGAACTACAGAGAAGACATGGAAGACACCACATGGTTCATAACCATGAACTGAAATGGGAAATGGGAAAGATAACTCTATCTCCTAGCTGGACTACAGGAACTTCTTACAGGCAAATACACACATATTAACACACACAGAATTACATAGAGAGCCAAACACTAGTGCACACACACACACATACACTGATTATTTCCCTTTTTCTGTACACTCATCAGTGAATGTATATATATATATATATATATATACACACACACATATGCATCAGTCTGTACACGTTATACATTTTTTCCACTGTCTCACCAGTGTTGTAGTCACTTTTGTTACTGTTACCATTTGGTATCAATGTTATTTTTATAATTATATATAACATTCAGTATATGCGCAGTGGGACTAAAAAACCTTAAAAAAATTTTTTTTTTTAAATGCTATGCATACACATGTCAAACCATGTACCTGTCTTTTAGTATATCATCCTAAAAACCTTTGACTAATTCAAGACTTGTGGAAAACATGTATGATATGCAGTCAGTATTTCTGTTTTGCTGATTGTGTTAATATATAATAGCATCTATCCTGGTCCTGCAGTTCTGTGCCTCCTATTTTATTTATCAGGACACAGTAGTGTGCTGGATAAAAAAAAAAAAAGATAAACATTGAACTTGAGCCAACTCATAGTAAGTATCTCTCATCTGACTAAAGGTCAGTGTGTGTTCGTCTATGTTCATTCTTTTTCTGACTTTTGTCCCTCAGAAAAGGGGACAGATTTATAGCTTATGGTTTTTCTTTGATTGGCTGCTCTATTATGACGCACATAAAAATGTGTTCATAATGAATGGAAAATATGTATCTGTGCGTTAACTGTTTTGTACTTAATCTAATTCTTAAAGCAAGGTTTAATATCAAATGGCTTTATTTTCATTGGAATTATAACAAGTGATTTAAACAAGTTGGATTTAAAATGAACGAGCTCTGGACATGCAAAACAGTAACCTTAAGAATAATGGATTTTGATCTTATTTGCTGTGTTATTATTTTAAGAGATGGGAACCCAACATGTCTCATTAATAGTATGGTTATAATAAGTCTACTGTGAGCTTTATTGGATATTATAAAGGTTTTAAGCACACACACACACACACACACACACACACACACACACACACACACACAATTACAATCACAAATCACAATATTTTTACTGATTAATAGAAAAAAAATTCGAAATTAATTAATGAAATATGTCTATATGTATACATTTAAAACAGAACACAGTTGTGCTATGTAAGCTGTTCATATACATATACGTCATACATAATCCATCCCACATATGCTAAAGCTTTGTGATAATTAGTCCAAGACAGACTGATGGACAAATGGTGTTTCTGCTCTCCTGAGGAGATGCAATGTAAATCAATGAGTGTGCACCCACTGTGAGCCATCTGAGACAAAAGCTTCAGTTAACCTAAATGAATGTAAATGTAACACATGGCTGATCCTGCTCCCTAAGGGAAAACTGCTGATGCTTCTGAGAGTCACACTATAGTGTTTTATTCACATGGATCGCATGTGACACTTGCACACGGATTATGTAACATTTCAATACAATCCCATTCCGATATAATGCACATTCATGTTGTGTAAACAATCTGATACCAGTACATTATTTCAAACAACACCTGATAGCTTTATATAATTCTATAATTATAATTAGTTGTATAATATCTTTATGCTAAAGGTTTAAGGTTATTTTGAATACAATATTGAATATCCACTGTCAATCCACTACATTATCCACTACAATTTCAAAAAGGCCACTGACTTTCACAGCATTATCCTCAATAGGTGCTGAGTGAAAAAGACATTCAAAAGGACTGCCTATTTCCTGTGCTGAGGAAAGAACCAGCGCCTCATTATACACACAACCCCCTGTCCGCATTGCCTGTGGTCATTTCCACTGTGTGACATGGCCCTTCCCTGGTTTACTGAATTTTGCTGAGTGGGCCTCTGCCCTACCCCCAGCCTTTCCTCATGAAGATCAATGAGATGTCCTTGGGATGGCCAGAGAAGCTTGGAGCCACGAGTGGCCAGCCTCCAGCAGGCTTAATCCAACCCTCAATAATGGGGGTCAAAGGGTCTTTTACAGGGCCCCGTCATTCAGCTGGGCGTCTCACAGCTTTAATGGGCAGCACGCATCTGGAGCGTAAACCCCACTGTGAAGCTCCTTCCTCTGCCACCAAAGCCACAGCATCACCCCATCCTGGGAGCCTGTAAATGAGCTCTAAAGTCAGGCCTCCATGTGGTAGCTATCTTTTACAGAAGGGATCATCGATGTAGAATTACAAAGGAGTGAGAGAAGCTCTCGGTTTTAGTGCTGGGGGTTTTGAATGACCAAATTAATCACGTGTTTCTGAAATTCCAAAGAATGGACTGACGCATAACAGATGAAGATGTATCAGAAATATAGGTAACAAATTAGACCTTTTCCTGGTCTCTTGACACCTTGTATCTTTTGTAATTTATTACATATCTTTTACCTTGAAAAAGTTGAATATAGTGTATCTTGAACAGCAATTTAAGGTACATAATTGCACCCTAAGGAATATTTATATACTTCTAGTTTTAAAAGCTAGTTAAAGGTACACCACATACACCTTCCCAGGTAAAAGATATACAGGCCCTACTAAAGGTACCAATTACGTTCCCTTATTAATGCTACCACCCCAACAAATATAAATTTCTGGGGGAAAAAAAAGTTTCATTCAGCACCCTAAAGGGTTATTTGGTTTATCCCTTTTATCCCAAAGGTTTCATGGTAAATCCTACAACAGATGGCTTCCTTTCAGATGAGGTTCCAGATATCCTATTTGCAAAGCTAGAAGTATTAACCAAAGAACCTTTCAGTAAATTGCAGGAGTGCAGGGTACATATTAATACGAATATGCTAATCAGCAGAATCTTTATCACGTGTTCTACAGTTAACTGTGTACATGATGACCCAAGCTGCTCCACACTCCCGTGCAGAATAGCAACATCGCGCAGTAATTTATAATTTACACTAAACAGTGAGTGAAACAGTATAGGCCCGTATAGAAGCAGTGAGGCTCTCTGGTATTGGTCGATGCCATGCCCAACCCCCTCGTCACTTTAAACCTCCCCCCTTCTGTGGCCAAGCGGAAGTGTGCTCGTATCTCTCAGTGCCGAGGCATTCGCTCGATAATGCTCTTTAATTCATGTAACGCGGACAGAAAATCAACCGAAATGCGCGCAGTTTTGCACGGCGTCAACTGTGTTCAGTGTGGTGAAGCAGGAACGCGGAAGTGAGGTTCTGCGCCCCGGTTCTCTGCAGCGCGAGGCAAATGGGCTGCGATATTCTTCTGTCGAGTGTTCACGGGAAACCTCTGGAAAACACACACATCCTGCACTGCTGCTGCGCAGAAAAGGTAGGCTGAACTGCTTCACCCCAGAAAGGGAGGGTAACTGACCAGAGCTGAGAGTTTGATTTCGGAGCCAAAACCATTATTATTACTATTACTATTATTATTATTATTATTATTATTTCAGACCTCGCTGTAAGAAGATCCCGCAGGGGGGCAGGAGCTACATGTGACACACACTTCTGTGAATTATTTAATCTCTTTGCGCCCAGCGTTACACGCCGACACGAACGACATCCAGCAAAAAAAAAAATTACAAATGGAGGACTGGGAATGAGCATGCGTATGGTGGGAAACGAAGCCCTGTGCGCTGGGGCCGCAGTAAAGGCGACGCTGTGCTGAGCGAGCGGCCGGAGAGTCATGCGGCGGTGGGGGAGGATCGGAGCAGGGAGCTCGCAGCGCCGCACTTCACGTTTCGCAATAACTTCGATGCCCCATAGCGCAGGGCTCTAACATGACAACAGGCCAAGGGGTAGAAACTTAGCACACACTACTTGTTATGCGCATTTACGCAAACTGGCGGATTCTCCTGGTGCGCTAATAGGCATTACAGGCAGCTAATTAGTTCTCAACTTTGCCAATTTGGAGTTTAATTGGAGTGAAATACGATCATAAATGTACGTGATACAAGATGTAATGCTGGTGTCTTAAACATCAGCACATAAGTGATTAACTTAAGGGAAATTAATTCACCGGAAGGTAGACTGTACGTGCTCTGCGATGATCTAATTTACGTCGAATAATCGGGGCCAAAACGACGCACCGCCCATGACCTGCCCGACTTTACACTGATCCCCGTCTCGCCCCAAATGGCCTCGTTCCCCGACTCCGACGTGCAGACGTGTCCGCTGTGTAAGGAGCTGTGCGGCTCCTCTGCTCCGATCTCCTCCAGTTCATCTACCTCCTCCTCGTCATCGCAGACCTCCAACTCGTCTACTACCTCATCCACACGAAGACTGCACGTCCTGCCGTGCCTGCACGCCTTCTGCAGGTCGTGCCTGGAGAGCCTGAGGAGCAACGGAGACCCGCTCAAGCTCCGCTGCCCCACTTGCGACCAAAAAGTACCCATGTCCGAGTCGGGCGTGGACGCGCTGCCTTCGTCCAACTTCCTGTTCAGCAACTTGCTGGACGTGGTGGTGTCCGCCGAGGATCAGGGCACGAGCAGCTGCATAGGGAGCGGGGGTCTCCTGCGTGCTCAGCACGCGCTTTCGGAGCCGCAGTGCAGCTCGTGCGATGAAGGTAACGGCGCGAGCTCGCACTGCCTCGACTGCCAGGAGTACCTGTGCGACAACTGCGTGCGCGCGCACCAGCGCGTCCGTCTTACCAAAGACCACTTCATCGAGAGCCTGGCGGAGAACCTGCACATGCCGGGCCGCACCGGGGGCCACAGCACACCGCTCAGCCTCTCCCAGGCGTTTCACAACTTCTCACTGCTTCCGGTTTTCCAGGACCGAATGGACTACTGTCAGCAGCACGACAACGCGGTGAGTCCTCTAAACGCACAGTTACAAGGACCATTCACTTTCAAGTATTCACTCTTGAGCCAAAATTTCCCAGTCGTGGTCCTGGTCTCTACTACCCCGTTTACATTGCCCACACACTTGTGTCTCTTCTCATCAAATTGCCTCTTCCTTCACGTCACTACTTGGGTAGCCTATGCATCTATGATTAACAGTAGATTAGTTTAGCTAATCCTGGTACCTTGTTTCCAATTTCACACACAATTTCAGCACAGGTTTTTCTGTTGCACTTGGATCAGTGACCAAGGACTAATCACTACACCTTTTAGACAGTCATGATTAACTGTTAAAGCAGTCTAGTAGAAATATTAGGCTATTTCAAGCAAGGAAAGGTGAAAGGTCTTCTCAGTATAAATACTGTAGTCAATATGAAGTCTGTTCATCTAAGCTTATGGTTTATGAGCTTTGTCTGTATTTCACTGTGTAATGTACAGACAGCTCAGTCAAAAAAATGAATCGAGGAGGAGTATAGAAATAGGGTCAGGAAATCAATACTACTGAAGTTATGTACACTGTACACTTCAATATATTCTTCAAAAATACCTTATCAAATACCTATGTTCTCATATTTTTACAGTATAACTTTCCTCATTGCCTAAAAAATCAACAGGTTTTTAGTAAAGCATTTATCAAGATGACTTCAAGATAACCATACCTGCATTTTAAAACATAATATTGGTTGAATGTTGAATGGGTTACTCTTCTTTATTTTTGGGTCACCTGTAAAACCATCACAATGCAAAGTTTTTCTGATCTGCTACTGATGCTTTATTGCCACTAACTTTGAAACAAATCCTGAAAGCTGTGTAGTCTTTGCTCTGTTCAAATGTTGTATCGTTCGTAATCCTTAAGCCATCTTGAAACTCAGGATGAACTTTCCATTTTAAATGAATAGTAGGACCTTCTTTAATGATCAGTTGAATTATACATATTTTAGATCAAGAGTTATAAATTTGTAATAGACAAGGGTCAAGTTAGTTTTGCATCGGAGAAATGTATCCAAATTTAACTTTAGATAAAACAATTTTGTCAGTTTCACTTTTTATTTTTTTCATAAATAAATAATTTAAAACAATTATAATTTACAAATAAATACAGTTTTGTAGCCGATAATTCTCAAACAGTTTTTAAATGCAAAATTGCTATAATGCTGATGTTTTGAGACCCAATCTGTATTTTGTGATAATGTGCATCTTCTATATGCCTTTTTTGTCATGTCACTAACCCCTAGGTTCAAGCCTCATTGCTGAGAGTCTGTATGTTCTAATATCTGTTTTTGCTCAGATTGCAGATGTTGTGCCCTTGAGCAGATAACACAAGATGGTGAAATTTTGGTTGATTTTGATTTGATCATTCACTTCTGTCTTGGTGATGTCCCTAGTTTGAAATTCATAGAGCATCATGAGAGAAAGGAAGTGAGCCCAACATCCTAACCTGTTCTGTCTTTGTAGTTATTTGATTGAGCAGAAATCTTTCACAGAAATCAATTAAAGCACACATCTTTTCTCTAAACGAGTGGGATATAGCCACTGCAAGATTTTATTAACAGTCTAGTTAATAGATCTTGATTTCATCTATTAAAAATGATACTAAAAACAACTTGCAATTTTATTCAATTAAATGTTATTGAATCCCAGTTGCTCATGGTTTTACTCTACATTGTGATTCTTTTCCCAGTATGACTACTCATGATATAAGATTATCAAATAGCATTTTCGAATATTTCCATCACTCCTATAATACTACTATTTCAAATGAGTGAGTGAGTATATAAAAAATGTGGAGTAGAAATGTGATGGTGTTTTTTTAGAAGCACAGTTAATGAGTTTTGTTTGTCATTGTAACAATATAGCAGTTTGATTATGTCTTTGTGTATTGATCCAGAATCATTCGATCGTGACTCGTCTAACAATCAAATGTTCCCCCGTCACTTTTCATTCCCAGTATTAATTCAGGCGGTGGTTCCATGTTTTTCTAATCTAACACATAAGGTAATGGTCGTGCCCTCAGGCTTGGAGCATTTCGGCTAATTATCAGCTAATTATCAAGCTCTTGGGCTCATTGGAACATGAAACAAAACACAGAAATGTGCAGGGTGTGTGGTCTCAGCAACTGTAATTATAAACCACAATCAATGCTGGTGGATAAGCAGATAGTGGCTAAAGAGTATAAAATAAAGAGATGATTTCACTGGGGAAATAGATCCTTACATACAAAGAAATGAAGTGTGTTTGCATGAGCAGAGGCTAGGTGAGGGTCTGCAGCACTTCTGTAAACAGTTATGTTTGTTCTCAGTGAGGGAAAAGAAAGCTGTATGTTCAGATCCTTTTCTGCTGCAGTGGTGTGATATTAACTTCCAGCAGCAGTGCAGTTCTCATACACTCTCTCCAACTATATACACACACCAGACCTCACAATGTCTATTTATGCTGTCTCCTCTTTTCCTCTGCGCCTGTTTTCTCTCTTACTTTTCTTTGGTTTTTTCAATTTCTGCCTTGTTTAGAGTATTATAATTGCTGTAATTAATGATGGTGTGGCAAGAGCATGTCTTTTATACTTTCCACAGAACAATGAAGCACTTTCCTTGGCCCTGTTTCATTTCCTAGTTGCTCTACTTTATATGTTAGTTTAAATAATAAGAAGATGACAATTAAATAACAAGGTTAACAGTTAAAAGGCTGTAAATCACTGTTCCTTTCAACTTAATATTACTCGTTTCCTCTATCAGAAAAAAGAGGAATTTTTTTGACGTTGAGAGCGTTAGTGTTTGAAATGGTGCCATAAAAAAGGAATGTGGTGCTCTGTTTGGGTTTGCTCGTTTAGTGTAGGCTGTAGTGTGGTAAGGGTGAGCACAACTGACCATTAGCAGCCTTTTACATTCCTACTTTACCAGGGGCTGTCTGTGTGTGTGTGTCTGTGTCTGTGTGCGTGTGTGTGTGTGTCTGTGTGTCTTCCTCCACCCCCCTTCTGTCTCTTGGTGTCATTTTTTTTCCTGGTAATGTGTCCAGTGTGTGAACACCAGGTCAGAGTCCATGCAACCTTTTGTCTTTTCTTTGGGGGGAAAACTTGCCTTCTCTTATTAAGCTTGTAGATCAGTGCTGGCTATACAAACACTCAAGCTTATAAAAAGATGTGCCGTATAGCTCATGATACAGCAGTTAGTCCTAGTCCACTAATTTGATTTGTCGAACATTGTTCCAAGAGTTCCAAGATATTTCTTGTAACAGCACTGGGACGTTTCACTGTGTGTATCACTCCGCTTGTCTGGGTTCGCCATGTAACATTCCACTTCCTAGATCAATACCATTACTATAGTAGAATTAGTGATCTCAGCAGGAGACATGGCAAGCAAGTTTTTCATTTGACTTAAAATATGAAAGCTCATCAAGTGGAGATAAAAAGAAAAAAGGGATGCCAATTTTATCGGAAGCACGCCTGACAGGAATGTACAAGTCAGTGAGAGTTAGATAGTGAGCTAACCGATGTACTGTGAAGTGAATGTGGCTTTTTCAGGATCTGTTTCCACTAAAGGAGCAAAAATAGTCAAACCATTCAGCCAGCATTGTGTGTGAAGACATTTCACACACAATGTTGGCTGAATGGTTTGATTATTTTTACTTATTGAGTATTACTTTCTTGTTTATAGAACTGTACAAAAACAATATCTCATGAGCAAGAGTGCAGTTATACTGAATACCAGTGCAGCTGTGATTTGGTCACAGTCATGCCAATATTCAGTATAACTACACTCTTTCCTGTGTGATACTGCTTAATTACATTATCACCAAATTTATGGTAACCGACACATTTGATGGATGCGACTGTAACTCGTCTGTCCATCATGCTTTCATTCGGCCCACACAAGCTTGCAAAAAAAAAAAAATTGAAATAGCTCGTTGTACCAGCTACTCAACGTTTTTGCAAGATCAACGCATAGTCTAGTGACCGCCTGCAATCCATACACATCAGGGTACAACATGTATGAACATCTTACAGCTTTGAAATGCTGGTCAAAATAAACGCCTATCTGCTGCGCTTGATGTGAATTTGACACGTATAAGTTTTCTATAATGAGTCAGTGTTGGCCTTTAGTGATTCAATAATTGACTCTAAATCATGAAATGTGTCAGTCAGTGCGGAGACTCGCACATACGGTGAAAAAAAAGAAAAGAGAAGTTGATGGCGTGCAGAGACGGCAGATGAGACGCATGATCTTGGCATGCAAGATATACAATTCCATGTTATCAGTGCTTCTAACATATTTGCTATTTGGAACAACCTGTATATAAATTGAAAAGTGAAAACATTCAATTAAATCGAAATTTTGTTAAAGATTTTCTTACACACTGTAGAGTTGATTTCATCAACTTTGGTGTTAATCAGCAGAACAAATACAAATGCATTTCAAAAATAACAGCCTTTCAGAGGCTAACAAAATGACAGATGTGGCCTGGACAGATTTTCAGTTTGACTCCCTGATTTATTATCCGTCAGTGGAAAAGGACCACCCTTAGCTCACATATTTTAAGCAGGCAATGGCAGGATATACCTGCTGTTTTTTTAATGATTGTTACACCATTGTGAATATTCATGTCATAAAATGCTATGGCTGAAGCCATCTGATTTGTCCTGTTGTGAGTAAATAGTTGTAGATCTTCACATGGTAATTCATGTACTAATATCACCGTTGGGTGACTTCATGCAGACTGATATGATGTTTGTGTGAACGAGAGAAGTGAGCTGGGCAAACGGAAACAAGGTGTCTGCTGAATGCGAGTTAGCTAGTTAACAATCAAGAACAAGATGCATATTCCTGGTTGTTTTTTGCTGTGCGTGTTTTTATCTTCTAATGTGCGCTTTGCGTATTATCGAATACAATTTATGTTCTCTGCCCGTTTTTGTTTTAAACCGACCAGCTAATGTTAGGAAGCTAGCTTGTTACTGTTGGCTCTGGGTGATGTGCTGTGGAGCTGCGGCGCCTCATGAAGCGTTGCACTGGGCGAGAACACTTAATCCACACTAGCATCGGGAGCAGAGCTTTAAGGGTCAAGCCTTAAACGCTCCACACCTTTACGAAGTTTCGAGAATCAATTTGACTTTCAGGCACCGTGTAGTCCTTGGTGAGCAAGAGCAAACAAAGTTCGCACGCATTGTCTCACTTCTCGCCAAACAGAAGTGTTGTCTCACGTGAAGCTTGCTTGCACATTTGCTTCAGCTTCATGCTTGAAGGTGATGTTTTGTAAGTTCAGTTTACACCTCTGACCAGCTGCAGTCCGAACAAATAAAACAGAATCTAGTGCTGTCTTGCTGAGACTCGTAGTCCGACCCAGTGCCTGATTTACATTTCAAAAAAGCAGAGAATCTGATGTGCTGCAACTTTTAGTTCATTTGGACTTGCTTTTGGGTGGACTGTTTGTGGAAGCAGCACGGTAAACAAGGACAAATCAAAAACACTTGCCCTTTGACTAGGACAGCAGTCTTGAATCTGAATTTTATTTATTTTCTTGTATTTTTATTTTATTTATTAAAGACCACCAACTTACACTCTATATAGAAAATACAGCTGGTTCAATATGTACAGCTCAGACAGTAGGTCTTGTCATGATTATTATTATTATTTGTTATTATCTTGTCATGTTTATCATTGAGCACGTTCAGTTTCCAGCAGAAACACTGCACGGAACGTAGCATAATGAAAATCATCAAAGACAATTAGCTCATAATTAGGGAATGTTCATATAACTAATGCCTGTGTTCCAGTTTTGTACAATCGGGTTCTGAGCATGGTTTATGGTCTGTGTGTCTGAAACATCTTGTTTTGCTAGTCCAGTGTTCATGCCTGAAGGAAGAATCTGGAAAGTAGTGAGATGAATGTCAGAGATCAGTATCTTGATGTCTTTTGGCTTGGCTGTGTGAGAAGTTCGTGATGGAGGGCAGGTTGCAGCTAATCTTTTATCTTTCAGCTAACCTTTCAGGTCTGGATGATGTAGTTTCTGCTTCTGCTTTGTGGTAGTTAGGCCAAAGCAAACAGGTAATAGTGATGGGAGGACAAGGCAGAGTAGAACGTGTGGAAACCTGCAAGTGTAACTATTCAATTCTAATCCACAGTCTAGAACGGCATGCACTGTCAGGGTAGCAAATTGATAACAACAGATAATACTAATTTAAACCACAGCTATTGGTTAACCTTCTGATAAATATGCTGTAAGCACATTTTTGTGTATCATTATTAGCAGATAGTGTTTAGCGTAACTGCTGTGATGTAAGAATCTGACTGTTAGCCAGATAGTTTTCTCCATAAACCTTTTTTATATATTTTTTTTATTTATTTATTTATTTATTTATTTATTTTTTTAAATGAACACACATCAGCTGCAATTGCTGAAATATTAGACTTACCCAACACCCCCTGTACTAGCAACCAAGGACCAATGTTCAGGTCACTGTGGTGTAACCGTACATTCACATGAGCAAGCAACAAATCAGCCACCAACTGCAAAGAGCAACACTAAACAAATTCAGAAACCGCAACA
>JAQQZR010000033.1:12791252-12831980 GCA_030068235.1 Notoglanidium macrostoma
GGATTGAAAGCCCCCCCCCCCCCCATTTTTTTTTCTTTTTTTCTTTCTTTTTTTTTTTTTTGAGAAGGCATTTCACATAGGTAGAGTTTCTGTGCTCTTGCTTTCTGAAATGTTGGTCCAGTGGGAAAAAAACTAAAGGCTTTAATGGCTACTATCTAATCTTTTGATGGATGGACATTCTTTAAAGAACAATGAAATAATTCTTAAAAGGCGTGGATGAATGGCAGGACAATGGGTCTTGCGCAATCCATCACCAGGCCGTCAGAACACAGGAAACTGAGAGAAGGAATGACTTTGTTTTGAGCTTGAAAGAAGTTTGGCCCCCCCTCCTTTGTGGCACATGAGGCATTCTCCAAGCTCTGATAAGCTCTGTGTTTGCAAAGGAGCAATTTCACAAACATAACATTATACATGAATAATTTGATAGGATGCTTAGATTTGGGCCTTTTTTTTAATTGCTATTATCCTTTTTAAAAATCTGAATAGGTAATATTGTGGGAAGAACTTTACAACAGATTATGGTACTGCATTATTTTATACTGAGTATAATTATAAAATATGATGCTTGTATCCAAATACATTATTTGTCTTGAATTGGTCATTTTTTGCCAATATCTTAAGTAATTAATTACACTCTATACTTTATATATTTTTTTATTTATATTATATATAACTATATTTGTTGTATCTTTTTTCACTCGCATTAAAACCTTTCAAAAGCAGCTCCTCTGTGTAATTTTGTATTAAGTGTAATTGTCTAAAAGTGCAAAATTCTAGATTTTAGACATTTGCACACGTTAATATATGAAAAATATGTATTTGGCTTTAAAACCACTTTACAGTGTTTTGTTTGTGTGAGTGAGTGAGTGAGTGAGTGAGTGAGAATGAGAGAGAGAGAGAGAGAGAGAGAGAGAGAATGAGAGAATGTGTGAGTGAATTATACAATCTTGAGTAGCTAGAATCAGGAGATCTATATTAAAACCTGCATTTCCCATCTATATTTAGCATTTAGCTCTCCATCTCTGTTGACTGTTTTTCATAGAAATTCTATATTTTGGCATGATATGACATTTAGAAGAATATTGCTGTATATTATATACATATGTTTTTAAATGTATAATAAATGTAATTGCTATAAATACATAAATACTTTAATAATTCAATCTGTGTCAACATTTTGCTCTCACTACACTGGGAACATCCCTGGTTAAGAAATATTGGGTATAATATAAAATAATGGATGGTTTTTTTGGGGTTTTTTTTGTATGGGTTTGCCATTAGAATGAACATTGCGTTAGGTGGCTCCACATTGTGGCTTATATAAATTCCCTTGGCTGTTTGGTGATAAGTGCTTTAAAACAGACAAGTCAACTTTCTACCTTTTGTCACCCACATTGCAGAAATCCTTTTCATTTCAGTGTGAATGTTCTGAGTGCAGGCTGATTTAATGGTAAATGTTGCGATTGTTGTGCTGATGGTCTGTCCTTGTCTTCTCACAGGTGCTGCGTTTTTTCTGCGAGAGTTGCTCTGTGCCCATCTGTAGGGAGTGCAGTGTGGGGAGACACGTGGGCCACAGTGTGTCCTACCTGCAGGACGTGCTCCACGACTCCAGAGCGCTCACCATCCAGCTGCTAGCAGATGCACAGCAGGGACGACAGGCTGTGCAGGTTAGTCAGCACGCACCAACAGCTAGCAAATCTTTTCCCTAATAATGTTGCATAATTATCAAGTTATCTTCGTCTTTTATTTACTATATGAAGTGGAGAATCAGTTCTGTTTGACTCTCTTTGGACCCTAATTGCCAAAGGGCAGAATCTACATCACTTGTAGCAGATCAAATATTTGTTTTACAGTTAATACTAGCACTGTGTGTCTTTTATCTATAGACTTTACAGGTTTTCCCTCAAAGTGTGCCTGTCTTTAATAAAGCACTCATCTGAGAGTGACCGGTTAGTCTCTCACTAAGATTTATGTGTCCTTATTTAATTGCAGTTCAATTTCATTTTTGTTTGATCTGTGGCCATCATAGAGATTAAACTGTAAAAAAAGAAAACTATAAAAATAGAAATGCCAGATGTTCAGTAACGTTTGACTGGCAGTGTAGGTTTAATTACAACAGGAACAACTCTGCTTTATTCATATACCTGAATCGATGCAGATTCGGCAGTGGGTTGCTTATGCTACACAGATGTGCCATGACAGATGTGACCTCCAAACCTCCTGATGATTATTATTATTATTCATTTATTTATCTTTAGTAACCTCTTTAACCTGGTCAGGGTGGTGGTAGATCCAGAGTCTATCCTGGGAACAGTGGGAGTGAGACGGGAATACATCCTGGATGAGATGCCAGTTCATTACAGGGCACCATACACACGTTCACACCTAAGGGCAATTTCGAATATCCAATCCATCCACACATACATAACACTCGTCTGTTAAGGGTCGCAGGAAAGCTGGAACCATTCCTAGCTGACTTCAGGTGAGATGTGGGGTACACCCTGCGCAGGTCGCTAATCTATCTAACACAGAGACAAACATCCAGTCACTGAAACATTCACACCTATGGGCAATTTAGCGTAGCCAGTTGACCTAATCTGCATGTTTTTGGACCCGAAGAGGAAACCAGAGTGCCTGTAGGAAACCCATGCGGGCACAGAGGAAATTGCACACAGAAAGGCCCCAGACAGCTGGAGACAAAGCCCAAAACCTTCTCGCTGTAAGGAGACCGTGCTAACCACTGTCCCACCCAATGTAGCCAATTCTTTTTATTAAAAAGGTAAAAAAGAAAGGAAACTCAATCATTATATGTAGGCTGTGTATATTTTTCTAATGTCTGAAAAAGTCTTTTAAAAGAAAGCAATGGAACAGGGTTGCTCTTTTAGCCGGCTCTTGACCCCCAACCCCCGTCATCTCTCCTCTTTTTCCCTCTGGCTCTGAATAGAGCCGCACCGAGTATCCTGCCTACCCATATTCACTGCCCTGATGGTGTGAACAGGATGGATCATTAGTCCAGCAAAGTGAAAATGTTTCTATCACTCTCACGCTTTTACTACAAAAAGGGCACAGCAGGGGGTTTTGAGGGGTTTGGGGGGTGGGGCTGCGTCACCAAAGGGAACTGTTCACATGTTGTGTGGTAACACTGAGCAGAGCTGATGGGCAGGAAGACACGGCAGCAGAAGGAATTTAAAAGTGAAAGGCTGAACACAGTGATTCAGTTCGAGTGGTGTTACCCCTCTGTAACCTCCTTCTGGTTCACTGAGCTGCTTTACACAGCACATAGTGTTCAAAATATTTTGGGGTAATTTAATGTAGTATTTTTTTTTACTGTTAATAAAAAGTGCACTGTTTTTGCTGTTGCACAGATTTTTTTTAAGTGCTAATGCACACATAATTAACTGATTGCTTTAAATCTTTCTTTTTAGCACCTAAACTGTGTAACTGTGCTGGAAAACTGCCATTCTGCTTCTCAGAGTGATGCCCTATAAGTCTGTCTTCCTCATTGCTAAAACTCCTTCAGCTATAGCCCTGCAGTCTCCGAGCAGAGAAGCCGGCTTGCAGCTGTATGTGGTCGATTGGGCTGGTATATTTTGTCCTAATCCTATTACTACATGGTGTTAAATAGGAAGCCTCTAAACATTTATGGACTTGAAAGCTCCTAGAGTGTTTTACATCATATTAAATGTGCTTTGACCATGAAAAGCCTGGGCCACCACAAACCCCTGCCCACTTTGACTACTGTTTAATCCCATTTACCGGTTTTATGCAGTTCAGTTTGCGGACGTGTTCCCCACCTGCTTTAAAGTAGCAGTCAGGGGTCTCCAAAACTGTTTACTCACAACATGGAAAACATGGGTAGTGTAAATGTTGTTTTCTAATGCTCTTTTTGCGATTGGTTGTTTGTCTCTTTTCTAATGTTCTTCAGGCATCTTGCAATGATATGGAGTGTTGTGTGGGAAATTTGTGTATTTGTTTGTTTGTCTGTCTTTGTTTGTTTATTTGCTTGTGTGCTGACTGACTTAGCTTAGAATTAATGATGTACCAGTGTAGGAACTCTGGGATGTCTGGGATGCTGATATCGGCTATTGTGTTCATGTTCATGTGTTCATTTGTGATGTGCAGAAATGGTGGTACTTATTTCTTACAGCTGTTGTAGCTATTTATTATAAAACACTTGAAAGGCATAACGGCCTTACGCAGCCTGTTTATAAAATGAGGAAATGACTGGAAGTTCATATTTATGTCTTTGAATAATTTAGTTGGAAGTGTGATTGAGGTCACAGTTGGCAGGCAGAGAGCGAGTTGTTCAGATCCCCTGTCCCATAGCATTGTACTGTTTGGACGGGGGTTAAGGGTCATGATGCTGCAATATGACCTCTATTTTCTCCTCTGTGTAACATCACAAAGGGTAACCTCATACTTTCTTACATTTATTTATATTTACTGGGAGATATCTGCTTGTGTGTTTGTGTGCACTTCTGGAGGGCATTTTTGGGAACGTATTGTGAAGGTCTTCTTATTGTGAATGTTTTGACCAAGGTAAAGTTATTACTGAAGATGAGTGGATACATTTAGGGGTATATTCATCTTTTACTAAGGACCAAGTTACTATTCACCATCATTGAACTGAGTTCTGATTATGAATAGGTTTGATTTGTTCTTATGTCTTAGCTTTTTTTGCCAGGTTACATTTTTCAGTTGTAAGCATTATTTCTGCAGAATATCATTTCAATACACAAGCCACTGTATGGGTATTATTTACAGGTAACTTTTTTTAATTGGATTTCATTGAAGTGAGTGGTGTATGGTCATAGGTGTACCTTCGTACACATGCTTATAGATATTTTTAATGATAAACCATCTGAATGTTTTTCACAGCTGAGCATAGAGAAGGCACAAGCCATCGCTGAGCAGGTGGAACTGAAGGCCAAGGTGGTGCAGTCAGAGGTGAAGACCACCACGCTGCGTCACAAGAAAGCCTTGGAGGAACGCGAGTGTGAGCTGCTGTGGAAGGTATACAGGCACTTGGTATTACCACTCAGTGGAGAATCCTGCTCATATAACCATTAGCATTAGCAACAGGGGCTTTTATTCACTTAACTGAAATTCTGCCTTGCCACTAAGGTTACACTTTTGCCTGGGCAGAAACTTTTCCTATTCACACAAGCAATTCTTCTATTCTAAGCAATTCTATTCTATTTTTCTATTCTAAGCAATTCTAAGGGTCACACCACTCTGTATAACATAACATTCTTTGGGGTTTGATACCCATGACCCTCTTTTAACACCCTGATATCAGGCATTGTTCATCCACACCACTATATTACTATTAAATCATATAACATTCATCATATTTATGGCTTCATGAGCAATGGCATGTCCTTGATTAATTAATCCTGTAATACCAGAAAAGCCTACATGCATAGTTCACTGGGTTTTATAATGCTATTGAACTATTCTTGGAATATATATATATAAAATTAAATTATGTGACTTTTCTAAAAACTTGTTACCTCACAGAACAATAGGATACACTTTTTCCCTTTCACTGTTCCAACTGGTGCCATTTCTTCATCTCCCTATGCAGTTGGAAAAGATCCGCCAGGTGAAGGCCAAGTCTCTGTATCTTCAGGTAGAGAAGCTTCACCAGAACCTCACCAAGTTGGACAGCACCATTGCCACAGTGACAAAGGTGCTGGAAGAAGGTCGCAACATAGACATCCTACTAGCTCGTGAGCACATGCTGAATCAGCTGCAGGAGCTCAAAGCACTGCGTTGCATTCTGCAGCCACAGGAAGATGACCGAATCATGTTCACACCTCCAGATCAGGCACTTCTGATCGCCATCCAGTCCATGGGCCTGATAAGTAGTGGAGCCTTCGCATCAGCCACCAAAGCCCATGGGGAAGGTCTCAAGAGAGCTCTGCAGGGAAAGTTAGCTTCCTTTACAGTAGTGGCATATGATCATGATGGAGAACCACGGTTGTCTGGTGGAGATGGCGCATCAGTGGTTTTGATGAGTCCAGAGGGAAACCTCTCTAGTGCCGAAGTGTCTGACCACCAAGATGGCACCTACACGGTTAGCTACCTGCCCAAGAGTGAAGGTGAGCATCTTCTTTCTGTGCTTATCTGCAACCAGCACATCGAGGGAAGTCCCTTCAAAGTCATGGTCAAATCTGGCCGCAGCTACGGAGGTATTGGTCTGCCTGTTGCATCCTTTGGTGGAGAGGGTGATGGTGATGGACAGCTGTGTCGACCCTGGGGCATCTGCGTTGATAAGGAAGGTTATGTGATCGTGGCTGACCGAAGCAACAACCGCATACAGATCTTCAAGCCGTGTGGCACGTTTCACCACAAATTTGGCACTTTGGGCTCACGACCTGGCCAGTTTGACCGACCTGCTGGGGTTGCCTGTGACAGCCAGAGAAGAATCATTGTGGCTGACAAGGACAATCACCGCATCCAAATCTTCACCTTTGATGGCCAATTCCTTCTCAAGTTTGGTGAAAAGGGAACCAAGAATGGGCAGTTCAACTACCCCTGGGATGTAGCCGTCAATTCGGAGGGCAAGATTTTGGTCTCCGACACGCGCAACCACCGAGTACAGCTGTTTGGCCCTGACGGGGTGTTCATCAACAAGTATGGTTTTGAAGGTGCCCTCTGGAAGCATTTCGACTCACCTCGAGGAGTTGCCTTCAACCAGGAAGGTCACCTAGTGGTTACTGACTTCAACAATCATCGCCTTCTTGTCATCAGGCCTGACTGCCAGTCTGCTCGCTTTCTTGGGTCTGAGGGAACAGGTAACGGGCAGTTCTTGCGTCCGCAAGGCGTAGCCGTGGACCAGGAGGATCGCATTATTGTGGCTGACTCCCGTAACCATCGTATTCAGGTGTTTGAACCCAATGGCAACTTCTTATGCAAGTTTGGGACTCAGGGTAGTGGCTTCGGGCAGATGGATCGCCCATCAGGTATAGCCGTTACCCCTGACGGAATGATTGTAGCCGTTGACTTTGGAAACAATCGAATCCTCATCTTTTGAGTTAGTGTTCAAGTTTAGAAATATATGTGGTGGCTGCGGAGGAAAATAGAAGGTTTAGGTACACAATTATCAGGAGCAAACATGGCCGAATGTTGGAAATGTGGCAGTGATGTGTAGATTCTTTTGTATTCATCTATATCTATTTATCCTGATTGTAGTATGATTTGCGCTGCTGGCGGAAGTGTTCATCTCGTGCACACGCCATTTATCAATGAGAAGGAGTAGAGCAAAAAAACTGGTTGCTGGTAGTGTTGCTATTTTGCTCTTGATCTGAGTCTCGAAATCTTTATTTGTTTGATTTTTTTCTCAGGGAATTTCCAGCATTCTTGAAACATTTTTCTCTCTCTGCATTATACCTACCTCATCTAGCTTGTGTATGAATGTATTCTCTTGTGTGTGCAGCGTCTGTGAAGTTTTATAAAGATGTCTACCTCAGTGCTTTTTTTATTTGTCAGAGAACATAACATAAGAAATGAAGCAATGTTTGGTTGATATTTGCACAGTTCGCACAAATTTCTCCTGATTGTTACTGTGCATATAACACAGGTAGGACCCCTGAATGTTTGAGTACGGTGACGCAGTAGACCAGGGCTGCATGTCGGCAGAAACGTTCAGATAAATCTACTGTTTTGTGTTATATTTTTAAATTGGTTTTCATTTGTCGTACCTCATCTAAACTCCTTACCTCATAACCTAAATGTACCTCTGTGTACAAATGCCTCATTGTACATACCTCACTTTGTGTTGATTTCCTCTAAAGATATGTAAGTTTCACAAAATGCATGATGGCTAGTGATGCTTTTTTTCTGAATTACTGGTAGGCCTGTTAGTATGGATTCAAGCCCAGAGTTTGAGCAGTGCAAGAATCTGTTTGCTCCCTCTTCTGAAAATGTTTTACAAATGTTAGAGAAAAAGAGCAGAGAGAGTTGTATGAAGATTGGAATCTTTTGTGGGACCTGGGATGGAATTGAATCATCCCATTTCTTGGTTATTTCTGTATATCTTATGTATTTTTGTTAATCTAATATCATCTAGCACCATTTAAGATGAAGTGATTATCAGAATGATTGGTTGGCACATTTGGTTTGGCGACTGACTGTTGCTGCAAGCTTGGATGTAATCCAAACTCTATAGGACGACATGGTTTTCTTTGATAAAAAAAAAAAAAATTGTTTCTGAATGTCTGAAATCTATTTATTGGCCAAGAAAGAGCTCTAAAAGTAAGAGTTGAATTAGATCTCCTCAAAGACCATTTGCTCAGTAAGTGGAACACAGTTTGAAAACCTCAATAATCAACTGAGTGTGGTCTAAAATAAGAGATTATCTTTTTCTTTATTTGTGGAGGAACCACTTTAATGATTTAATGGTTGTCTGTTTCTCCTGAATGTTGATTAAAAAAAAACAAAAAAAAAAAAACCCGCATTTGAAAGCAACAAAAAAGATGAGCACTGACATCCTGACACATTTTTCACTTCGTTTTTGCCCATCTACAAAAAAAAAAAAAAAAGTCACATAACGACAAACCCACCTGAATCTGAAAAGGAAAGTTTCGTTGAGTGAGAATGAAGAATGTACATTCTAGTACGTGCCATATCCTGACCACATGCCCTTTCCAGGGCCTAAATCCCAAAGCTCATCTGTCAGGTGTTGCTTTTGTTTAGCTCCTCGTCTGGATGGGCATTTTCTGTTTTAAGCTGCTTCTTTAGAGGAAATTTTTGAGAGCTCTTTTTTTTTTTCTTTTTTCCTGGTGGTGTGTACATGTCTCCGGTAAAGACAAGTACACTCACAAGATAACCGGTATGTGGCTTTAGTTTGACATTTATAGAGGCTCCATTTGTGCATTCCAATTTACAGCAGAACATTTCAAATTCAAAAGTACCCAAAGAAGCACAGCAGCGTTTTGGTAGGAAAACACCCAGTTCCTTTTATTGTAGTGTTATACTGATAATATTTTGCACCTGTTAGCTCAGTCAAATTTGTCTTCATGCGGCCCAGGAGTCTGCACCTTGCCAAATAGTAACCATTGGGAATGGTCAAGTGCCAAAACGGAGTATATGTGGGATACTTGCTCTGAGGCTGCTCTTAAGATGGGTTTCCTAACGAATCGGTTCCTTAGTACGACTTCACCGCCATGGAGCACCTTTTACACTGCAGTACCTTAATATGCATGTCAGCAGTGTCAAAGTCTAACATAAACTGTGCTGCTGTATATGAAGGGCCGTATTCCAAGAGCATCACTAAGCTGCCTGTGTGCTGGTCCAAATGCAGTGATGGAGAACCTTATCCCAGAGTCACAGAATGAATTTAGCCTGGTGGCATGTTACCCCAAAAAAAGTTTAAGTCGAGTGCTAGGCCTGTTGGAAGATGAACAATGTGAGCATTGGGCAGTAATGAGAGAATTTGCTGCTTCAAAATCTTCACACTAATTTCAGTATTAATGTCGGCTGTTTGATTTGTGTTGGACGTTTAGCTGCAGCTCTGTCCCCAGAGAACCAAAGAAATCTCTGTAAGAGAAACATTTGCATGCTTTAAAAGCTCTTGTAGGTAAGTTTTATTTGAAATGAGGTGATGAAGAAGAAGAAGAAGCAGACACTTATTATTATATACCAAAAAAAGGTCCTATCTTGTGGTGGACATCTTTGACTACGGGTGTTCTGTTAGTCATTGATGGATAGCTTTACAGAGTGAGGTACGCGCGTGCGTGCGTGCGTGCGTGTGCGCGCATGTGCGTGCCGAAGAAAGGTTTAAATTCATATGCCTTAACACTGCTGCGTTGTATACTTTACTTTCCTCTTTTGGAATTTAATCAGACTGGAAACTGCCAAAGACTTTGCTCTATTGCTTTTTTTAAATTTGTTTTTCATTTGTTTTTTTTTTCTCTCCCTTTTCCTCCTCCAATCCCTCACTGATAATGTCCTCACAGGTTTGATATAACATTTACGCTGAGCTTCACTAAAATTAAATGTGGGTAGCAGTGTCCCAGAAGAGTTGAAACAGCAGTTGTGTTGATTTGTGCTCGAGAATACCTTTTCAGTCATACCAAGGAGCCGTCGTGTGTAGAGGCGCAGGCCTCCAGCAAGCAGCCACACAGAACTTGACCATCCAGTATCTCATCAGTGTATTTTCTATGTGTGGTGGTTGTTAGGGAAAATAAAGGAATCTAGTTTATATTAGAGAAATAGTTCAACTTCTTAGACAATATGGTGCCAGATCAATGCAGTAAATGGGTGCACATGTCTATAAGTTATTAATCAGACTCAAACATTGCCCTTCAGAATGTCTAATCACAGCATACTGTCTCATGTTTGGACTTCTGGTCAGTGTCTCTACGGGTTTCCCACCAGTCGTGGTGTATTCCAGCTTTTGATCTGTTTCCTAATCTTGGAAAAGCTGAAGGAATGTGTAAACAGTTCAGAAGTGCATGGTCTTTTTATATGATTGTATTACCTAAGAAGAAAAAATCCCAAAAACTCAGGTAGCTTTATAGAGATTTGATTCAAAGTCAATATTTGTTTCTTACAATTGGATAGTAAATCCTTTGTTAGTACTCCATAGGATTTAGTATCTATTTTTTGTGTGTGCATTATTGTATTTATCTACAAAAAATACCTTTGCTGTGTATAAATTCAACAGGATCCTTTACAGCCAAATTTTACTATTCATTTTCAGACCCAGATTGAGGAAAAAGTAATATTCAGAAATAGTCACATTCAATCAGTCGAATGGCACTAATGCAAGGAGTTGGAGATATTTTTGATAAGTGTAAGATTGCATTGCTTACTGTATTGATGAAAGATGTATCCAATATATTCAATGTTTTGTGTATTACCGATATGACATTTTTCCTCTTCTCAGAATGTTTTGTTCGTTTGTTTCGACAGCAACAATCCAACCATTTATAAAGTAGTTTTCATTACACTTTCATTAGTCATTACTGCTTTTAATTCCCTGATCACATTTGGCTGTGAGACAAATGAAAAGGGACATGTGGAGAGATTGCTGCCTAAACACAGACCTGGCATCAGTTTTGTGCTTTAAAATCTAATTATTAGGGTAGGATTACAATAACAAACCCAGATTCCAGGTCTGTTGTCTTTTTAGGTGGATGTAACATTTCATATCCTCCAAGAGGTCCTCTTTTGCTCCCTAAGCAGTGTTTAACATCCATAAAATCTCAATCACAAAATACTCATGGATTGTGGTCTGCTGCTGTACACAGAGGAGGCTGTGTGAATTATTTGGTGATCTACAGTCTTGTGTTTTGTCTTTGTTGACTTTAAACATTTTTCCTATGCAGATTTTGATTTTGTGTTCAGCTGTTTATGCTTAAATAAACTTGTTGGGATCCTGAATTTGTGGGTGATGTTTCTTCTTGCTGTTTTAATTGGCAGTGCAGCAGAAAGCCAGTGTTCACACTATTGTAGGTAGTACTGCCTGTTATTTATACAATTTGATTTTCTTGAATGAATTTCTTCATTCTTCAATCTTTGAATGAATGAATGAATGAATGACATTCCTTACCATATCAAATCTAATTTCATCATTTAACAAAACCCAGCATGACCACCAGTGTAGCAGGAGGAACTGATGTCCCTGCATACCAAAAGGTCAGAGGTCATGGCTGAGCCCTGCCCAAAAGGTCAACAAAGCCTAGCTTCAAATTGCAGGATGACTAGAATGACCAAGCAGATGGCCTCTTAAAAAACTGATTTAAACCATGTATACACACACACACACACACACACGCACACACGCGCGCACACATTCAGCTCAGTAAAATTGACTCCGATTCATAGTAATCTGAGATTTATCATTCACTCTGAAAGTGTTTAATTGTTTGTAATCTTTCTGTTCAGTTTTAAATAATCAGATAAATACCTGTTTAAAGAATGATTTGTAAGGTACAGAAAAAAAATCCCCAAAGGCATTAAATTGCATACAGCTGGCATGGGTTTTTCAACAGCCTTTAGTGATTGATAATCAGGTGACGATTCTGGATATTGTTTATAACCCCCAAACAGCCTACTGCTGTGTTAGACATGGTGTTCACAAAGCAGTTCACAGCACACAGCTGTTATGTCAAATAATTAATCCTTGAATTTAGCGGTTTTATTGCTGCATCCATTAACAACTTTGCTCTACATAAGTCAACACAAGGAAATTAAAGAACACATTTGTGAACAAAAGCGCCTTCTATTTAATGGAAACATCTAGAGTTACAGTATGAGCACAGGCATTGTGCCCTAAGTAGCTGAGCTCCTTTAAAAGGTTGAACAAAGCCCTCACCCTCTCACTTTCTCTGGAAGATCATTGACAGAGCTTGTCAGAGGAGAGATCTGGGTAACAATGCAGAGAGATGGGGGAGGAGAGGAATGACCACAGGGGAGGTGAAGGGATTTAGCATGTGAAAAGAGCTGCCTACAGGGAAATGGGAACTTGGCCACCCTAAAGAGAGATATAAAGAAAAGGGAGGGACCACACATGAAAGAGAGAGGTGGTTCTTCCTCAGCAGACTGGTCCCAGTACAGGTCACTAATCACGGTGCATTCCACAATGACATTTTAAAATGGTTTATTTTTCTTGAATTTCATTTTCTATGGGATGCTACCCTGACACATATCTGTGTGTGTGTGTGTGTGAGAGAGAGAGAGAGATGCTGAGAAATGTGTGTACATGCTGCTACATGTAGTTAAATACAAGTACTAATTGCAGAGTAGTGGTTCTCCAAGTGTGGTCTGTGGATGCTTAGGGGCTTTTTTTCCCCTTTTTGTTTGTTTGGGTTCTTTTTTTTTCTTTTTCTTTTTTGCAGAACTCAGAAAATATTATCTAGGTCAAATGTTATTCGATACTTTCAAGCATAACATTATTTAGGGTTATTTATTGGCTTATTATTTATATATTTTTTTGTAAAAGAAGTATTTTAATAGCGTACTATACTAAATATTGTACAGTATACAGTCCCAGAATGTGAAGAAGCTGTTTAGTGAAGCCACCTCGGCAATATTGTGGAGCTGCTGTTATAGAAAATTAATCAACAGTTTCGCACCAATCAGAGTCAAGAACCCGACAACATTGTTGTATAAGGCATCAAACACGATGGCGGTGTGCTGTAATAAAGCGATATAGCAGGGAGCAGGCCAATAGGTGGAATGGCCACTTCCAAGGCCAGGCTGATACTTGCTTTTAGTCGCAAGGGTGTAAAATGGCTGCCGCGTGCGCCATCCTGCATTGTTTTGACGCTTTAAAGCAGTGTAAATTCAGCAGGATGTAGATTATAGCGCCATGCAGAGCTTCTCAAATCGCACACTCAGACACTACTCTAGCTAGTTTTAAGTATTAACACGATTGGAGCTGCATATTATGATTAGTGGTTGAAATTACTTTCATGTAACATTCAAGTCTTGTAAATCCTTCTAGATTAATAAATACTTTTGAATGTAGGTTGATAGTTTGGGATTTGAGGTAGAGCTCTAAATTCCTGTTTAAATGTCTGTTGCTGCACAGTGATTAATGCGACAGGAAGTCTCTAAACATTTCACTGGTAAACATGTAAACGTGCTGGACAGACATATTTTGGCTCTAAGGTGCCATCTAGTGGATATTTTTGTTGTACAAACTGTAAATAAATAACACGAGGTCCACAAACAGAAAGCAAGAATGCATTTTTTTTTTTGGTTGTTTGTTTCACGAGTAAAAATCACAGGTTCACAGATACGTTTGAAACGTACGTTACCTTAACCACGTGACGCCTGCAGTTACGTGTGGATTTCTGGAACATTTTTTACTCCGATCTGTAGAACTGTGATTGCATCAGCCAATCAGAGTCTCAGACAATATTTCGCTAACGCCAACATTATACCGACCAATCACAACCGAATTGTACTCAACCAATCAGATTAAAGAGTTACAATACACTACGAATTAGTCTTCTTTTGAACAGTTGAAGCTACTGGTTTATTTTTTTGTTTGTTTTTCCAGGTTGGTTATTTGGCGTCCATCCTGCTAGTTTAAATAGGTTAACTGGTTAAAACACGTACAGTAAATCGCGCGCGCGCGCACGTTATAATTAATAAGTAGTGAAATGGCGTTTTTCCCAATTCTGAATATTTTTTTCCTCCTAAGGTGTGCAGTACTCCCATGTCCCTTAATTACTTCCTCAACCACATTAATGAAATTGACTCTAGAAATAATTACTTTTATCACTTCACCAACGTTGTAGAGACTTTTGGGACGGACTCTAATTCACGCTCGAGTTTCACCAAGATTTGTAGGCCAAATATAGGCCTACTGCTATAAAATGTACAACGGAACATCTTGCAGTACCCAGCCTTAAAGAACCCGTATTTAAATAGGCTAATACATTCTACCCAACGCTTGATCAAGGTAATGTCCTAAAATAAAAGCCGCCTTATACATGTTCCCATATTTTATTTAGCTACATTACCACATTTCACCGATTTCCCTTTTTTGAATTTAGAACTGTGCTCAGAAACACAGTGTACACATTATATATATATATATATATATATATATATATATAAAATGAAGATGATAAATAATATAAGATATCCCATTTAAGCTAGAGAATATTAGTAGCCCATAATTATTGTAAAGTGGGTCTATGCCAAACGCCAAACCTCCAAAACACGGACAGGCAAACTTCCTTCAGGATTAATTAATTTGCTTGGTTAGTTAGTTAGTTGGCTAAGTAAGCGTCTATCTACGTATTTAGTCGCGTCTGTCTGTCTCCATTTACCCATCCGTCTCTAATAAAGCGGTGTAAAATCAGTTTTTTTGGGCATAAAATAAGGACCCGCCTGCAGAGCTCGTGTAGTTAATTTGTGTATTTGCAAATGACACCCACATAAGCCACAGGGATAAATCCACAGAGATAGTTTTGATTGAGTATGTGTTTGCAAGACCACCATGATGAGCACAGGGTTAAAAAAGAAAAGCCCACCAGGGTGCTCTGCAACATGTGGGATAGATTCAATTACAAACGTATCTTTTTGGCTATTATAGCAGTAACAGTCTTACATGTGTCTCCATTTGAGGGTTTCATACCATTTAGCCTATTTGTCTGAATCAAAGTAATATTTATATTTTTGGGTTGTCTGCTGAGGGGCAATGTAGTACATGCACATACAATACATGCTAATTAATCAGAAATGCTGCAACAGTTTGTACCATAGTTTGTGTACCATATCCAACATTTGTTTGCTTGTTTTTTGTTTTCTTTTTTGTTCTTCTGACTTCATTTCCTGCAGTTGGGTCTCTCATTTGAAACCATGAAAAACTTTGAAACCCACATCTTAGTAATAGCTGCGGTTTCAAAACACCACACTACAAATTACTGTAAATAAAATTTATTTAAGATTTTATAGACCCCAGATGATGCGAATATACATTTTTAAGAGATGAGCCCTCAGGAAGCAGCTCTTCCCTGAACCTTTCCTCTGTGTCCTGTCCTCCTCACAGCTCATTCCTTCATCCATCCATACTGCTGCTGCAGGCTCATAAATAAGTGTTAAAAAGGTGTTGAGGATATTGTAGAGTGTGTGGGCATCATTTGCGTTGTACTTGTGTGAAGGAAGAGGGTAACTGTATAGGCTGGATGGGCTGCACAGGCTGGAATGGCTGAGGCTTCCTGCGCAGGTCCGGAGAAGACGAGGGCTTCACAGACGGGAGTAATTGATTCCGTTTGATGATCTGGAGAGCCAGCTGCGTGTTACCTGCAATAAACATTAATCATTTATTAAACCATAGACATATACTACTGGTCACAAGACTCGATTTATAAAACAAATAACTGCATTTTTTAAGCTGCAAGATAACGAATTCAGAAAATGTTGACGTAATACAGCTTTTTCCCCATATGGCAGACTGGCCATTTTGACAGTTATTCAATAAAACGTACCATTCTGCAGCTCCAGGTAGACGGCCAGTAAAATAGCTTCTGGTGGAATCTCTTTTGCGCTGACCATAGAGGCTGCCTACAGAAGCAAAGATAAAGCAAAAAAAAAAAAGGTTTAAATGTAAAATAAACCGGCTTATAATGATCAAGGACTAGTCTACCAAGCAGATTGTATGCAAGTGTTCATTACCTGATGAAGGCACTTGCGTGCTTTCTCGTATTCACTCCTTAGACAATAAGCACTACCCAAATTAAAGAGCATCATGGCCCTGGCAGAGCTCAGACTACTGGGGTAACACAGTGGAGTCTGTTTCCCTGCTACACACAAATACATGGGCATTCAGACCGCTTGTGCATAAGCAAACCAAAGATACATACCTTTCTGCTGTAGTGTCAAGAGATTGAACGAGAGAGGAAGCTAATAACAATAATACTTACAAGATTCAACAGGTTCTAAATCTCCTTTATCCGACCCTGTGGATTCAGAACATGCGTAAAAATCACAGGGGGAAACTTGATTAAACTATGCTTTTCTTACATGTTTACCGACACTCCAGGTGTGAGCCATGTGTCACACTTTGTGGTAATGTGAGTGAGTTTACCTTGGTCTTGTTCGCTGGGTGACACACCTAGTGAAACGTCAGTAACATTCTCTGGGTTGAGGTGAGTGATGGCGTCAGAGATTCGGTCCAGAGAGATCAGAGCTTCAGCAGCGTATAAATGACCCAGGAACCTGAGGACAGTAAATCTGTTACTGCCCATGAAAAGCAGCACAAATGGACTCCACTACAAGGGAACTAAAGAGCTGACAACTGCCTTCAGATATTAGAAAATAACATTAACATATAGGAAAATGAAAAATTAAAAAGGAACTTTTTATTTTGAGAATGTCTAAGACCATCCGTAGTGTGTAATGCATAGCAGCAGCATTATCAGAATTTCTATAGCTGGGCACCAGACAAGCTATACTGATAAAATCATGCCAACACAATGGTCTCCTAAACAATACTACAAATTTAAAAAATAACATCTCTGAGCAGAAAATACAACTGCTATTCCTGCCAAGTGCAAAGCATCACAGTAAGTATTCATATTTAAAATAAAATAAAATAAAATAAAAAATATCAATCTTTGCTTTTTTTGCTCATATCTTAGATTTCAGATCTTAGTATAAAATAAAAAAATATAGAATAAAAATATAATGGAAAATTAAATAAATCCTTTGCTACAATATGTATGCAAATCTCCATCATTCAAATGAGAATTCATCATTTAAAATAGCATCAAATACTGGAAAATGGTTTCTGGAGTACAGAATGGAATGTAAGTTGAGCAAATTACTTGAGGGATCCTGAGAGCTTGGGCTGATGTAGGAGTTTATCTGCATGGGTAAGTGCCATCAAGTTGTCCCCAAGGGCCAAAGCCACATATGCACTACAGGCTAAAATGCAGCACCTGTGAGTAAGACAGAATCAAATACGTCTCAACTACTTCTTTTTTTAAGATGCATGTTTAATGTCTATAGCTTCTAAAGATCACACAAATTGTACTTTCAGACTTGTAAACTAGAAAAGCATGCACATTGTAACCAAACCCTTAAACAAAGGTAAATGCAGTTATTCAAGGAAAAAAATAGGCAGTTGAGTGGGGCCTAATTTACATCCAGTGAAAGAGCAGAGATAAATGCCAGACATCTGCGATTCAAAGTTAGTCATAGATACCAGACACAGCCCAGTCACCAGCTCATCAGCTCCAAATACCTCGACTTTTAGGTAAAGTCTAGTTGATTCTTTGCTAGAGTGTGTTATTTAAATCATTAAATGGTAAAGACACAGTAAACAGTTTCATTAATTTTCTACAAACGCAAAAAAAAGACTTCATTAAGTTAAAAGGACTTGCTCTGTTAGAAGCTTTTGCCTGGGCACAAAATCATTTGCACATGTAGCGCTCTGTGTAGAGGAAGTTTGGAGCAGGGGCTCTCACTTTCAACCCATTCAATTCAAGTGACCAGTCAAAGTGGCTAATACCTATAAGAACTCTATAGTGAATATAATATGCAATGGGTTGTGATTTCTACCATTGTGTTAAAAAAAAAAAAAGCCCACTGCGCAAACCATTAGACTTTGTATATTGTTACATCTGTCTCTTAGTTTTTCTACATATCCACATTTCCATGACAAAACCCTAAAGGTCTAGCATTTCCCAAACAAAATAATAAGTGGAAGTATTCTCAATTAAACCCTTCATAACCCTCCATCTTTGTTCTGTTTCCTGTTAGTGCCAGATCTGCTACAACCCGATCATTAAAGGGGTTAAAAGGGGGGGGGGGGTCAGAAAAAGGAGGTCCCGGCTTCTCAGCAGTTGGCTGGAACACAAAAAGCTTGCTGGATTCCGGGAAGCGAAACCTGAGTAGGTGGCTTGTGTGCTCGTAAATATGTCACTGTACCAGGGTGTCAATCCCGGGTCACCCCTCAACCCGCCCACTCTTTCCTCTCCGTGTCTGGACCAACAGATGATGAAGCCAAATGAGATATGCCCCAGGTGGATGGAGAAAGGTGGAGAGGGGGAAAAGGGCAGAAGAGGAGTGCACAGTGGACACTTTTTGGAAGGCTGCCTTTGATCTTACCTGAGGTTCTCAACTTCCTGTTTTCTGAGAGGTGATGAGGGGGCAGCAGGAATGAACTTGTCTCCCTCTTGGCTCTTCCCACTGTAAATCAGATCACAGGTTTAAAAGGTTTCTGAATGATCCCATTGTTATATGTACAAAATAATTAAAGCAGCAAGTTCAAGTGGGTGTTTAAGTCTCAGGCTACGTCCACACGAATACATTTTAGTCTAATACAGCGTCTTATTCCGTCCAGACAAGCGTTTTCAGTCCATATCAGAAATGATCAATGCCCAGACTAAAATGTCTGAAAACCATCATGTGACCATTCACGTACACTGGGCATGCACATGCCAGTATCAACAGGAAGCAGTTTACTCTTGCAGTTGGTTGGCTAGCTGCAGATCGCTGGAATAATAGCTTGCCTCCTGTGCATGAAGGCAGTTGTTGAATTATAAAATACAGAATTTAACAGCACAGCAACTGCTAATAAAGACAACAAGGTCAGCAACGCTTGTAATTTGTTATTCATGCTTCATCTGTGATGGGATTTAAAACTAAAACATATAACCATGGACACAGCTAATCCTGACAGGATGTCACTTATTGTGCTTCTGCTACTGTCCTCACATTAGTGTGCGTGGGAGTGTGTGTGTGTGTGTTTGTTGATTATTATAACATTGCTGTTTAAGTGCCTGTAAATGTTTGGACGTGTCCCGTTAGTTATGTATACCTGCAGGCATCACTGTTCTCACTGCCACTCTCCGTGCTGCCTGATTGGCTGGAGTTTTTAGAGCCATTCTCTGGTTTGCCCTCATGTTGCTGGTGCTCAGGCAGCAGGAGCAACGCATTCCTCAAACAGATTGCTGCAAACTCCATACTTGCTACAGGGATTGCTGCTGACTGACCCTCACTACACACACACACAGATTTTGAATCTCAAAAATTAGACATAAAAAAATGAATGCAGTGCCACCTGCTGAGCAAAATTAAACGGTACAACATTTCACAGAGCCATTAGAAAACAGGAAAATAAGTAAACAACTTATTTACAATATGTTATACTGGAAGAGTACATTTCATTTTAATTTTTACCCCGATGGAAACACCTCAATGTGCGAGCAGACCTCCATTTATTAACAGTAAAATTATATCACAATATTTAAGCCACCTGTAGGTTGTGTTCTGTGTGGACTGTGAGGCCAGGACAATCTTGCGATGATATCCCTGTCCCACAATGGATTGAACTATTCCCTTTTTACTGGGCAGACCTTTAGTTTCTTGCTCTGAACTCTGGAAAATAACACATGAGGAAAAACAGTTATTAACCCAGAGCCAAGAAACTGGTTATAATCATTAACCTGTCAGCCTACAAGTTAGCCCGTCTCACCCCTTTGTTGGCAGCAATGCAGCACTCAGCGAGCCGCAGCCAGAGACGAGGGTTCGAGTGGTATACTTGAACAGCCTCCATTAAACACTCAAAGGCGGCCAGTGGCCGGCCGAGGTGCAGAAGCTGAATGCCACAGTTATAAAGCAGCTCATAGCGTTTATTTGCAAGCAGAGCACACATGGGAATACCGGTGAACTTTTTAGCTGCAGGAAAAGAAAACAGTATCGATGCTTAGTAGTGTATGTGTCAAAGTATCAATAAAGCAATATACACTAAAACTGTTATAGCAACTAATAACGGGCACATGGACAGGTAGACATGGAAAAATCCCAACTAAAACTATGTTGGGGGGAATGTTACATCTACATCATGCAGAAAGGTGAACTCTCTTCAAACAGAGTGAAATTTCAGATCACAGTTATGGGAATTAAATGTTGTGATGGAGAGGTTTAATCTATGATTAAAGAAAACAGTTTTCAAATGAGGAACAGAATACAAGCGGAGACACAATAGCAGCTAATCAAACTAAATTATATTATGGTTGAACTGTGTTTATTTCCGCTAGTCAAGACAACCCTTGATTAAGGTCTGTAAATTTCAGAGCGTTACCCTTTTTTTTTTTTTTAAGTCATACAGACCCTGACCCTAAACTTGCACTATTACTCCGAGACATTCATAATGAATAAAAACATTATACAGCGAAAAGTATGTGGACACAACAACCACCACCCATATAACATACCAAATATATGTGAACACCCAACACCCATACTGTCACCAAACTGTTTTCACAAAGTTTGGAAGAACACAATTGTATAGGATGTCTTTGTATGATGTAACATTATGATTCATGATTCTTCACTGGAACTAAGAGGCCCAAATCAGTTCCAGCATGACAATGCTCAACGTGTACAATGTGAAGTCTACAAAGACATGCTGCGCCAAGGTTGGAGTGGAAGAACTCGAGAGGCCTGTACAGAACCCTGATCACCTCTGGGATGAACTGGAGCTCCAACAGCGATGTTCTAAAGTTTAGTGTAAAACCTTCTCAAAAGAGCAAAAGAGACTGACTCCATATTAATCCCCATGGTTTGGAATGGGATGTTCAACAAGCACACGGTCAGGTTTCCACATACTTTTGGCCAAAGTGTATATCTTTAGCTAGCAAATTAAATATCTTGTGGTTGCCTTCTTAGTTAGGAAGGATTCTGCCACTCACCCTGGCCGTTCTTGCCATCTCCTAGCTGTGCACATGTATGATCATTCTCTTGCAGGGCTTTCTTAAAATAAAAGATGCCCAGGTTGTGCTTGCCCATAGCAAAGTGAATACAGCCCAGATTATTCCAGAACATGCAGCGCACACATTCACCTACAAAAAGGAGGAAATGTTTGAAGAAACTGGTGCATTAGTACACATTACTGAGAAAATGACCACTAAGCACTGTGTAGTTTTTGTGAATTATGTACCTGTCTTAAGGGGTCCAGGATGTTCAGCAATGTTAGAGCTATTAAGGAGTTTCACTGCTTTACGGTAATTTCCCCTCAGATACTCAAAATTACTCTTCAGAAAGAGAGATGGTGCAGACTGAGAGAGAGAGAGAGAGAGAGAGAGACAGACAGTCAGCTCCCAAGAGTAAAATAAGAAAGAAATTTTTTTTTTTTTTTTTTTTTTTTTTGTTGCAAAAAGCCTGAACACGTATACTGTAAAAACTATTTGGCAAGATGTTTTCATACTTTAAGTCATATTAACGATGCATTCCTCCATACACGTTATAAACTAAAACAGCTGAGAGATACATGCTTTATGGGAATCAGCATGCATAATACAGGTATCCAGTAATAACTCACATTTCCAGCTGTGTTCATAACAGACTTGATCTCTCTTTTACAAGCCTTGAGGGATTTCATCTGAATGTAGGCCCGCACTTTATACTGTGAAACACATATGGGGAAAATTAGGAAAACACACAGAAAGAAGGGCTGTAATTCAACTTAAAATTCTGGCAGGTAAGCTAGTTTTAAATGCAAAGACAGGAGGCTCTCAACACAATCCACCACCATAAAGTACAAATACTAAGCTAGGTCAGTTTTTGGCAATTTCATTTTTAAACCCAATTTTTTCTCTACTTTCTCTCCATCACGCTTCAGTCATGGTCATCCCGGTCCCCTGACCTGAACCCTAGAAAGCTTGTGTACAAAATGATTAATCTTTCCAATTTGTGAAAAGATAAACTACCTGGTGCATCCGGGACTTGGCTGCCTCGATCATGGCAGCAAATTCAGCTTTCTGAGCAGCAGATTCTCTGGCTGTGCTACTCGTCCCCTGTTCCAAGTTAAATAAAAGCAAATGAAGGCAAATTAGGCTACAACTGTATTACACATATCCAGTGTTTTAAACACTGTTCTGTTCTATCTTTCAACATTTACAGACATCAGAATTCTGCAAACATAATAAATGCTTGAGTCACAAATGATCAGAAACCTGTCTAAAAACCAACAACCTACTGTTGCCACAAAACTCAAGACAGCAGTTTTATTTTTATATCCTATTAAACCACCAGCTTTCCAAATACAGAACCTCTAGGTCATACCATAAAAACCTTGCCTGTACATCACCACATGAAGACTGCAAGACCGTTATATCTACAGTCTGTACTTTGTTACCAAATCTAGAAACAACAAAGGCTACATGACAAGCGACAAACTGAGAGCAACAAAAGAGGAGAAAGAAGAGAAAATAAGGACAGGATTAGTAAAAATGCAGAAAATAATAACACAATTAATTTAGTGTTGTTTCTTACTTCTCCTTTGCCGTTTTTGTTGTTGCCTTGTACAGAGAGTTTCTCCAGCACCGCAAGCAGATGTAGTGCTTTCTCCGGCTGGAAGGTGAGCAGGTAAAGATCCACCAACAGGAAGCACACCGCCTGAGCAAACTTCTCTTCTAGTACAGAGAACGCCATCAAGCCATACCACTCGACTGCACTGCACCAGTGCATTGCAAAGTGCGAGCACTCAATTTTAAATGCCTATTCAATCAATTCATATCCTTTAAAGAGCAACTCCAGTGTACCTCATGAAAATAAATAGTGTTATTTCTTACAGTCATAATTTCTGACTTTAAACAAAGTTTATGTTCCATTACTCATGCATTTTATAAAAAAGTATGGGTTGGTCTTAGATGCAAGTGAAGGTCTGTGACATTAGCTCATCCAGGGAGCAGAGCTTGTTCACCCCCGCGCTATCAAAAAGCACCTTTGGGTCTATAAAGACAAAAACTACCTGACACTATGGAGGATAGTTTTAGAGGCCAGGCAGTTGGGAGTTTTACCAGTAGGCTAACAGAGAATCTGGAGGAAACGGTGGGAACGTCCTGTTTCTCTCACTGTGAATTTTCTTCAGGGTTATATTGTTTTCTTGACTGCAGCACACAAAGATAGAAAGTAGTATGCTTCAGTATTGAGAGTCTAGTACAAGCCTTTCAAACACATTTAACATCATCTGAAGTTCAGCGCTGTATTAATGAAATTACAACCTACATTAATTCACTGAACGGAGGGTTGATTGCGCCGAGGTGATCAGTAGCCAGTGATGCAGAAGGCGTTTATACATGGTGACTGGAGCAGCTCTTTAAAATCTTCTTACAATAAAAGCACGCACATCTGCATATTGGTTTTTTTTCCCGTCAGCTCCTGACATTCACCACAATTTTGGGGAAAACACGTTGAGATCAGGGAAAGCTTAAAACTGCAGGTGACTGGGTTACTCCCCTTAACTGGAGCTGAGAAACAGCAAAATGCAGAGGTGTGTGTTTTTATTCTTTTACGGTAAACCCTATCTAAGTGTCCCATGAACTTTTCTGTGATATTTCAAAGCATACCAAAAGGTTCCAGAAATTGGTAGAGCTTCTCTCCGATGGCAATTGCTTCTGAGTACTGCCGCATGTGGTAGTGAATGATGGCTTGATTATAATACAGGATGCTGTTTTCAACATCATCTAAACCATCGATATCCTCCACAGCGGAATGCACCTACAGGCAAAAAAAAAATAAACATGCATAAAGAACGCTTGACGTTTAGCTACAGGAGAGACGGATCACAGCTTATCACAGTGTTTTCTCACCTGATTCTTTATCAACATTAAAGTTTGCTTCAAGGTGCTCGTGGTTGTCTGGCCACTTCGGTAAAACTCAGTGACAGCTCTGTTCATGGCAATCTTGTAGTCATCTTTGTTCAGCTCCTGGAGACTTTCTAGCTGCTTTAGGGCATCATCGTAGTTTCCAGCCTAGCGAGAAATCAGATGAAATCAGAGACAGATGTTTTAAGTGACAGGTCAAAGCTCAGGCTAGAAGACATTGTAAGTACGAACATTTCATTTATAAATCACATTTGGAATATAAACCATTGATAAGACCATATAATACATAAGTATAAAGAAAAATAAACAAAAAGCTCTACCTATACAAACATTTATAAACCAATATAACACTAGAAACATGAAGGAGAAATACATATGATACAAACACACAGATTCAAATGCAAATTTGTACAAGTGTGATTTAGTCTCGATTTAATAACAGTAAGAGAGACCGCACATCTGTTGGAAGTGAGAGGCTGTTCCATAACCACGGCATGGCCACTGCATAGGCACGGTCACACTTGGCTTTCAGGTGAGATTGTGGAACAGCCAACAGTAATTGAGAACCTCGGAGACCCAGGAGCAGAACAATGGCACAGTAGATTAGAGATACAGGAGGTAGCTCTAATCCATTAGAAGATTTACAAAAATAGGTTGAAACCACTTAAACTGGATTACACATTGGACAAAGGAGTCAGCTGAAGGATGCCAAAATCAAGGTGATGTAGTCTGTTTTCCTGGTGATTAGGAGTTCTCAGCTGGATTTTGTACTGTAACTAATCTAAACTTGCTGATGCCACAATACAGCGAATGCACTCTACACAAAATGAGATAAAAACATGAATAACTCTCTGCAAGTCCTGAAAAGAAAGAAACAACTAGATTTCAGAAAATGACTCCAAGTTGCTAAAATAACTTTTTGCCACTGATGCTGACTCACTGATCAAACCAGAGGTCAAACAAAACACCAAGATTTTTCACCAGTGGTCTAACATATTGTGGCAGTGCTCCTACGTTATTAAACAGTTATTTAGATATCAATGGGCCAATCAATAACCAGCCAAGTCTTAATGACCTCATTGCACACACCGACACTGTAGTGGCCACAAATGACATGGTTTTAAAGAGAAAAATTGAGCTGAATAACATCAGCATAGCAATGAAAAGAGACATTATGATTTCATACATGTTTTCCCATTGACAGCAAAGACATGGCCCAATACAGATCCTTGGGAGACTAGTTTCCCACGATAGCTGGGCACGTCCTAACTGAGGTACCACCTCAGCACATTCTCCAACAGGCCAAACATACTCTCAAGGATTTCACTGAGGAGCGTAAGAATGAATAACAGCTACACAAACAAATATAAAAACACACAGGTACATACCGTAAATGCTTCGAGGGCATTTGTAGCCATCTCCTTTTCCTGGTCTGAAGTTCCAGGAGAAACAATGTTGTCATGTTTCATGTCACTGACTTGTTCTGGGGGGAATTAATAAATACATAGGCGAATAAATAGACAGACAGACAGACAAATAGATAGATAGACAGACAGATAGAAGTGAAAGCTTTGCTCTGTTGCCGCCTGCACGTGCTAAACTGAAGTAATACATAGTGTGCTAAAACATCCAGCCAGATGATTAGGCTATGCTGTTAGAGAAATGCGCTGCTGCTGCTGCTGCAGGTGAACACGGGGTGGGATGTGGGATGTGGGCGTGCCGCTCACACTCAAGCAACACAAGACACTACAAATTATACGTCCTTCAGCTATTCTACTAACTGGCTAACCATGTATCTCATCCACTTTCGTATATCTTCCAAATAAAGCAGAAAAAATAATGCATGGTTTAAAACAGTGTCCCACAAAACATGCCTAATGGATCAGGTAAGGCGGTTTAAGCTAACAGCCGTTTCCACTGCTTCATTGGTTAGATAACCCGCTAGCTGTAGTTGCCTTTTCTAACGTTCATGTCTACCATGCGCTCTTTAAGAACAGGGTTCAGTTTCTACATGGAGAACGCAACAACACCGTCATCAAAGAGCCGACTCTATAATTAGTTACACGTAGCCCCTTTATACAACTGCTATTATGTAGCAGGTTGAACACTTAGCCTGTATTCTCCCTAGCTAATAGCTAACGGCTCATTAGCTAATGATAAAAACACAGCTTACCAGAGTTAGTTTCGGCCATTTCTTCAAAAATATCCGCGGTTTAAATGTTTATATATTACAACAACAGGTTGCTACTTAATGACTCGATAGGTCCACGAATATATAACGAAACCACAAAGGAATCGCTGATCTGTATTCGAATTGAACAGATTTCGTTAGGACTTCGCCATTAAAATTACCCAGAGTCTCCCGCTGACGAGCAGAGCGTCTCTGTGAGCGCCTCCTGACGGTGTGGAAGCGCTACAGCAGCGCACTGTTTTATTTAAAACCAACCTCTTACAATAACCGCGAGATGGCGACAGCTGCGAGTTGCAGAGCGCTACAAACCGCACGACAGCACGAGCTCTCCAACCAGAGAGCCCTTAAAAACACACAGCCAAAGGACAGATTCGTTTTTATGAACATCGTACAAGTTTTGAAATAGGCTCACGTGCACAATATTTTCTCTATTTATTGGAGCCAATGACCTTTTTTATTTCTGGATTTTCCATTCATTTTTAAATTTAAATTCAATTTGAGATTACTTTAAAAATTAGACTGTTTTTCCAGTCTTGACCCTGCGCCATTGTAGACTGATATTTCTGACCTTCTGCTGCTGTACAGCTCATCCACCTCAAGGGTCAATGTTTTGTACATGCTGAGATGCTTTTCTGCTCACCACGGCTGTAAAGAGTGATTATTTGAGCTACTCTATAGACTTCCTGTCTAATCAGGACATGCTCCTCTGCTCTTTCTCATCAACAAGGTGTTTCCTCTCACAGAACTGCTGCTCACTGGATGTTTTTTGTTTTTCTGTGTGAACTCTATAGACTCTTGTGTGTGAACATTTTCTAAAATACTCCAACAAGCCTGTCTGGCACCAACAACCATGCCATGGTCAAAGATACTGCTGGAGATCACATATTGAATATGAGTATTACCTGAAGCTCCTGCCTGTATTCGAGTAATGTGCTTTGCACTGCTGCCACATGATTGGCTGATTTTTATAATTTAATAAATGGGTAGGTGTGTATTATTGTGTATTTAGGCATTCTGGATTTGATTTTGAATTTTAGACATTAATTAAGTCAAACAGTCAAATACAGTAATAAATATAAGTTTGCTAACAGTAGGTTTTGAATTCCTCCACTAGAATCCAATTATTAATGAAGGCATAATTGTCATTCCAGTGTAGTTAAGTTACTGTAACAGCCTACATCGCAAGGCTTGGACTTCTTTCTTTTGGGCCTAATCAGAGTTTGAAAGCTAGTCTAAACAGATCGGGCTAATCAGTCTGATCAGGCTAAATATAAGCAGGATATGTGCGTGCTTTCAAGTACTTCAATATTTGTTAAAAGCTTAGAACATGTTCTTATCTAGACTACTATCAAATGTGTTTACTTTCCTACAGATTCATGGATTCATAGATTCTAAATCAAACATTATGACTTGAAAGAGATTTGTATATTTGAAAAATTCCTTTGTCACTTATTTAGATTAGATACAAATACAGATACTGTTAAGACAAAATCTTGTAATGACTTATATTTTTCCACATATAAAATAAAACAATGAACCTCAATATCTTTATTGAGCATGCAAACCATGAAACAGTGATTCTAAAGGATAAAACTATTATATTATTATAACAAGAACTCTTTCGGTTCTCTAAGGCTGAAATGTTGGTGAAAAAAACAGTTTATATGAATATATTAACTAAAGAATTGCAGTGATACAGCATTGCCAAGTTTATGTGGGAAAAAAACTTTGCCCAAGGCTTTCTATGATTGTCTTCAGATGCAGTTCATGTTTTTTCATTAGGGTGAAATAGTGTGATGAAATTATTCAAAGTCAGGACTGATAACTTTGTTAACCAATGTTAATTACATGACATGTAAATTTGCAACTAAATAAATAAATAAACTAAAGATTTATTCTAGAATTATTTTTAATTGATTAATAGCAAAACAACCTAATACATTTTGATAAAACAGTTGTGTAATCTGCAGTCCTCAGTTCAGTGGTCCACATAAGAAAGTATTAGAAAGGTCCTTTTTTTAAAATAAAAATGTCCAAATGATACAACATGAAATTACTACTGTTATCTTTAGAAGCATAATTCAAGATTGCCTCATTTTTGCATTCAAATCATGGCAGACAGAAGTGTACTCACTGCCAGAAATATACATTCATCCATGTTGTTTACAGTATGTAGTAAGATGTCATTTTATTTATTTGGAGTAACGTAATTTCAGCCGGAAAGTCGGAAACTCAGAATTTTTAATGCTTACTATTTTGAAAAGAAATATCTTTTATCTCTGTATGTGTCACACCCCCAAGTGATTTCCCTGAGAATCGTGTGTGTAGACTACCCTCTCAGAAAAAAAGAGTTGCAGCTCCTTAGCTTACTTGGAAACCTTTCTGAAAGGGACACCTCTGTTTTAGGGTTCTGTATAGAACCTGGAATGGTTCCCAGAAGAACAAAATAACATACATTTAGGGTACTAGATTTACCTTTTTAAGACTATAAATTGCAGTTCCAATGGACAGCAAAAAGCTGTACATGTTCCACACATACACAAGGTGGCTGTAGTAAGAGAATTATCAATGGTGAAGAGCACATTCCTTCTGTAATATAGCAGACGTGTGTAACAGGAGCATTGAAAAATAATATATGCTCTATTGCTGTTAAACACACCTGCTGAGTCCCAGAGCAGTGTTAATTTGCCAACATGATGTAAATTGGTCTAGATGAGAGAGCTTCAAAACTTTCCTAATAATTGTCAGGAGTGAAATAGAGATTGAGAGGAAGAGACCTGATTGATTGCGTGTACATATCTGGCCATTTGGATAATCTATATCTATGATAGTGCAATCTCTTCAGCCCTGTTGGAAAGAGCATTCTACCAATATGGATCATTTTATTAGGTCATTTCCAGCCACGTTGGCTCTGCCATGGCAGAACTCTAAGACACTACAAGTTTAGCTTTGTTTATTTGCTCTGATAATATGATGTATGAAATGCCTCAGGGGGTCCAATAAACACTTCCACTGTGATTAGGACCGGTGTACACATTTCTCTTTGTCAAGATTTCATAAGCTAGGAAATGTGAAGCAGGCACCTGGGAAAATAAGAGGGATAGTGGCATCTCTCCTAACACTTTAGCGTGTAGAGTTTAAAATAACGATTGAAAGTGCACTGCAGGGAGCCAGTTCTAGAGTCATACAGGTTTGGAGTACTGCAGTATTGCACAGTTTAATGTTTCTCTGCTTTAAAACACACAGTTTAATTCATCAAGTAAAGTTACAACTAGTGTGTTACATTAACAAAAAGCAGTTCTGTGACCCTCAGTTACTTTACTGGTCTACATTTATGTACTTCTAACAGTAGGTCTGAAGATACTGGATACTATCCAGCTGCCATTTTAATCTTTATGATTATTTTCAACTTATTCTTACCAGAACAATAAATGATACTTAATCTCTTACCTAGTTCTGATTTATGTTTGGAGGCTTTGTCTGCACAGCTTGTAATTTACCGTCAAAGCAATTAAGCTGAATGATTGGTATTTGCAGTAGACAAGGAAGTCTTAATGGAATAAATGTGAAGCTTTTATTGGGCTCAGAGGGCACAGCAAAAGCAGAAACAAATGAGCACAGAGAGCTCAGCCTAAGCCTTGAGGAGAAAGTGTTCCATTAAATACACAGCTGCTTGGAGACGAGCAAAACCGCTCAATTGCCACAGCTACTGTCTCTGTGTAAATCATGTTCAGCTAAAGTGTGGGGAGAGTTGAGAAATTTGACCAGTTGGAAGTGTCTGAAACACATGGCTACTGGGTAATATTGGTTCTATATTCTTGTTTGCTTCTTATATGCTCATAGTTGAGTGTGTATTATAGCATTTAAAATGTGATGTGTAGAAGTGTATTATATAGTCCAATCCGTTAATAGTAATAAATATTACCAGCTTTATCTAATGTTGTTTCATTTTCTGCACCAGCAGCTCTGACAAGAGTGCCAGCTATAAATCAAATGGCAGGTTGATATTAATGCCCTTGTCCTAATATGTTATTGTTTCTATAGTAACAGCTCACTCATAGGGGTGTATATGGCAGACACTCCACTACAATCTAATGCAAATAATAAACATATTAAAAACATTTAAAAACTGCTGATTAACCTAAAACAAACAAACAAACAAACAAATAAATATATAGTTATTGATATGATTAAGCTTTTTGTAAGGACATGCTTATTTACGATTTATGGATAGAGTCTTGTGTGTTTGTAACAATCAGTAAAAGTTTTCTACTATAGGAAAATCTTCAGGGCAGAGGACTTTGGGCTTTGCACTTTCTATGATGTAAAAAACATACTGCAATTTCTTTTGTCTCATTTACTTCAAGAAAGACAAAAAAGAGATAGTGGTGAGGGCATGACTGTTATAATATTTACATTTGTACTTTACATTTATGTCATTTAGCTGGTGCTTATATCCAGAGTGACTTAGAGAAGTGCTTTGTTGTCTCTAACCCGGACAGGCAGGGTTGAGCCTTGAGCCATATGTTCCTTCTACCCTGAGAGATAATAATTCTGCAGATCAAATGTAAGTTATAACAGGAACTAACTTGTCGCAAGGATATTCCACGTTACTGAATGTAACTATAAGCACTTACAAATTGAGATGTGCCATTTAGCAATAAATAGACAAATAGTTGTGGTGTAAAAGGAATAATGAACCTCAGCGTGTGCTGTTATAGAACGATAATCCACTTCAGGGTGGTAACACATCACATCATCACAGTGCTGATAACAGCACATCCTATCATGTCCTGTTCTTAACATATACAGATACATGTCCATTGATTCATGTCCAAGAGTCTGAAAAATACTTCAGAGTAGCACAGGAGTAGGCTGTTTATAAGCGCAAGAACCTAGCTACTGACAGAGCCTCTAAACATTTACCTATTTATAATGTTTGATACAATTGCTAACATTCTAACACCAGTAATTAATGAGGTGAGTCATGTATTTATTATGAGTAAAGAAATTATTTTAAGTTGAATCATGCAATAGGAGCATGCAATTAAGTGATGTATACATTCATTCAAATATGTGAGGAAATAGATTTTCTGATTTGTTCAATGTTGGTGCTCTGAGCCAATTATCAGAAGAAAACAGCTAAATCAAATCTAAAAATAAACCATAACCTTTTCAGCCATACTGACCCAAACCAGAAAACATTGCAAGATGGCCTCAAAACCCTCAGTAGGCACATACATCTCCAGCTTCCATTTCTGCTGCACTCTTGTCCCTCGGCATGACCTGACCAGACTATCAAAGATGGAAAACTCACGTCACTTGCTCTCAACCATATTTACTCTCTTCTCTCAGATATTCATTACCTCCTCCTCACCCCCCCTTCCATCTTTAGGATCTTCATGATGTCTCCAATGAATAAACTTAAAATAATTCATAACAAGGATTATACCAGATAAGGAGCAATATGAAATGATTAAGTTCTTTTGTATTAACAGTTAATTGTTCATAATTTGTTAATTTTTTATGTTGTCATTGATTGCCATAACCAACCTATGAGTGAATAGTGGATTTTAATATGACTCTCAAGACTCCAAATTAATTGCAAGCGCCGAGGCGGGTGGAACAGTTGAATGAGAAGTGCTAGGACTCTATATAAATTCCACCCACTGGTAATGGCAAGCTATGAATTATGTATTGACCACTGGCTCATGAATCATAAGAGGAATGGCTACAGAACTTGCTCTAGGCACAAAACTATTCAGAAATGCCCAAGTTACCCAAACGTACATAGTCACACATTTAAAAAAAATAATAGATAAACAGTTGATAAGCTGTTGATGCTTTGCAACACACATACTCACTGCTAGCTATGAATGTGCTTTTGCATAATAGTTTTCAAAAAATGTTTTCAACAGCACCAACAACAAAGACGCACCAATGATTTTGTTTCTGTGCATATCAATTTGACCTTTGATCCCTAGTCAACTGGAGCACATTTTGCCAAAAGAAATGAAAATTGAACCATATCCACATCACCCACGCTGCTGATCAAACTGCTAAGTTTCTTTTTACACTGTCTAGTCCCAGAATAACCCTGCAATGGGTTATTACAGAGTCAGGCCAGTGACTAATAGGTAATTACTTGGCCTTTTCCAGTATTAGCATGAAATTTGTTTTATATTTCATTGACATTTTAATAACTTCTTTCCCAAATATATTTCCTTCTAATTGGACAGTACTCTGTAATGCTAAATGCCAAAATCTGAACACATAATGGCTTGAATCATCATAGGAGTTGTTAATTATGTAATGGGGCTCCCCACCCCTCTTCAAAAAGTAGACAAAAGAAACAGCATTATTAATGAATGAAATTAGCAGGTGTCTGCCATATAAGCTATAAAACTTGGCACATTTTGTAATAATTAATTTTATAATAATTTTTTTTCATGTAGAGTAGTAAGAAAGTACAAATTTGGTGACTGTTTATCATGTTTATCAAAGTTTATCATGCCTGATCTGACAATTAAAAAATTGGACTCATTCAGTCCCGACATAAACTGTGTCTCATATCATATGTTTTCATTTACAATAAAATAGTGCTAAAATGAGATTTTGTTTCACTACATACCTGTTCTAATGTAATTAATCTTATTTATTTCTACATATGTATATACATATCTATAGGTATACATACATAGATATATAGGGCTTAGACCAACCAAAGTAACTCCAATTGCCATCAGTTTTAATAAGAGAGAGTGGTCTGTGTAATGCAGTTTGGAGAAGCAATGTTCTTATGGTAAACTTTCAAACACAACCCTTGTTTATAACACTAAGATGATTACATGAGCCTTAAACAAATGAAGGTGAGTGGAATTAGTTAAACAGTAAATGAATGAATGAAAGAATGAATAAATAAATAAATACATTTTAAAAAGCAATTTAAGTGGGGGTTTTTTTTTTCTTCCTAGTTTTGCCTGCAAACCTTCATATTATTGTTGACCATGTGCTTAGAAAGAGGTCATAATTGCTTTTTTTTTTGCCCAAGAGACGGAGCTACTTTCTACAATTACATCTGTGTGCAAATTGCATTCAGCATATATTCATTAAAAATAAATTATAAGATAGACACACAGCAATAGCAGTGTTACGATGCCAAAGCTCTTCCCACTGTATCACCAAGCTCATTCTTTTTATGTCTTCAGACCACCCTGATGTTCAGTTCATTATATAAGAAATAGTAGTTGTAAAACTTGTGAAAACTCAGTTAATGTGTTTTCACTTTAGTATATGTTACAGTATACAGATTTGTGTTCATTTTATAATTAACTTTATGCAGGAAAGCTAGCTGCCCTAAATGGTAAACAGTCAGTCAGATAGCTAGTTTAATTTTACATTTATTGCCATCTGCCCTCGAACGTAGCATGTACATTAAACAGCAATAAAAAACATTCATTCTATTTTCTCATCCTTGTAAAAAATGTATATAAAGTTGAGTACGGTTTTCACAGTGCTTATACATTCATCTGCCACTATAAAAGGAACACCTGACTGTTTGACTCAATGAATTTGTATAATTCAAACTTTAAATCAAAACAAATATGCCTAAATACACTTTAATAGGAAAAGGACCCAAGCCTGCCCATTCAAACGATTAAAACATTATTCAATCAGCCAATCATGTGGCAGCACCGTAGTGCATAAAATCATAGAGATACAGGTCAAGAGCTTCAGTTAATACTCTGTTCAAATATCAGAATAGTTAAAAAAAAAGTGATTTCAGTGACTCAGGCTCACCGAAACCTGGTCCTTTTCCAATCCTCAACTGACCAGTTCCAGTGAGTCTGTGCCCACTGTAGCCTTAGATTCCTGTTCTTGGCTGAGAGGAGTGGAACCCAGTGTGCTCTTCTGCTGTTGTAGCCCATCTACCTCAAGGTTCGATGTGTTGTGCATTCTGAGATGTTTTTCTGCTCATCACGATTGTAAAGAGTGGTGATTTGAGTTACTTTAGACTTCCTGTAACCCATTCAATCTGGCATGTCATGGTCAAAGTCACTGAGATCATATTTTCCCCCATTCTGTTTTATGTGCACATTAGCAGAAATTCCTGACCTGTATTTGCGTAATTTTATGTATTGTGGTGCAGCCACATGACTGGCTAATTGCACTAATGAGCAAGTATACAGCCATTTCTATTAAGTGACCAATTATTTTTTTTAAAGTACTTTATATGCTATATGCAGAAATGTTTATGTAACAAGGTACCTTTTGCAAAATTCAAGTGATTTTGTGTTTTATCAAAATTTTCATTTCTCTGTATGAAAACAGTTTACAATCACATCTTGGATTTTCTTTAGGTCAAATGCACAGATGAAGCATTGTAACTATTAATGGCGAATGACATGGCAACGCCCATTTGTTATATCTTTTTTTAAACAATCCACAGCTCTCTGCAGTTCCAACAACTAATCCACTTTTAGATTACATTAATACAGTCTTCAGTAGATTGTAAGTGTAAATATTGTATGAATTAAAACCCATTAAAGAAGATTACAGTCTAATGTCAAAAGTTCATCCTTTTCCATAGTCCTGTGGAGCCCTAATCCTAACATGTGAGGCACTGGGTAAAATGAATGCTATTGTGTGTATGTCCTGAAGTCCATTCAGCAATATGAACAAACAGCTATATTTGCTTTGAATCTGTTGTATCACTTAATGAGGTTAGCCAGCATCCATGAACCATAAAGTAAATATGTAACTTGAGGTTATGCAGCAGGGAATCACTCATCTCTGAGAGCAGTTGTTAGTGTGTGGTATTTGAGAGGCTACAGTGATGCTGATCTGCATTTGACTCCATTGCATAAATTATAGTTATGGTTATAGTTATAGTTAATTATAGTTATAATGTACTGAAATTCTTAGCAGCACAAAACATTTTGAGAATGTTTCTTTCTCTCCAGAAAGTCACAGTTCATTCATTCATTCATTCATTCATTCATTCATTCATTCACAGTTCAATATGACAAAATATAAGTCAACAATGATGTTGAACACACCAGCCATCCATATGTCTTTTCATTATACATGTAAATCACATTAGAATTTATGGTGGTATATTATTTAATGTGATACGTGCAAACATGAGTCATCAATCCATCCTATGAGATGCATGAAGATTATGTGTTATTCTTCCAAGTGAAATTACCATCATTTTTCCCAATGGTTGGTGGAGTGTTGAATTTTTATATTTATTTTCTTATATATTTTTATTTCTGCTTCTTAGTCAACCAGATAAATGTCTGAACTGCAAACATACTGGGTAATTATTTTGCATAAAAATATGGTACATACCAATATATTTTAAGTGAAGAACTCTTAAGACTCATAACTAAATGTCATGCTTACTATATAAAAGATAGCAGTAAAGCAAATATGTGCTAAGAAGTACAATAAAGTGAAGAAAGTGTAAAGATTTCATCATTACAGATGCTAACATCGGATACTTCAGTGTTAATCTGGAGATTTACATTTATAATGTTGGACATCAAAAGACATCAAAGTCCACTCTCGGCAAACATCATGGGCTTTGCTGTTCAGACACATTTGAATTCTTCCTACTGAGCTAAAAATAGGGTGAAGACTTTGAACTACCTTCTTTGTGACTTCTACAAAATCTATGGCCAGGATGAAGTGCTAATTTTTTATGTCTATTCATCTAGTCTTTTTTGACATCACTAGTCAATTGAATTTAAAAAAAGGCTTTAATTTTCTTATGGAAAAACTTGCAAATAATTGAATGACAATGCTTTTCCATCTCTATTTTGCTCTACATGGGTGTGTGAAACAGATATGGGTCTGGTGGTGCAGTTGTTAAAGAGGGCATCTCACCATTTATAGAATCCAATTCATCATTTCTGTTTACATACTGGCCACTGCATTTTGAAAGCACATGACTGCTATTGTCTCATGAATTTTCTATCTCTGCTAGCTCTCTTTGTGTGTGCTCACCTAGCTGAATACTGAGCCTTTACAAAACAATTTTCCCTAATAAAAATTGAAGACATCATCACAGGAGAAGATTGCCAAGGCTGGCCCATTACAATGGAATAATCATTTGAAAATGGAATGGATCGGTCAAAAGAACTGAAAATATAACTAAATTACCACATTTGACAAAATATCTTCAATTTCACATTACACTTTATGATGTATGGCCAAGGATGTTGTCGCCTTGTTGCAGATTGTTTTTCAAACGTAACACAGTGGTACACTGATTGAAAATGGTGACTTACTACTTAGCACAAAGGCTGCTGGGACGGATGAGCTTGCCCCTTTAAATTGTCAGCAAAAGCACAGGGAGTATTTCAGCAGGTTACCCTTTTACAGCTGTTCATGCAGATTTCTGAAATCCTTTGCCTTATTAAGGTGACACTTTTTCCTCAGAACCAAACAAGTCAAGCAGAACTGGGGCATAGATAAGGCCAATTTGCTGAATTTATTCATTGTTTCAGTGTCTGAAGTCTAAAGACTACTTCACAACCTCCAATTCTAAGAATATCCACTGATAAATTAGCTTTAGGAACATTGGCTGTTTAAAAGATTAATAGTAGTCTATATTAGTAATCGTCCATGAATTATTAGTAGAAGCTTATCCCAATCTGAAACCAGAATCATGATGTCCAGCAAAAGAAAAGCAAAAAAGCAACAAAAAAAAAAAGATTAAAAACAAAAGCAGAAAAATGAAACTTGCAATAATATTTGAAAAGCTTTATGACATGACATACACACATCCATATTTTTGGCTTTTAAATCTATGGTGGGAATCCCTCATACAATATTTATTAGGGTTGCTCAGGACAGAGATGCCTTAATGACTCCTAATTGAATCTCTTTCAAAGGATCTCAGAAAAAGTTCCCCTAGTGGCACCAAGCAAATGTGCTCATTTTACACAAAGCCTGTAATGTGTGTAGTGTGTAAAGTCAGTAAGATGCATGTGCTCATATGTGGTGTGCCCTTTACTGTATTGATCATGTACGTAGATCCTGTTTGCAGTAAGTGTGGGTGGTGATTAATATTTTATTGAACATTTACACACCAATGTACTCTCATTAACTCCCCTTCAGAATCCACACTAGTGTTTTACCACAGGTATTATTTGAGATCATATCTCGTAAAGAATGACATATTCATTTATACAGTTCCAGTGATAGCTTCCTATCTGGATCTACATTGACCATTTGATTGATTTTAAATTGCTAATGGTCATTTGCATTCAGCAAGCTGCTTCTCTTGTTTGAACAGTGATACACCGATGTTTACTTTCAGTGCTGAGAACCACATGGTTTAAAATTTAAAAAGAAAATAATTTCAAGCTTTCACTACTAGAGGGATTTTTAAAAAAATCAGTGAATGTCTAAACTAAATATATATTGAATATGGAATAATTTAATCTTATTTTTATATGGAAAATGCAGTACACATAATCGATACTGTTCTTCAGTGTTGTCGCTTTTTATTATATATGGATATGCAGCATATTGTAGCTATAACTGTGTAGCTTGCATCTCATGGAAATATTCTTCTTTAATTCATTCATCTTCAGTAATCCTGGTCAAGTTTGAGGTGGATCCTTGGCTAGCAAGTCAGACACATATTTACTTACTCATTCACATATTTTAAAGCCACCAATCCACATACCAGCATGTTTTTGGAAGGTTGGAGGAAACCGGAGAACTCCATCCAATCCATGAAATCCACATGGATATGGGAAGAACATGCAGAGAAACTCCTCACATTCACTAACTAAGGGCTCAGGATCACACTGGAGATGTGTAGCAGCAACTCTACCTGTTCTACCACTGTGCTGCCCCAGTTTTTCCTTCTTTCCGTTGTCTTATAGTTCACAGCAGAATAGATTGTAGTGACATAATTCATACAGACACAGTGGTGAGGGTGCTGTGATGCATTTGCTCTTCTGCATCACTCACATGTTCCTATTTTGGACCTCATGTCATGGGAATCTCATAAACGAGTGCTGAATGCACATAATTTTTCTAGACAACTTCTAGGTTGACATCATAATAAACATGCAGAAAATAATATGTTATTGGTAGGTACATTTTGTATGTACTATATGTGCATGGTGTGTTATGAATCAAATTAAGTGTGTGTTCATTGCATGGAATGGAACAGAAAAGATCAATAACAGCAAGCTTCTTGACAGCTGTCACAACTTTTATAGTTTGCGTCGTCAATTAGTTAAAAGCCTATTTGCCTGCTTTAATTATGTAATGACTTGCATTATCTATGTGCATTAGTTAATGCACAGTGCCAGTGTCACTGTTATTGTGTGATTGCCAAGACAATATCCAACATTTCAGATATCAGGGTAAGAAACAGGGATCTCACGGTTAATAATTGACCTAGGTTAGCTGAAAAAAAGTACAGTTAAAATGACATCCAAGAAACATCTAGTTCTCTGATTATGATAGGAAAAGAGTATCATTAAACTGCAGATTGACAGAAGAATTTGCTGTGTTTTGTTGTGCCTTTGTGACTGAGTTCTCTCTGCTTAAGCACACACAGTGCATGACCCCATTATAAGAACTCTACTTCTCGTTTTTGTTGAAGCCTAAATAAAACCATGTGACATATGTCAGTGTGCGGTATCAGAGATCGCTATCCTGTCATATGCCGGTCTCTTATTGCTGCTGACGTTTTGACATATGTATTCTAAATACATTCACTTGTGTGAAATTTGATTGAAGCTCCTCAGTGATGTGGCGGTTCCTTGTTCATGACTCTTCTCATAGCATCAGTCTGAACTCAGTCAGACAGGAGAGAACACACCTTAATACCTTTGAATGTTTGTAAACCAGTTTGTTGTAAGTTAGTGTTGCTGTTTAATCCATTAGAAAATGCATATAGTTACAGATATTGATGTCAGTCATCTGTTAATTTCATAATAATTGCTATACATGGTATTGAGGGGTGGCAAGGGCTGTGGGAATAACTGACATTGCACCATAATTGCTTTAAATGCTTGATTATGTCATAAACCAAATAAAGAAGCTCTCCTGCATTTTTTTTAGCTATCATCGACAAGCCTCTGTGCATTCATATTGATGATGAGTTTGTCACATAATTACTGCACTTGCAGCCTTTCATATGAGATATGTCCTCTCAAATTATCGTTGATTGTTATTGGTAATAAGTGTCAGAGCACATAATAAATCTCACTGCTGACTTTAGGACATCATTCAAACTAGGAGAGATGCCCATGAACATGTACACACATGAAGTCTCAACATGGGTTTCCAGAAAGGCCCATATAACCTACAAATATTATAACCAATATAACTGCTACAGTTAAAAATCTACAGTGAGAACATGATAGCTTTCACTCACAGTAAAGAGTTTCGATGTGTTGACTTGTATGTACAAGTCTTTTATAACAAGTGTCCAGCATATTTAACAGAGAAATTAACAAACAAATAAACCCCCAAACTGAATGTATTATTAAATAAATTTATTTTAAGATTAATGTAAAAGTACTTTAGTATACTGACAGTTGATTCGCTCTCTCAGTTGGTTTCCGGGATGACCAGCATGACTTGAGGGATCCTGCTGAAATTTTTCTAACATTTTGTTACTTTTTAAAAAGTAAGAAGAACATGACAATTTTTAAAAAATATAAACAATAATTAATTAACAATATAAGGATTTTAAAACCAATTCTAATAGATGTGGATATTCAGTGAAGGAAATAAAGAGCCAATGTAAAGTGATTTATTCTGGTGCTGTTGAATGTGAGGATTCGAAAAGCAGCTTTCTGAAATCCTTGTAAATTAGTAATAGACCTCTTGGGTAGGCCAAACAAGAGAGTTCTGCAGTTATCCAGTCTAGTCTACTTAATTTATCAAGTTTAAAAACTGCCAATGTGCAGCCATAACGTGCAATTTCTCCCTACTCTAGCCCTTATGCCCATATTTAGCTCTTTAACTTCTACAGTGCAAATAAAAAATGAGTTTTAGATGGTTCTAGCTTCATAAATTAATCTAGCTTCAAACATCCCCGGCGCGTACCGCGTGGAGCCCCGCCCCCACCTCGGCTACTCAGACCACGTCACTGTTATGCTAATGCCTGTATACAGGCCGCTTGTCAGATGCGTCAGGCCGGTTCTGAAGCGGGTTAGAACCTGGTCTGCAGGAGCCATCTCTGCTCTTCAGGACTGTTTTGAACACACTGACTGGCATATGTTCAGGGAGGCTGCAACCAAAGGCAACAATACCAACTTGGAGGAATACACGTCCTCTGTGACTCCGCCTTCAGGGCAGGTGACAAGGCGGCTTTAAGAGCAGCGAGGGCCAAACTGTCTCGGGCCATCAGAGCAGCAAAGCGCGCACATGGCCAGAGAATCCACAGCCACTTTCAGGACAGCGGCGACACGC
>JAQQZR010000033.1:12844212-12861292 GCA_030068235.1 Notoglanidium macrostoma
CGAAGATGCTGGGATTGGCTCCAGCTTCCCCGTGACCCAGATGGATAAAGCGGTATAGATAATGGATGGATGGATTAGACATCACACTATTGTCTATGTTCTATTTTATTTTGATGGTAGATCAATGTTTTTGTGACAGAATATGGGCTGTGTTTGCAGAATATTTAAAATGGACAATTTCCCCCTATAGCAAAAGTTCAAAAAGTGAGAGCACAACTGATGTTAATTAAGCATTATTTTCTGATTTAATACAATACCTTTATTTCAAATTATATTATTGACAACAACTTGAGTGAAAAGAAAAATCTTAAAATATTTACATGAATTTCAGAGTTTCTTAGTATTTGGTTTTTCCATTTTTTGCTTTAATGACAGTGTGCACTCATGCTGACAGACACCATAAGTTTGTGCAATACCTTATGATCCATGTTAGATCAAATCCATGAAGCACATGCTTCAGTAGAAGATATTAGACATGAGGAGAATCTGACCTTTTGCACAAACCAGGCTTAGTTAACATGGTCAAGTTGCTTACATTTAAATATGGACCTAGAAATAGTGCAGAATCTTGATTATTTGACATTCAAGATACTGAACATATACTCTCTTTGTTTGAAATAATTAAACATTGTAAAACATAAGCATGGTGACCTAGAACGTGGGAGCTGTGGTGGATTCAGCTTTTTTTTTTTAAGAAAATTGATTGATAAAATTGAGCAAATATGAATATTAATTGCCTTCCATTGTGCACATTCTTGCATCCATGCACACAAACAACTAGTAAAAAATTTAACTGGAAGTGAAACATTATGAAATTCATTTGGTTCATATTCATGAATTTCATGATGTGTTCATGAATATCATCCCAATTACTGAACAGAGGTTTCTAAGTAGCTAGTTTAGGTGCAATAACATTGGCTGCAAATAAAAGTGTTCTTTGGTCCAAACCCAAAAACCTGGTCCACACATGGTTCAAATCCTGTCTTCAAAAAAGCTTAACACTATCAGTTTTCTCAAAGCAGAGAAGAGTGTGTGGAATATAATGAGATATGAAAGAGAGCCATGGAAGCCTTTTATCACTCTATTCCCCAACGAACTTCATTTCACCAGCTCTTCTCTCTCTTCCTCTCTTTTTGCTTAGATTGTTTCCCTGAATGTTATACCAAACACTTTTTCCTACGGTATACATTAAAGAGTGCCTACTATTGGTCAAGGTGATATTTGTATTTCCTTCCTTGTTGCTATTATTGCTAACTATTGCAACACATATCTCTTATTTTCAAGAGTTTATTATTGTAGCATGTTTTACCAGTGGTGCATTCAGAACATTCTTACTGGGGTGGCCAAGGTGAGACACAGAGCTGTAGTGTGGGGTGGCCAAGTCGAGACATTGAACTATAGTCTGGGGTGGCCAAGGTGATTCACAAATTTATAGTGTTGATTAACCAAGGTAAGACACAGAGCTATTGGGTGGTGGTCAATGTGAAACACAGAGCTGGTGTAGGGTAGCCAAGGTGGGGCACACAGCTAGTGTGGGGTGGCCAGGGTGATACACAGAACTGTAGTGTGGAGTGGCCATAGCAAAGTGACACTTGCCAGTTTATTTAAATGTGCAAATGCTCTAGTTTTACACATTGTATATTTCAGCCTTTATTTAAATACTTGTGTTAAACAAAGTGTCGTGTTTGTAGAGTTTTTAAATAATACTACACAGTATTAGATTTTTTCTTTTTCTGCTTAAATCTGCATTTTTTAAATCATTAGTTATTTTCAGATTTGAGTATACTTTTCCTAATAGTACAGCAAAAATATTACAACAGAAAAAACACTGAGTAAATGTTAAATCTCTGAATAAATGGACTGCTTATAAAAGCAATCCATGGAAATCTATTTGCAAATAGGGTTTTGTACCATTAATAAAGTTCATGTTAATGTCACAATGTCCTCTGTGAAATATTAATGAGGTCATAACTGAACATAACTGGCCCTGATGATGTACAAAGATACACAAACCTCATTGTGTCATGTGATGTCCAAATTTTGGAGCTGGTTATAAGTTGTGGTTCAAGAAAATACATTCATTTCTAGGTGAATGTACGGACAGGATAAAGTTGTTTAATTTGCTGCCTTTATAAAGCCAAATATATGTTACCAATATGTTTTACATAATACAGCATACCATCTCTGACAGATTCTCATATGTGCACTGTTACACTGAGAGCTGCTGTTGCTCACATCTCATAAGATTTATTCAGAACAGTCAATCCGATCAAATAGCAATCATGTGTAGGAGTCCTTCAGAAATCAAACAGAAAATGGCTTGTGGCAGAGTAATAAATCTTATTAGATTAATTGTTTTGAAAAACCAAGTACATAAAATGGAGTGCATAACTGTGCAAGATAGTGTATAAAATACAGGACAATATAGTATGTAAAACTCAAATGAAGCAGTTAGCTAGCTAATGTAATAGCCTAATTCATCCTCATTCAATATTTAAATATGTAAATTTATTCTTATATCTTTCACCACATAGCACTGGTTATCATATCTGATCTTTTCTTTGTTGCTATTTCTCTTTGCTTTGCCTTTTGTGAAACTGTTGAATCTGTGGTGCTCCATAGTTAAACACTGTATCACCAGAGAAAAAAATGTGCTCCTACATTATTACATTTGAAAATGAAAGATGGGTTCATTCCTGGACAAGTTGCCAGAAATCATGTTTAATTCCTATTAAATCATGTTTAATCTCTATTAAACAATAACATATCAGTTCTGGAGTGGCCAAGGTGAGACACAGAACTATTGTTGGGTCATAGCAAAGTTTATCCAAATGTGCAAATGCTGTAGTTTGACACATTGAATGTTTTAGCCTTTGCTCATTTCAATTTTGGGTTAAACCAAATAAATAATTTTTAAATAATAGCTACTGTACAGTATTAGATTAATCATTCATTTTCAGGACTGGCTATACCTTTCCCTAATAGTACAGTAAAACATACAATACCAGAAAAAAACTTTGAGTAGATGCTAAATATTAGAATTAACCACTGGGGTGGCCAATGATATTTCAGGCCATCCCTTCCCCTTAACTCCACCCCAGTCTGTACCATAACTACTATTGATAATTCTTCTCGAAGTATTAACACAGCAGGTCATGTTATTACATAATATCATGTTATACGTTATATAATTATACAGTATTTTATACTAATGAAGGCATCACCTTCAAATTTCTTGTTACCAAATGTTCATGTTATACCAAATGTTGATCTTTCACTGGTTTTATTGTAAAAGTAAATTGGTTTTATGTAAAAGGCTAACTATTTTTGTTCAAATCTACATTTTTAGTGTAGAAATGAATGAATGAAAATGGATTTTTCTCTTTCCATTTCTTTTCACTTGTCTGTCTGTGTAAAAATAACGAAATTGTGGTTGAATTGTCATCCAAAAAAAACTGTCATACTTTTGTTGACATTTATAGCAGTGGAATAGCTGTAGAGTCAGCTCTGATAGAGGTCAACAAATGAGGTGCGTGTGTGTGTGCGCGCGCATGCTGGATAAACACACTTCTGAGTGACAATGTCATAGTGTGTATCCTGTAAAAATAAAGTACTCCATTCTGCGTCAGTCTTGCGCAAATGCACACACATGCACATATGCATACACACACACACACACACACACACACACACACACACACACACACACACACACACTCACACACACTAGGCAGTAGTGTGGCTGGTGCTGTGCGGGCCACACAAAGCCAGCCCCCTGCAGAAGGGTATATAAGGGCCGTTGTTGCACAGTGTGCTGAAGTTTTTCTCATTCATATTGCTTCAGCAGTGCACATCTTCTTACTCCATCTCCTGTCTCGCCTGCTGCTCTTCTCTGCTGCACAGCTTCAGTCTCAGTGCAAGGTACTTCTTTTTTCTTTCTTTCTTATCTTTAGAATATTGTGTTGAATTTGGTGAAACATAACACTTATTACTGTTTTCATTCAAAGGTTTTTCTTTTTGCAAAAGAAAATTTGCATTGATTATTTTCTATCTTTTTAAAAATGACTAGTGTGAAAACATTACCTTTATTACCTAAATTCCTATATATCAAGTAAATTGTTATTCAAATAACAGAATATATTGTTTATTATGCAATTGTATAATAGAATGGCTCATTTAACCGTGAGTTGCTGTTCAGCTACTCTTTTTGAGAAAGCCCTTGCCTTTATTTAAATATTTTTCTCTCTGTCTCTCTTTTAACCTCTGTATTTCTCCAATGTTAGGCAAAAACATTTTTTGTTATAATTTCTTCTACTTTATTTGAGTTCAAAATACTAAGCAGAGAATCAATAATAATAATAATAATAATAATAATAATAATAATAATTATAATAATGCTCTTAATATTACTAATAATAAAGACATCTAATGGGATTATGAAAGGAAACCTTAAGGACATAGCCTGGGTTCTCATCAACAGCATTTATTAAGAGCTGTCAATCCACCTACCTAATTAATATTTCAAGCACTGACACTTCAGTAAACAATGTTATATTTTTGTCTGTATTGACTGAATCTAATTGTTACAGTAATGAGGTTATATTTCAGCTCATGTCTCATGTGAATGAGTCAAGTTGGTGCTAATATTAATATTATGTAAACACTCTAAACCTTGTTTGGTGCTTTAGTGCTTTGGGGAAATGGGTTAGTACATTTATAACACTAATTGCCTGTAAATGGCATTTTCTCTGGGTATTCGCTTCAGGCATGAACACTGGAATCTCTGTGTTAGTGCTGCTGGTGGCTCTCTCCAGCAGCGGCTGCTTCTCTAACCCCACACACTTAGTGGAAGAAGGGCAGGCGGATGGAGGCTCTATAGATGAACACACACGCCACACCCGTGCAGTGCCCCCCAGTGGTCAGCTCAACTTATTGTCTAAAACCCAAGACGAGAATATGGAGGAGGATGCCGTGCACAGGCTGAATGAACTTCTGGCCAGACTCGTTTCCAGAAAAGGTAGGGTAATGTCATTTCCATTTCTACACTTGCCATTCATATTCATTAATATTCTGGTGATAGTCATGCTTTGAGTATTAAATTAACACCAACAGCACATCAGAGAGCTCCTTACAGGACCTTGTTACACTTCTTCCTTGTTAGGCATTCGCATTTTTCTGCCTAAACTATATTTAGATGTTCTATAGACATTTCATAGCATGTCATACGTTGCTTTTTCCTGCAACCTGTAACCAGATGATTCCCCCACCTCCTCTTCGCAGGTTCATATCGCAGGAGCCCATCCCTCAACAGCAGGTCCAGCCACAGAATAAAGGACAGAGACTACCTGGGCTGGATGGATTTTGGCCGCCGGAGCGCTGAGGAGTATGAATACTCCTCATAATATCCAATAACCAAATCATCATTTTTAAGGAACCAACCAATCACCCAACCATGTGTACAGAGAGCTCCATTTTAATTCTTCTCCCTGCCAATCACGTCATAGTTGGAGTGCCCTTTCCTCATCTTATTTCTGATGTACATTTGTATAATGAAGATGATGCAATATATGAACATGTAAGTGTAACTCATACAGATTTGACATGCAATCACTTTTTCGGGGGAAAGTGAGTGGTAATATGGTCTGTTTTATTTATTTTCTTGTGTGTATAATTTGGTTCTAGCTTTAGGAATATGTTCGATGTTTGAGAATAAATCATTGCCTTAACCCATTCACCCGGCTGTATTTTCTCTGGTGTCCAGAACTTTGTATGATTCCATTTCACTCAAACATGAATTATTAATGTAGGAGACAAAACTAGAAGGAGCGGGGCAGCACCATATCACACATTTATTCAAAAGCAAATGTGATGCCATGGAAACACGGATTAGATTAGATCCTGTTAGCACATGTGCTAGAGCAGAGGCTTTAACTGCCCTAGAGAAGCTTGCGATAAAGACAGAGACACTTTAATATTCTTTATTTCTACTTTAATAATCACTACTTTAAAACCACTATGGAATGATATGAAAAAATATTACCATTACTGAAGTGACAGTCCTCCACATTGCAATGGAGACCAGTCTAGCAATTTGTTTAGTGCTTAGGTGGGAGAGCTTACAGTTAATGACCACATAAACACATTCTCTTATTGATCATTCAAAGTGGCAGCACTAGTGTAAAGGGTTTTCGGCAATCTCTCTTAACAGCCTTAGGGACAGCTCACTGTGCATGCAATAAAAGGCTTGCTTTTACTTGTACAAGCGCAGAGCTGGAAACAGACAGACTGGGACATAATCTCATTCTGTCTATTATGTACACCACTTGAGTTAGCACATAATGGATGAATTGCAGGATGGCAAATGAGAGAGAGCAATAGTTTATAGAGAACAAAAGGCAGCATTATGCCACAGGTGTGCCTCAATGAGAGAGCTTTCATTCAGTTAAGACAATGAAAAGTGAACCAATAAACCCAGACAAGCACACGAACACCCACACATGCGCAAACACATGCATGCACGTTCACTTATCTCGACATGAAAAGGCCTGCTGCCAGGGCACTTAGACATGTCATAGCATTTGAAACACTGCCTCTGACTGTACTCACCCTAAGACATGCATATTTTAGAGGATTATGATTAGCCAATTGATTATCGTAGATGCTCTAGAAAAAAACCACAAGCACATCAACATCCTGGAAAACACTTTCACTCAACGCAACAGGGTGACAGAGGAAAATAAGGCCTTCTCTAAAGGCATTCCTGGGAGATCTCATTAAGGCATCAAAACAAACCAGAATCATATCCCAAGCTATCCGTTCCACTTTTGTCACTGAACTTTATGGTTTACTTGAAAAGCTTAGGTGAGGGAACAGAAGTTATTATTTTAATTGCTAAATCACTACCAGGGGTGGAAAAAATAATTAACACAATTAATCAACTAAAACAAATAAACAAATAAATAAATAAATGTTCTGCTAACTCAGACAAACCAAGAATTGTTTGATGACTTTCTGGAATGAATGCTAAGAGGGACAAAAAAAATCTAGTTAGTAAATGTAACTAATTTAAAGCTAACCTCAGCATGCTTCTTTAGATTTAAAGACTGCTATTTCTTTTTTATATGGGAGGCATCTTTCACCTGTATGAATGGCTGGTGAAAGGGTGAACAAGAAATCTCACGGCATTTGAGACATTTTTTTCTCTTGTAAATTTACTCAAGTAACCGGACAAGTACTCAATTTCAGCGTACTTCAGGTTAGGTACATTTTAAATTTTTTTTACAAACTAGTGCTTACAGTAATAAAATGTTCATACTGAAGTATTTGTATTTACCACCCCTAATTATTATATGTTAAATCATATTTTAAAAAAATCATAAAAAAGCATATTACCCTTGAATAAGAACCTTGTGTTTTCACAGATGTATTAAAACATACATTACAGGCCAGAAGTTTGGGCCCACGCTCGGATTTAAAGGAAAAATGGATACACTGCTTTGTATTTTATTAGAAGAAAATATTAGGAATACTTAAAACAAATGTAAGTAACACATTATTTAGCCACAAAGGCTGAAACTACTGTCTTTGAAAAAGACATATCAGGTCTGTCTTTAGTGCATTGACGTTCATTTTGTGATGTCAGAACTAGATTGGCTCTTGGCCTCTATTGATTGTCTTACTGAACCAAATGATGGTGACCTGTCTGCCTCGGCCCAGATCAGTTTGAGAGGTTTAATTCACAGACTGCTGCTTATATCAATCTTCTGTTGTACTTTATCAAAACTGATAATTCAGAATTTTTGCTCATGTCAGGCAGTGAATGGGGGATAAGGGCAAGCACAGAATATGGTTTTCCTACAGTGAAACGGGGAGGTGGATCGGTGATGGTATGAGGGTGTTTTGGGGGAGGAAGATCTCAATTCATTCAATTCAACATCACACAATTCTTTCTGTTTTATGAATAATTGGACAAAATTTCATTCTTCAACAGGATAATGATCCCAAGCATCCATCAAAATTTTGGCAAATTAATATCCAGGCCACAGAACAGCAAGACGTTTTGAGAATTATGTCTTGGCTTCTGTCAGTTACATTTGCTTTAACTGCTTCTAATATTTTTTTGTAATAAAAGCTTGACTAAGCAGTGTTTCGTTTATTTTTTTAAAAATCCAAAGGCGGGCCCAAACATCTGGCCTGTAGTGTAGGTAGGTTTACAATATGAAAGTAAATACAACTATGTATGTGTAATTGAATCTCCTCATGAATAAATTCTCTTCAGTGCGGAGAACACTGCACAGTGAATATATAAGTAGCTGCTACTCCTAAGGATTGAGTGTTTATCGCTCTGGTGTTAGCAGATCACAAGCCACCACTCTATCATAAAAAGGAGGATGAATGAGAGCTGTGAAGAGGGACTGGCACTTAGGAGAAATTACTGATGGATTGACTGATATATTTTTGACTCATTTATTAACCTTTGTCCCTGTTTTAATTCATGTAATGATCACTAGCTGGTCAGAGCCTTGCTCCAGAGGGAATCACTCATCTATCTTCCTTTACTCCCAAAGGAATCTAATATCAAGTGCCACGTTACAATGCTCAGTGACCAGGTCAAGAAAAGCAGTCAACATCTTTCCTCATCTGTTATTCACATTCATACACCCACTCCCAGTGTTCAGGGAATTAAAAAACTAACCAACACCGACAACAGGCTGATGTTACGCTTCTGATGTGGGTCAGTTTTTAGTGTTGGATATAAACTAGGGCTCATATACAAATAAAAAAGTAGTGGTAGAACAAACGATAAGGTCTGTGAGTTTTCTGTGATGGTGAATACCTGTAACATCAAATTAAAGGATGTCAATATCCTATGTGTGATCAAGATTTTAACATGACACCACTGAAAAAAAGACAACTGTATCAATCCATTTATTGATGACCTTTTCTGCATTCAACATTCCTGAAAATAAATCAGGATTTTATTTTTTTGTCACTTTCCTCCATTTATTCAGCAATTTATGGCATTTTGTATAAAAACATATTTCTATCTTTACAAGTGGCAAAACTTCCCTTGATGCAATCTGAGGAAATAAAACTCGTAACCACAATGAACGTTGAGCCATGTAGGACACCGCAGTGACTCTGCAATACATTCAACACGAACATGTTCAAGTCAAGGTTAAGTGCATACACCTCTTTAACAGACAACTAAGAACATGATTACAAAAAAAATAAATACAGGCATAGTTCAGACCAAAGGTATGGCTGTATGTGCTTTCTAGGCAACATTATTTCTCATGAATCAAACATCCTTCATTATATCCAAAACTGCATTGCAAAATTAAAAACTTTCCTGTTAGGGCAACCCTAACACCTTAGTTACAGTGTTAACATCAATGTATACCGAGGAAAGCCTTTAGAATGGAAGTCACTCAAAATAGGGTTAAATAATAAATTATTGACATCAGGCACCATGATATTGCTGTCAAAGGACAAACTCACACAGTGCAATTAAAGCTTACAATTCAGTCTTTGGAGAGAAATGACTCTCTCCACCAAAAATACACATACACACACACTTTACAGATTTTATATAGAACATAATACTGGCCAGAGGCTTATGAAGCATCTGCAGAGTTATACTGTTTCTATCAGATGAACATGACACGATCATCAAGGAGGTTGAAAATATTCTGCCTTTCTGAGCGGACTTTATTCTTAGTTAATAGACTGCAATTATTCAACCCCCCCAACAAAAAAACAAACAAACAAACAAACGACCAAACAAGGACATCAGTTTCCTACCACTGATTTCCTACCAACACCAGTCTGATTCCTTACAGCTTTTTCCCACAACTCTGGAACTGCAGATAAATTACAGTACAGTGCGTGCCCTTATTTGTGCTACTACAGATTTCCTAACAGCACCCATTTAAGGGCTCAACATATGTTTATTACATTGTAATAATCAATAGACAACAAACCATTTGAGGGCTTTCATATGCAGCTATATAGACATGTTGAGGGCAATTAAAGGGATAATGGTTTGGGCAAGTAAAACTCTGCCTTTTTTTAAGGGTATAAATAATTTAATGAAATTGCTTTGAGGGCACACAAAGGGTTGAAATCGGTCACATTAACTGGGAGCAAACACACTGTTCTATATCGTTTTGTCTAGGATTTGGATAAGGATGTTATTAGTGTTTCAGTTTTTCATATAAAACGCCAACCAGAGGTGCTTTGCGCTCAAGAAGACCAACATAGCAATACAGGGTTATGGTCTTTTAGCACAGTTAAGCCAAAGTAGTCAAAAGTGCTTACAAACAGGCCTTATGCTACATTTTCCTGTAATACAGAAGTGCAATTATTACACAATTTATACAGTAGGGATTAAAAGAATCAGACATACTGTGGTCTCTATGGCTGAACTGCCCTGCATGTGTAACAGAATAATAGTAATAAAATGGTATTACAGTTACGGCTGCTGTACAAAATCTATACAAATCTCTTTTACAGGCACAGTCGATGAGTCATGATGATAATGCATTTTATTAACGTATATACAGACAAGGATTGACAGAGGGGCAACACTCACTCCTCACTGAGGCTAGCCTGTTTAGAAGGTTGGTTGTGCAGGAGCAAGTCTTCACTAGGTGGCCCCAATCCCTTCATCGCCATACTGGCCCCTACCATAACCGGGTAACTTCGGTTTCTACGAATCCCGGACAGTCCTGCTATGGGGCTGGGTAGCCCAGGTTGGGACCCGAAAGAAGGTGTAGCTAAACCGAGTCCAGGACCAGGAGTCCCGAGGCTAAAGCGCTTCACCTTGTCCACCAGGCGCAGATTGTGTATGCTCATCTCTGTCTGGCACGGAGATTCTGTGCGCAGCTTGGCCTCTGCTCCCCGCACCTCCTTCAGAATGGAACTGGCAGGCCGTGAAGCGAGGAAGTTCTCATAAGGAGGGTCAGAAGGGCTGAAGTCAATAGGCAGCACAGGGCTGCTGGGTGTGGACTGGGCAGGGGAGTTTGGGGGTGTTGAGGGCATTGTGCCTAGGCCTGGGGCAGTGGGGAAAGTTTTTGAAACGGATTCCAATTTGTTAGGTGTTTTTTCAGCCCGGTCCCAGCTGTGAGGGTTGTAGACAGCTGCAGAAATCCCACATTCCTGTAGGAGGTGCACCAAGCCCAGAGAGGTGCTGGTGGTCTTGGTGTGCTCCCGCAGATTGGTGAAGCTCTCAGCCAGGCTGAGACGGCGTGGCGTGCATGGGGTGGAGGCTGGAGTAGTGCGCACACTATTGATGCTCATCACACAGGGGGCCAGGGAGGGACCTGCTACCATCACACTGACACAGACAGGAAAAAAAATTCTTAGATTTATACCTCAGTTCAAGTGCAAAAGAGGCTGCACTTTGATATGGAGAGGATTCATGTTGTTGGCAGTACTTTAAACACTTTCACACAGGACCCATGCATCACTCCTCATGGTCTTATAATCTTGAACACGTTAGTCAAAATACTGTAGAGCAAAACACTAGGCTGTGAAAGTAGTTTTAACCACATTGGCAGTGTCGCATGTAACCTTCACACTGACGCTCAAAGACAAATGAGAAGTTAGAGGCACCTCCTCTAAAGGAGACAGACTGGTTAAATTTGGTTAGAAAGGCACGTGAACATGTCTGTGGCCCACCATGCTGGCACCATGAGACCACCGCTCACCCTGAGTGGGTGCAGCTCAGAGAACCTGCTCTAAGCCTGGCCCCAGAACAACATGGTAAAGTGCTGCTTCCTCCTCCTCCTCCTCCTCCTCCGCCACCTCACATGATCTGTAGAGAGTCAATCATATCGTATTGTGTGGCTGCTTCAAGACACATCTGGGGAACTGCCTCTGATCACACTAAACATTTAAAAACTCACTGTTTTTATGTGTGTATTATGAAATTGAGAGGAAAAACAGCACTAAAATATACTCTTTTTGGACAGCATTCATATTTCAGGGCAATATTTGTAATAAAAAATTAACATGCCTCTTTTCTAATCTAATTCTCATTTGCATAGCTAGAAATCTCCACAGAATGGAAAGTGGGTTTCCAGCAGCTGCAAATCCTGATATGTTCTGAAACATGTATTATTGAATCGTAAATTCATTTATAGAAACCTGCATTCATACATGGCATCAGCTAATATAAAGTGAGGTGTTTCACAGACTGTTATAACTGTCAATTTCATCAGTCTGTGGGACTGCACATGTTCTTTTGATTAAAAATTGTAGGTGCACAAGCTTGGGTCACTGTCACCCCATGCTGTATTCACTGTGAGCTTTTCCTTCACTAGGATGAAAAAGTAAATGAAATGGGAGACTATTCCAAACCATCCATCATTTGCCAGAAAGATTTTCTCATAGTGCATGCAAAAAGGGATGTCTTTGCTACTGGAACTTTTGTCAAAAACAGTGGGTAGTTGGGGCTGGAAGTTTCTCAGGGAAGGTGGGAGAAAACCACTGCATAAAGCACCTGTGAATTATTCCAGCTTACGTAAAAGCAACAAAAGTAAAACCACCAATCGCCAGGTACGACTAAAAGGGATGCCGAGTCTTAAGCACCCTCTAGTGGTGATCAAAAGATGCACAGTGCTCACCTGGGAGTGACTCTGGTCAGCTCATCAGAGGGATGGAGTATCCGGCAGGTAGTGAAGGTGTAGGTGGAGTTTGTGTGGGACATACATTTACCAGGAAAATGCACTGGGGACAGCAAGAGAAATACATCAGTACAATATAAAACACACAGAAACACATACAACGGGAAGGTGTAAAACTGTATCAGAAATCAGACCAAAATATGCACTACGTCCTCTTATAGACTCAAAGTTCATTGAAAAAGAATTCGAAACAGGAGTTAAAAAGATTTTGTTAGATATTTACAGTGAATCTTTTTTGTAATTAGTACAGTGCTTGATTATATTTCTCCTGATACAGTTTTAAATAGTTTCACACAATATGACAGAAGACAGGCAAGAAGCAGGATCATTAGACAAGTATGATTTGAAACTTATCACATACAGACAAAAAGTGGAATAATAATAATGCCAAAGTATGCGCCCGCATGCTTGCGAGACAGAAAGTGAATGTGTAACACTATATAGTGTGTGTGCATTTATAAAACCACAGCAGTGGCTGACCCATGTCTTTATATTTGTTTTAGTGAGTGTGAATGTCACCTACTAGCCACTGATAAGTGTTTCAGCTCTCTCTCGGTCATGTGAGCAAGTATGATCAGAGTGTTTTTAATAGAACATTGACACTTGAGTATGTAACGTACATGTTTTACTCCATGACCCTTTCCTGGATGCTTGCCATGTTCTAAGGTTCACTTAGGGGACCGAGTACGTGTCTGGTTGCATACACACTCTCATGATGTCACCCTTCACTATCCTATAGCCTCTTTTCAACAGGTTGCGTCTGTCCCTTTAGTTCTAGGAAAGAGCAAAGTAGCTTTGAGTAACTGGATCACTGGAAAAGGATTGCTGTGAAGCAGGTATAGATTGCTGAGGCAAGATTCCTGTGTAGCTGGTGGGTCACATTCACGTTAACTAGCAATGTCAAAGTGAAGAGATCACTAAAGAGGAGAAAAATAATTTAGGTAGATGGTAAATTAATCAGCTGGGTGCAGGAAATGAGAATGAAGCCCATGGCAGCAGTGGCGCAACTTGTATTATAAACTCTAATAACCATCTGCAGTAACATTTCTCACACTACCATCATTAAGCTAGAACATTTGGTAAACCAATACAAAACTGGGAGCATAATTAATCCCCCAAATGAAAGTGGATAAGAATATGTTTTTAAAAGCTAAATTTCTTTCACAAACATCATTCTCATTTCATTGCACAAAGAGAAAATAAAGGGGAGTCATACACAAAAACACAAAAAAGGACATGCAACAACAACAAAAAAAAAAATCACTATACTCAAAACCACTGTGACAGCACACGGCAGGCAGGGATGAGGTAGTTGTGAGCTCGCTGTACACTGTGTAACAGGAGAGGGATCAGATATGAGACATGACAAACAGGCAAATGTCCCCAGCATGCTGCTACATTCCACTGGGTTTGGCTGAGTGTGGGCAGTGGGTGGGGTTTGTGGTCAACATCAAGATACTCCCTCACCAGATGCAATCTCTTCCTCCTGATCCTGTGCATCTCCTCCCTTCTCCTGGAGCTCTGGCTCTCCCCCTCGTCGCTCTCCTCGGTGCTGTTCCCCTTGCCGATGGAGGTTGGAGCTGGGTGAACAGGGCAGCGAGCCCAGGCCTGAGGTAGAGAGAGTGGGCTGAGAGTTCTGATGCTCTACTGCCTCATCTTCCTCAAAGTCTGTGAACTTATAGACCTCCTCGAGGTCAAGCTGGAGGTGGCGGAAGCCCTTGGTCACGACCCCTGGCCGAATGTCCAAAATGCCACCAAGGTTGGGCTGGGCCAGCTGCTGCCATGCATGTAGAGTCGCTGAACCTGAGAGGAATCACAGAGACACAGCAGAGATCAGACAAGGGCCTTTAAAAACGTAATACTGTGCTTCATGGCTGAATGAGGTTCAATACAGATTTCAAAACAGAGGAATCATAGGTAGCTTTGTTGCTAAGGATTCAGAATGGTAACGGTTGAATAGACAGTTGAATTACTTTAAAGAAATGCAACAATGATTGAAACTGATGAACACTACCAGCATGTAGCACTGCGTCAAATGCTGAGCTGAGAATAATAATTATCCACATATCCAGATTAGAGGAAAGATATGCTTCAAAACATTCCAAAATGTTGTGATGTGAAAGGCAAAAGATTTTATAAGGAATTGGCTCATAGTAGGAAAACTGTTTTGCAAACGTCTGAAACAAAGATTCAAACTAATAAAACACGTTTTTTTTAAAAACTGTCAAAAGTTATAAACAATAAACATGATTAGGAGGTGAGAAAGTGTCAGATTAAAGGGAGGCTAATTTCCTTCTCTAAACATCCCATTACACTACAGAAAACAGAAGCATATTATACTTTTAATATCCTTAATGACTATAACCTCAGGAAATTCTCCAATTATTGTCTTTGAACAGGCTTTTGGGTGATGTACGCAGCCTCTGCTGTGCATGTAATGGGAGATTACAGAATCCCGGCACAGTTAGCAGAGTTTGTACATTTGATTAAACTAAATCAGCGAAACCCAGGGACATTTTGATAGCTTACTTATTGAACTGATTACAAATAGAAAAATGCAGAAACTCAGTTCACTGCAACACTATTTGATCTAAATTACACATATATTAACTGCAACAAAGCATAATCAAATATATCTAATATTACAAAACACAAAAGCGATATTTTTTAATACTCATCTAAGTGCCACAGATTGTCTAAGCTGATGCTGTTTTGCTCATGCATGCATTGCTCTGAGGGTTAGGGAACAGAGAGTGCAGGGAAAAAAACAGAAGAGGAGGAATGTGAGAAAATAAGGGTAGAATTTATTGAAGAATTTAAAAACAGAAATACAAGGTAAAACGCTTATGGTGGTTAAACTGCAAACTGAAAAGTGACTGAAGGATTAAATAATACAGAAAAAACAGGAGAAAAAGGGAAGAGAAAGAAAGGAAAAAAAGAAAAGAAAAAAAAAAAAAAAAAAAAAAAAAAGAAATTACTGCACCTAACCAACCAGAGAGCAAAGTCATGCTGACAATTATATGAGGCGAGTCGAATGAAAACCTTAATTATTAGTATTTATATTTTGCATTATTTAATGCAAATCACAAAGTGTATAATGTTTCTACATAATCTCAATTTCATTACATGCAAGTGCCCCAGCGCTTAACAAGTGTCAGGATTCCTATAAGAAAAATATTTAAGGTTTTCATTTGACTCAATTACACTTAAGTATACAATTACAATCTTGATTCAGAATAGTTTTTCCTTTAAGAGAAAGAGATTGGCGATTGTATTAAATTCCCTCCAGGTGGAAGTAGCGAGCTGAATTTCATAAGCGGCATTAATTCTACTGTGCTCTTAAGCACTGATGATTACCGGCATTTAAAAGAAACCATAGCGCGAGTTAAAGACAAACATCTATAAACCTAACAAGGATTTACATTGCCAAATATAAGACTTATAACTATCTACAAAAAAAAAAAAAAAAAAAAAAAAATCATAAAAGCTATAAAGTGCAGTTTTTTCTATATTGCACATTGGTGCACATGTTACAGACAGAAAGCCACATAATAGGAGTGTGTGCGCATTCACACAGATTGTGGCTAAATCTCGAACCAGCAGCGAGGCTGTGCGTGTCTGAAATAGAACGAGTGCTGTGTGGAGAGGTCGTCTGAGTGCTGGTGCATTACAGCCCAGAGTGTGTCTAAGAGATGCAGGACCAATGGCCTGCCTTTGTTCTGGTCACCTTCCAAAGGCTTGACGATCTGCAGCTTCTCGGGCAGGTAGGAGCGACTGCTGTACACAGAGTAGACCGAGTGCAGAGTGCCCAGGGATAGGATGCTGTCTGTATGTGAAAGTGAGCCTACTCCTTCTCCATCACTGTCTGCACATGACTCGCTCTTCTCCTCAGCTAGTGCCAGCAGCTTGCGTTCTCGCTCCTCCTCAAAAAAGCGCCGCTCACTCAGGTAGTTGTCACGGCGAAGCGAGAGCCGTCGTAGCGCTGCTTCCAGGTCGTGAGAACCGGGTGTGCCAGGAGTACCAGGCTTCTTGTTCGAGTCTTCAGAACTGAAGGAACAAATGAGAGAAGGAAGACATTATTTCACCAAGGCAAAATTGTGAGACAAGGATTAACAATATACAGTGGGCCAAAAAGAATTTAGTCAGCCACCAATTGTGCAAGTTTTCCCACTTAAAAAGATGAGACGCCTGTAATATTCAAAGGTATACCTCAACTATGAGAGACAAAATGAGAAAAAAAATCCAGGAAATCACATTTTCTGATTTTTAAAGAATTTATTCGCGAATTATGGTGGAAAATAAGTATTTGGTCATCTACAAACAAGCAAGATTTCTGGCTCTCACAGACCTGTAACTTCTTCTGTAAGAGGCTCCTCTGTCCTCCACTCGTT
>JAQQZR010000033.1:12861392-12872425 GCA_030068235.1 Notoglanidium macrostoma
TCATTTTGTCTCTCATAGTTGAGGTATACCTTTGATGAAAATTACAGGCCTCTCTCATCTTTTTAAGTGGGAGAACTCGCACAATTAATGGCTGACTAAATACTTTTGCCCCACTGTATACCCAAAATAATCCTTTCATACATACCACTCCTGTGGAGTGTGGCTCTCCAGCAGCATGCTGTTGGTACGGTTGTCCGTGACACTCCCTTCTCCCCCATAAACACTGGATCTGGGGGTGCTCAGACAGCTGGAGTGTCTAGAATTCATGGATGATGTCTGATTGGAGCCTGGGATGTTCATGGGAGAGGGGCAGAGTGAGCGCTGACGAACCACCTGATTTATGTTTCGTACTGTTTGGAAGACACGCTTTGGGTGTAGCCTGGAAAAATGCAAAATGCAACACACACACACACACACAAATAAAACAAAATCCATCTGGCAATTTTTGTATATATGGAACGAACTTTTAAAATCAAAGTTATACCAGTAACTACAACAGAAATGAAATATGTGTTTAGTCAGTCTCTACACCAAGAAATACTCTTAACTTTTGTTAAAGTTTATCAAAAGAAACAAAAAGCACTTCAGTGACATTGATACCTCTGATCTTCCACTTCCGGGTCAGACATCTGAATCTCTTTCCTCATGGTCCCTTCAATTTCAGCAGCTAATGAGTCCTATTCCATACATACAGTGTACATACAGTGTTAAACAACGGGAACGGACATTGCTGGGTCTGACGTAATGGTCATTTATATCACCCAGCTGGCTAATCACAAGCAACAGAACAGTTCAGACATTGTACAGCCTCACAACAACAAGGAATACAATCAGCCTCTCATACTTTCCTCTAAACTATATTTACATGCGTCCACAGTAATATGCAAAGTCACTAGGCAGCTCTGCAAAATCATAGACATAAATATTATCTGTAGTAGTAATAATAATAATATAATTATAATACTATCTAGCCCTATACAGAAGACAGAAGTCATCACTCCACTGACGTACAGTACCTTGCAATAAGCGCAAGACACATACACTGATTTCTGTTCTTATTCTTTACATAAAACACTTTCAAAAAGTACTTTTTTCCTTCAGAGAAAAACCATCAGATTTTTTTCTTAATAGAAGAAAATGCAATTTTAAATAAAAAAACCCAAAGTCCTACCATCGGAGTCTATTGCTGTTACTTTAACACTTGTATATTCAGTCTGGCTACACCCTTAACTCTCTTCTAAACCCCGTCTAGAATGATCTCATCAGCCAGCTCTCGAACTCTAAATGGTTAGAGACTGAAAATAAGACAAGCACATTGTAGGGAAAATCCGCAAACAATGTGGAAGTTATGTAGAGATGGAGTTGTGGAGTTTACAGAGAATTTAACCTTTTCAACACACACAAATGAGAAGTAAGCACACACACCCGCAGGGGTGCAGTCTGGGGTTAGAGGCCTTGCTCAAGGGCACTTCAGCAATGGATGCAGAGGGAAGTGAAAGTTAATCCACACACGTTTTCTGCCAGTCCAGGGAATCAAACCAGCAACCTTTCAGTCCCAAACCCACTTCTCTAACCTTTAGGTCAACATCTTTCATGCATCTCAGTATTCAGTCAGCCTATATCTGGAACTTTCTCTTTCTCACCATGGGGAACAAGCCGAGTGAGTGAAAGCGGCGTGGCGTGCTTTGAGGCACAGTCTTGTTCCTGAAGTTCTTCAGCTCCTCCTGTGCTTCATGTAGCATCTCCATACACTCTGCATACTTATCCTCCAGTTCCTGTAGCTATAGAGTGAAAGAGGGAGCAAGTGATCTTTTGAGACTGCATCAAGACAAGTCCTTTCTTTACTTTTTTAAATCTTCTGAGATTTGAATATGCAGATTATTCTATGTGGCGAAAGTGCTGTGCATTTCAGAATGACATTACCTCAGCAGTGAGCTGTCTCTGGGCATCTTTAGCAGCTCCCAGGTGCTGTGTGAGCTCCTCATTTTCCACTGCATACTGCAAAATACACATCAACACAACAGCACCATCAACTATAGCCCTGTAAGATGCCCAAACAGGACCCAAAAGCATGAACTGAACAACAACCCATGGAACAACCTGTAACCCATCTAAAAAGTCAAACACTTACACATTTAACCTTTTTCTGGAGGTCAACAATCTGGGAGAGCAGGTGTGTTATCTCTTCCTGCTGCCGGGAGGCGTCTTCCGTCTTCTTTGCCAGCTCCTCCGCAAGTGACAAGATCTGTATGTTAGCATCTCCTACAAGAGGGGAAGCAGAAAACTGGATTGAAAACTGGAAATATTTTTATGGCCTTGCCTTGGAAGTCATGCAAAACTCATACTCAGCAAGTGGTTTAACAAATAGCAAATAAACAGCAGTAAATGCAGTCAGTCGGTCAAAAGATGGCCAAATCTTTGCTACAATTTGATCAAGTTTTTGGATAGCTATGTGCCACAGCGAAGCAGAAGTGAAGCCTAATCAATTCAATTTCTAAACAGATCAGTTCATGAAAGCCTGTAGTTTTCTACAGTATGTAGTTTTCCCACCCAAATGAAACCACACTTTATTTTACTTGGAACCTGGACTTTTGTAAGATACCGAAAATAGATCTGTAGATGTTTAACCTCGATTTTGACCTAATTAGATTAACAGGACTGAGAGCATCAGCACCACACTGTTCTAATGCTGCTCTGACTGGCAATCAGAGAGAGACAAGAGAAAATAAGATAAGATAAACCTTTATTAATACCTCAGAAGGAAATTAAAGTGGCGTAGCAGCATGAGTCAGCATTACACGAATAGTGGGGTAGAAAAATAAACAGAAATATGACTGTAGCTTTGTCTTAATATGATAAGGATACAGAAAACAGGATTAAGAGGTCTCTCTAATTCAGAACAGTTCCATGTGTGGACAGTAGCGAGACTGTAGGCAGGTGTACTTACTGAGCTCTTTCACACAGTCGTTAACCAGCTGCTGTTCCTTCTCCTCATACGAGATGGTCTCCGTCTCCAAGTGACACGCCTACTCAAACATGTGACGATTAAGAGAGAAAGAGATCTCATGTTACCAACAACATAGGCATTATGCTTCTTACTTTCTTTGCAATTTTCCTGTTTATGTTGACTGAAGAGCACAATATTGCTATCAGATCTGTAATTACATTCCACACCCCTGAAAGATTATACGTAGTGGCACAGTTACAGTGTGACCTTCAAACTCAGTAAGCTTGGAAACTTTCATCTTCTCCTCATGATGAACTGAAAATGAATGCATTAATGCAGAAATAAAGCCAGGTGTTAAGATTTCACTCCCCAAATAATCTTTCTTTAGAAAATATTTTTTCTAAACAAGAAAAACATATTATTGTCTGTAAAAGTGCACGCACTCAAGAGCATTGGGCTAGTAAAGTGCGGAGTTCCAGACGGTCACGCCTGGAGTGCAATTACAGAAAGGAAACTGCTGGTCTAAATGCTGGCTAAACATTTATTTATTTGATTTATTTTAGTTCATTTGTAAACAAACAGTACATAATCCACTCTGTAATGTGGAGAAAACATACCGCTGAAGGTAAACAACGAGGCAGGTTTGGGTATACCTTTTCCTAGTATTAAATTTTTCTGTAATTTGAGCTGTGCGTCCCTACACCAGTCTCTCACCTCAGATCGCAGCACAAGGTTCTCCTCCTCCAGGTCTTTGAGCTTCTTCTGCAGTGAGTCCAGAGGGAAGTAGCTTGGCACCAACAATGAGGAGTCATTTCGTGGGATCCTGACAAAGACATAAAACAATTGCTGACTCTGCAAGACTAGACCATCCTCACTGCAAGCAAATACTAGGAAACAGAACTGGAGACAGAAACTTCAGGGAATAAAGGAATAAAACACCACAAGGCATGCCGTTGTTGGAAATTAATCAACAGAGGACTGGTGTGATATGGCCAGAATGCATATGGCCTCGTTCAATAAATGTTATAAAAAAGAAAAAAGGTCTCCATACAGAAAGCATAACCTTATCAATGACTAAATGTTAATTTCTGAGCACAAATGGAATAAATTAAACTGTAAAGGCAACACTGTTTGAAACATTAAATGAAAACTAGTTAGTGAAATGTAGTCAACAAGTAGCTCGAACAAATATCTGCCTAAAAGTCTGTGCAACAAACACAAGCATTAAAGACAATGACTGCTCTCTCTTTAGTGTATATTCACTACTACAGTTTTACTACCACTACTGTAACAGCAAATATAGCAGCAAAAGTCTAAAATAATGCGATAAAATATCCAAACTTCAATACATGTACACTCCTGACTGGGACAGAGCTTCTACACCCGTGTAGTGAACAAAGGGTTTTTTTGTTTTTTATCAGGGAGGCTATTTTTCACTAAAGCAGGACAGTCCATTAGCCTGTCATTCAATTCAATGCACCGGCTGCAACAGCACAACATTTCTATAAATTCAAAGCCTAATGTGGTTCATTATGCATGAAACAGGATATCTGTTATAGAGTAAAGTATTAAAGCAGCATTAAACCAGGAGTTGACACGATCATTAAAAAGCTCCTAATAATTATGATGCCAGAAAAACAGAGCTAGAATTTGGGTGCGACACAGAAAGCAGTGAGGTAAAAGACTCACGGGGTAGAGGTGACCGACTCTCCCTCGCTCTCCTCAGCAGCACTGGTGTAGAACTGGAGCAATTCATCCTTCATCGAGAGATCATGACGCAGCTGAGAAACCTGCACACACACACACACACACAGCACAGCACTCAGGGCCTACAGGTCAGTGCAATAGCACAACACGGCAACTCGAACAGCTATGACGTATTCCAACATAAACCATGAATGAGCTACGGCATGGCCGCATACTGGTTTAAACACCCCCATACGGAGTTTTAAAAATGTTTTTAATGTGGCAAGTTAAACTGCTTTCCTGCAAGCACTAGAATTTTTGTTTTGTGAAATTTTCAAGTTCAACCAGTCTAAATATGGGAGACGTGGATGGTGATCGCTCTGGGTCTCACCTCCTCCCGTATGTGCTCCACTTGCTCTTCCAGAAACTCATTTCTTTCACTTAGGGTTTTGTTTTTCTTCAGAAGGGATTGACCTATGCGTGCTGCTAACTCCAAATCCCGTTCTTTCTGCAGAGAGAACAGAGAGTGAGACATACTGGCTGTATTAAACCAATTAATATGTTGTCCTTAATTGTGTGTGTGATAACAGGGAGGAGGGGAAAAGGACAAAGACTACATGCAAATGCCCTGCTCCATCTAGGAAACACTTCCATCAACACTACTTCCTTGTGCAGCTCTGGGATGTCAGATACTAGTTACCAATCAATTTAACATTCATTTCTTATTATACAACTGTTGTATAAAAGCAAGATCATGCTCACAACCATGCAGTTACGACATGGCTGTGATTACCTTGCACATGTGAAATTGAAATAAAGTATTGAAATAAATAGGAAAAAAGTAAACACGTGCTCATACAGTTAAAACAATAGTAATGTGAAAGCTAAATCACACAACAGCTGCTGCTTCTCTATTTTTAACCCTCATAGCTGTGAAACCTTTGCACCATCCTACACACATCTGAATGAAGGCAGAACACAGCCATGACTAGCTTACCTCTTCAAGCAAACGTGTAACAGCATCTATGTCATTGTACGTCTTAGTCATCTGGCCCACTCTTTCAGCACACAGAACTGAACAGAGAGAAAGAAAATTAATGCAATCACAATCAAACATTCAAATGCACATATGACATTGGAACTGAACAACCAGGCATGTTTGCCAGCATGCGCACATACACGCATACGCGCGCACACACACGGGGGTAACTACGCATTGCAGTCACTATTAGTTACAAATAACAGATACCTGAAGCTTGAGAATGCATAAAATCTCCGAGACCGAAGCTGATCACAATACAGACCATCATATACTCATGTCTTAGTGTGACTGCTTTTGAACACTTATGTGAACACATACAAATGAAATGCGCATCATTACATATAGTACGTGCATATATACACATTTTTCTTTAACAACAAGTTATGTAATGAAAAGTCAAAAGGTCACCAGTAAACTTTTCCAAAACATTCTCAGGAACTACATGAACTAGATATATGAATGATAAACATAGGCTACCCAGGAATGATCAAGCCCTGTGAATCAGATAAATCCAAAGCTGTGCCAATCTGGTTAATCATTATAAACCATAGCAGATTACCAATAAATCTCATACTTCCACCCACAACACTAAAACACAGGTGATGACACTGGGTGGAGTGGGGAAGATACTTGAGCAGCTGAAACTTACTTGATTGTTTCTGTTTGATGCATTTTTCTATGGTTAGTCTACATAGTGTCACACAGTGTCCTAAAATGGTTAAAACCATTCAGTTTAAATAAAATGGATCCCTGCATAAGGTGCACAGCAAAATCAATCCATGCGATTTAAGTGTGATTAAAAAAAAAAAAAAAAAAAAAAAAAGGGGGTGTTGATCATACAGACACACACAGGAGGCCAAACCTGCTCCAGTGTGTGTGTTCGAATACCAGAACTGTAAACGCTATTACTGATATAAATTTAGCTGAGGAGCTCAAACACTGTGCCTGCTGGCATAGTCATTTTCACAAGCGCAAATAAAACTGTACCTTCTTCCAAAGTATAAAGTACCCCATCTTCCTGCTCATCATCAGCATAGTTTGAATCCGTGGAGCTAGTCAGAGCTGAACAATCCAGCACCTCGGACGAGTCATACTCATAATTTTCCTCAACTGAGCTGTGAGGAGGCTCTTCCATGGTCTGAACAGCCTAGTGATACAAAGTCAGGCCACTGAGCCTGAGGTCCTGAACCTGCTGCAACACCGACATGTTTGTCCATTTATTTTCCTTAGAGTAACAAGCTTCTCAGATATACACACACACACACACAACACTGCCCAGTGCCCACACCTGCCAACAGGCTGTGACTCAGACGCAGGCCACTACCATTTACTCGACTAGGAATCTAAGGGGCGCAGCACATTTATTCACATAGAAATTATTTTGGTAAAAAACCTAATTCAGTAACTAAGAAGCAAATATACAAACCATTTTGATGTGTATTTATAGTGGTGACCCTTCCATAGCATGAAAATTGCAAACAAGGTAGCATTTCCCTAACTAAATAAAAATTCAAACACCCCCCTCTTTAGAATCCAGAATGGTTTGTTCCTTTAATGCACCATGGCAACCTGTTAAGACAACAGAATTCTCTTTGGCTACACCTGTTGGGTAGGTGTGGCCACCTGATAGCCTCAGGTGAGTGTTTTCCTATGGCCATGCAAAATGCAAACACAACAGGGAGAGGTGCAAACAGCCCTGTGCAGTTCATATATTAGCTTTAAATGAATGCTAGTGAGCTAGAAAGTAAAAGACATGGAACTTTCATCATCACTACTTATACAACACATTTTACTGAATTAATGTATCACTTCAAAGCATTCCTTGAACGTGAAGGTCAGAAAACAATAAATGAACATGTCACACTAAAACGAGCGACACAGAGGCTACAGTCTTTGCATCAGAAGTTTGCTGTCTTTTTTCAAGCACAAATGCATGTTAACTGCGGAGCTTCCTCCATTTGATTTAGGCTTACAATTGTGAGGCTATTTGCTTTGTTCAGACCCATGGTTGATGTGCATTCACTCATCGCTGGCCCCTCTATTTCTATGGAAACACGGCAGTCATGCACATTTGAGAAGCAGGGGAAAACTGTGGTCATGGTGGTGAATGAGAATGTCTCACTTTTGTGTAGCCTCAACAAGAAACAAGCTATTCCAGACATTCTCTCCACTGTTTCCCATAAACGAAAGAAAAGAAAAAAACTTTACAACATAGAGATGAGGGGAATGACCGAACTGAGGGGGAATCCGTGCCAGTCAAAAAGGGTCAGACTGAGCCCTAAACTCAATGCAGGTCAAAACACAATCCTCCAGTGAGGGTCAATGGCTCCATACGGCATGAATGAGGAGCACTCTCCCACGCTTCACTACAATATACGCATAAAAGGCTAAAGGGTACAATAAAACTTTAAACAACGCTGCAATAGAAGTGAAGTGACGCTAAATTAATATCTAGGTTTTAATGAAGTTGATTATTGACCAAAAATTTATAAAGATAAATGCTCCTTCACTTTAATAACTACAACTGTAAAGCAGGTAAGTGCTGCTGTTTATGCAGATATTTAATACTTGTACTTTACTATGACCACAATCCAACTTTATCGCAAGGCTGTTAAATAAACATATGTTCACACTAGACAGACAAAAACCAGTGAATTTAGGATTCTATATAGATTACTTGGTGTTTCTAAGTATAGCCAGTCTCAATGTACAAGCAAACGCCAATACAGGCCTTTCAGGGGACAAAAGGAGTGCTTTCAGATGCTAAGCTTTCATTAGATTGTAATTCATCATATAAGACAGACCCTACACACACACACACACACACACACACACACACACACACACACACACACACACACACACACACACACACACACACATGACTGGAGTGCTGCCATTTTTAGGAATTATCTTGATAGCAGTTGAATTTAGGAAGTATAGAATTATACTATTCCTATCATACTACACAATATAAATATGCATCATAAGCCAGTGCAGGAAACAAAAGCACAAAATAGTAATAAAAGGAAAAATAATTGATTTTATTTATAACACATGAACAGAAAGATAGAACAGACTGCTTATTCACTCGTTGGCACCTGGTGTCTGTGCACCCTGAAAATATAAGAGTCTCACATATATAAAACTCGTCTCACAACTTGTACATATCACAGCTTTTATGAGTGTGTTGCATAACAGTTCAAAACACAGCTACTAAAAGTCTACTAAAAGAAGACATGTCAATAAATTAATCTAAAAAACATCAGTCACAAGTCAGACTGAAGTACTGGTGATATTAAAGCTACCTGTAGCCAAGACTGAAACAATTGTTTTTGTACATTTACTAATATCAGTCACAAGAACTTATTCTACAATGCAATGTGAATTTATTTGAACAGGAATAAAAAAACAAACAAACCCTTGGGTCATCTATGTAATCTGCTAATTTATATGATAAGGCAATCAGTCAAGCACACCTCTTACCCAGATTTCATCCTGGTTACTGTCAACATAGCATCACCATAGCATGTTGAGGCACAAACATGAACTTGTAAAATAGAGCTGTGTGTTATCAACTGCCTTAAACAGTACCTGAGCAGGCTACAGTGTATCTGATGCAATACATGACTGTGAGAAGAGTTCACTGCCTGCTGTAGTGATGCCAATGTGAGCATCCTCAACCTATGTCCTCTTGCCCTCTTTATCAGCCAACAAGGTCAATCCAGTTTAATTGCTTTTTATTCATATCATGAACATTTCTTTGAATCCCACATTTAAAATCACTCATCACTTGCCACTACCTTTTTATTGCAGTTCTAAACACTTCACTCTTTACTTCTCTCTCCCGCTCCATGTGCCTAATTATTGTACATATTCTCACAGCCAGTTGGGCCCGTTTCCCTTCAAGGCAAGCAAATGACCATCTGCTCTTACCATCAGCGCATTCTTCATAATACCAGTCCAGCTCATAGTAGTCAGCCTCCGCAAATCTCTGCATACTCAGTCTCCTTCAGCTATGAGTCGCAGCTCCTGCTGTCCAGCACCCGAGGTCACAAATTCACACACACTCTCCCAGAGGCCCATTCTCTCCACCACCAGGAAGCCTATATTGTGTAGCAGCTAAAATGAAGCTACGTACAGCATCCAATGCAGCGTTGAATGGGAAGAGATGAGTGAATTATGAAGCTGCAGTAATGATCAAAAGTGCTGCGCAGGAAGCCTTCTTACATGGTACTGCTATAGTCAAGGTTGTATCAGGCGCACTGAGGAGCGGCAACTTCCTAGTTGTGTAGCCAATCAGACTGCGTTACATCGACGAGCGTCAGTAGTTCATCACGCATGCCCTGCTCCGTCCCTCCCCCTCCTGCCACAGCTCCCCATTTCCATGGCACCTCCCTCTGGATGGGTTTCCATAGCAACTAGCTCTGACTCCAGCCTGAAGTGTATGCTGCCCAACTTCTTTCACTTCCACAGACCTTCCTACTCACCCTCTCTTTTGTGCATTCGATTCTAACCCAGTGTGTTGATGAATGATACTGCATGAACACAATCTACAGAGTTAGTCTAATAGTGAACAGTTTTGAATGCCAAATGAGGCTGGATGAGGTATAGAAAAGGGGAACCAAGTGATCCAAATTGCCTTTTGTGCACTACAACTAGCTGAAAGCATGAATGAAGCATAAATACTGAATAGTAATGAAAAGTCATACCTAAACTTTAGTCAGAATCTAATGTCCGCATTATGAAGATATGGAATAAACTGCCTGAGTCTTAGTCTTGTAATGTAATATTATGACCCGGGAGTGGCTGAGGAGATGACTCGCCTGTAAGCAGGAAAAATGAGCACACTGCTTGCTATAGTTTATAATTATTACATAAATGATGCAGTAGTGCAATGTAGTTATACACTTAAAATTCTCAGAGATTTGGGTCTATAATAATGAATATATCAGTACATGGCTCACTCTGTTCCCCCCTCTGCTTCTGGGGGCCTGTATCACTCTGGACTATTTAAAGCTCAAATGGGAAACAGAATCAGTCCAGAAGAGAGACAACAAGACAGAATAAGAATATACCATTTAAATGTTATTAGAAGCATGAATCAAGTGTATAAGTGTAAACGAGGCTTGAGTGTTTGCTAAAAGAATCTTCCACATATTCGATGAGGTTTTTGGGATTACAGACAAGGCACTGTATGGATTTGCCAGGTGAACAGGGTCATGATCTTAAATATATGCAGTATAGTGTTAAAATGTGTAATGCTAAATAAAGACCTATGATATATACACTACCGGTCAAAAGTTTGGGGTCACCTTCTAATTCAATTATTTCTTTATTTTTATTACTTTAAAAGAG
>JAQQZR010000033.1:12906569-12918664 GCA_030068235.1 Notoglanidium macrostoma
TGTGTGTGTGTGTGTGTGTGTGTGTGTGTGTGTGTGTGTGTGTGTGTGTGTGTGTGTGTGTGTGTGTGTGTCCAGTTTACAATTGGAGTCGGGTCTTTCTGAAGCAGCAGTCGAGACCCAGACAGTGGCCACTGGTCCCAGTAATCTACACCTCAGCAAGTCCTTCACATTAGGTAAATCAGCAAGACTTTTCACTACCAATCAAATGTTCATTCCAACACTCCTGGAGCATTGTCCACAGATGTGATGCACTAGTTGGCTTCTTCGCCTTGATCTTTCTGTCCTGTTTACACCAAACTAGCTCTGTCAGGTTCAGGTCAGGTGACTGTTTGGCCATGCCATGAGTTTCAGCTTGTGTTCTTTTTCTTTCCTTTTTAAAAATTCTGACAGAATCTGGATGTGTGTTTGGGTTCTTTATCCTGTTGCATATATCTGAAGTTTATGAAATTAATGTAAAAGTAGTAAAAACATGCGGTGTGCAAAAACTTTTGGTTGGTAGTGTACATTCCTGTATTGTGAGTGTGTTTATACATGTTCACACTGTATGTGTATTTACAGTATGCAGAGTGTATGGAAAGTTCCAGAGTATTTTATGTCTAATTGAATGTGTGTTTAAGATGGTAATGCACAAACTGTGTTCAGAGCATAGTATAGTGTTCTGTAAGATTGTCTAAATGCAGTTATATTTCTGCTGTCCTGAGCATATATCTGATACGTCACTTGTTGCTAAGGGGATTTCAAAATATTGCCTCGCTGTACATGAGTTCTCACATGTATTCACACACTTGCAATTGAGAAGGAAAGAGATTGTGATTGTGTGTGAATAATGTATTATGAACACAAGGCAGATTTAGAACATGAAACTCCTCCAGATTAGTTAGCGGTTGATGGTGGAGCATGAGCACAAGTTTGTCGTTATGGAAATTATGATTGAGTAAACAGTTTGCAAAGATAGGGCAACAATAATTGTAATTATTTGTGAAAATGAGCTAAAATTAACATATAAAAAGAATTTCACATGTTATAATGGTTATTTTGAGTTCACACATACAAAGAAATTCAATAGTTTTTTTCCTCAAACACAATCTTTAGGTAGAGCAAGTTTTCATGCAAAAAACTGATTTAAAAATTATCCTCAGTTTTTGGGCTGAAAGATCCTGATTACTGATGTAATTATTGTTGGTAATACTGTATTTATTTTCTGTTATTGTTTTTGCTCATTTTGATGAAGGGTGCTAATAATTCTGGAGAGCACTGTGAATGTCAATTTTTAAAAAGGTATTAATTTGTCTGTCTGACTATGAAATTTTTTTTTGGTTATGTTATCTTTTTTATGTTTTCCTTTTCTTTGAATATGGATATTACATGAATGTGGTTTTATCTTTCATGTTGTAGACAATGTGGCTGAATTTAGACCTAAATCTGCATTGGACACAGATGCCAAAGAGTCCATTTTCCTTCTCAGGTATGTCTGTTTATGTGGAGTCATTTATACTGACGCTCGTACTTATCAGATATATTCTAGGAATATCATCTGATAAGTACGAGCGTCAGTATAAATGAGAATGCAAAATATCACAGTAAATAGAATCTTGTAATGTGGTTTTCCCACTGATTCTTTTCCTAATGAACAGCTATATTCCAGATTCACCCAATACTGATTAAACATGTTTTCACATAACGAATTCTCATGTTTATTTTACAGTTCACGGCCAACTCCAAGAACAAGCAGCACTGCCAAAGAGCTCGAGAACAGCGAAATCAAGGCACAAGTGAGATATGAAACACACAATACATATGACACTAAAGTAGTTGTCCATGTATTTAAAATTCTTTAACACCTGTTTAATTTCTGTTTATTAGCTGGATATTTGTCTTATCACGGTACCACGACTCCATCTACTGGCCAATTAGAGAATGTGTATCTGCTAGAATGACTTTATATAATGTATACAGTGTGTGTGCAAGGAAAACCACAAGGATTTGGAGTCACTAATGTATCTATATATAATATATATGTAAAGTTCCCTGAATTTGTTGTGCTGTGTATCTCAGGACAGCAATGCATTGGAAGATTTGCAGATTGATGCAGGTGCATGCATTAAAGAGCTCTTATACACAGAATCAGATCTGACTGTGACTCCTATTATGGACAACCCAAAGGTGAGTACAAAGCTTAAAGTTGTGAGACACATGAAAATCTTAACCGATTAAAAAAAAAGCAAAACTCCAGCTATTTGCCTTATTTTCTCAGATTCTGAAAACTGCTCCTATCCGATTTGACTCCAAAACACTGTGTATATCAGCATATTCAGGTAAACTTTGCTACTAATGTTTTTGCTGAACATCTAACATTTGCATTTGAGTTCTTAGTAAATCTTTATAGGTGACTCTAGAACTTTTTTATTTTATTTTTATTTTTAAGAACATTGCTATGCAGTCCTTAATGACATTCTAATTACTAACTGTCTGCCTTTTGCTCCATTTCCCTCTGTGTTTGTAGTTGAGCGTTTGGCGTGTAAGAGCTCAGATGAATGGTCTGCATTCCTGCAGCAGGTATGTGCTGTTCTGGAGTCAGTAGAAAGGGCTGGACCTGGAGCTACAACAACACCACGTGCAAAACTCAACCTGCTCTGCTATCTATGCTGCGTTTGTGGCCACAGAGACACAGCCACTCGCTTTATACATTCTCAGCTGGTAAGCCCAGTTTGGGTCCAATTTTAGTTTTTACCCAAAACCTCTTATAAGTGAGACAGAATGCAGTTAGTGCCTAACTGATAAAACAAGTGGCGGTGTAATAATCATAGAATAATTGATAACCATGAAGGAGAACACAAACAACTTCATAGAACAGTACATGTATTTAGTACGAGTGTAATGATACACAAAATTCAAATCTGATGCATCAAATAGTATCATGATACAATACATTTTTGATATAGAAAAATAAACATTTCTTGAATATATGCCTTAGGTTTACATTTTCAATTGATTAACACAAGAGCTGGCACGGATCCAATGCCTAGGATCAGTGTAAGGCAGATACTAGCAAAAACACTGGTGGGTTGGGTATCGAAGTAAAATAATGGGCTCCGATCCTGTAACAAATAGAAAAGATTAAATTTGGATAAGTACTTTTTTTTTAACTGGAAAAGTTTAAATATAAAGCGACATGACTGTATTGTGTGTTAGGATTGATTTCATACTTCTATGAATTGCATTTATTCTTTATACTACTTTTTCTTTTTTCTTATTATTTCAATGCTGTGTTTTGTCATGTTTTTAGCTATACATGTGTTCCTTTGTTTTTTTTTAAGTGAAGTGCTTCAGTTAAAAAAACAAACAAACTAACATTCCTAATAGTTTTGAAAAAATAAAAGTATTGGATGATCAATATTGGTTGATAGGCAAGGTTTAATTATTATAACAAAGAATAAAAGTGATGTTGTGCCATCTTTGCAATTAGAACCGGCAATTAAGACATTCAGCATTATAACAGTACACTCATTAAAAACTTGTGATCCATTTAGTCTCTGAGCAGCATAAAACCAAACAAAAACTATACATTAAAATGAAACAAAATGAAACACAGCTAGGTTTAACTGACGTGACTCTAAGTGGCATGAATGAGTGAAGTACTGTGATGGCAAACTAGAACAAAATGTGCAAAGATGTCTGTATGTATCTGCGTAAGTGTGGACGTGTGACATTTGATTAGAATACGAGACAGGTGATCAATGGGTAAAGCTAAAATAACAAGCAAAATGTCCATATGTGAGCGTGTATGTGTGTCTAATGTCCATGCAACCCTTCCCAACAGCTCTGCGTGTGTCTGCGTGTGTCTGCGTGTGTGTCTGCGTGTGTAGGCAGAACACTTGGAGCAGTTCCTTATTTATAATCTAACTATGCTAAATGATAAAGCTAATGGTAATATGATCTACTGAGAAAGAAGTAAAAAGGACATGAAAGAAAAAAATGTAATATACTGTGAAGGCATGAGATATGTGAAGGCAACTTTGTTCCCACCTGAAAGTCATATAAGTTGCATCATGTAAGGCTATAATTATAATCTAATTTAAAATCTAGCCCCAACCCCAAACATAATTCTTGTAAAAATGATCACGGTGGAGTAGAGTCGCCTGCAGACGATTCAGACCAAGTCGTGTAGACATACTTTTGTATAGACATACTTTTGAATCCTGAATTCTCCTCTACCGAATGTGAACCTCATGGTCATTTTGATGATTAAGTCAGTGAGGAACGCCTGCCTGAATGCAGTAGTGTGTGTTCGTGTGTCCTATTAGCTGTATTTTTGCAGATTTAATGCTGATATATACATAATTGGTGGATTCGACACTCTGTAATATTTCAGTCTACCACTCGCTATCTGTCAGCCGCGTAGCTTATTAGTAAGCCCTGTAGCCTCTCCTAGTTAGACGTGATGCAGGAGTGTGGTCTTGATCATCCTTTTAAGGACTGTGGTTGGGGTTTGTGTCAAAATCACAAGTTGAAAGAGTCTGATTTTTAGATTTATTCCACCTTATGAAGGCATCCTTAGGTAGGGTTCACTTGTAAATTGCACTTATATGGATGGAATGAGTAAACAACCTTTTTATTAGCTGGGTCACTTTGGCCACAAGTAAGTCTTGCAGGCCTCTTACGTTAATCACATATCTGTGTGCATTAGTCAGCTTGTAGCATATAGTACTAATCAATATAGTACTCAAATCACTGGGTTATTTATTGCTGTTGAGTAGACAACAAATCTATGTCCTCTGGTTATGCTAATTCTACTAAGCGTAGAACTTGAGCTAGGATGCTACTCATTAAGCTACAGTGCATTTCTTGTGACTGAAGGAGCCCAAATCCCTAATCTTGTTTAAGGATTCCCAGAAGAGTGGAGGTTAATATAACAGACTGATCTGGAATAGGATGTTCAAAAACATGTATGAGTCTTATGGTCAGGTGTTCATAAACTTTTGGCCATATGGTATAATTCATAAAACTAAGATTGAGAGAGAGGTTGGCACTATGTGGTCTGTGACGGGAAGCTGATCATCCATTACACCCCCAAGCTTATTTAATTGTAGAGGCTGGTGATGTGTTGAAGGTTTTTGCTTTGATATCAAAGCCTGTGTTTTTGATTGACACAAGATGTAACTGGAAATTTGTATTGCTCATCCAGACTGAGATGTCTGAGACTCACCGAAAGGTGCTGAATCTGAAGTGTCCTCATGGGGGGATGGGCAGAGATGGGTATCCGCATACTGTCTTCTATATCGATTGCAAATGCTACTAAAGAGAGCTCTCAGAGTGATGGAATTTTCAGATATATTCCCTTTGCCACATTATACCTCATCAGGCCTTAAACATGTTTGACTGCTGTTGAACCAAATCTCTGAAGGAGGGTAGATTTACAGATTAGCAGAATTAACATACTCATCCTGATTAAAGTCACTGTGGGTGTAATAAACCTTTAAACTGAATAAACTATAAATACAAGGTATCAGGTATGTACTATAATTTATTGCAATAAAAACACTCCAATCTATGGTGTGGTATGTTTTCATAGTGTTTCATAGTGTGTCTAGTGTTCTGGGTAGTAGAACGATGGTCTTTTAGTTGACGGTTACCTTCTTTTTTTCCTTTAAATCTGAAAATAAACTTCCTCTTCATACACTTTGGCAATACCCCAGTCATTCTCTTCAACATCACTGTATAGGCTTCACATATTTAGTAGAATAATAAATTAAACAGGGCTGGGCAGATAACTTAAAAAAAAAATTGGGTACTGATTACAAGGTAATAATATCATCTGTAATGTAATTTTTAAGATTACATAAGAATATAATCTAATCTGATTACTTTTGGATTACTACTGAGCTAACTGCTTTACTTGGTTTTATATATATTTTTTTGTAATATAATGTACTATGTTAATATTGATACAAGAGCAAAAGAGGAATGGTGATTATTCTTTTTAATTCCAAAAACATAAATTGCCTCTTAACACTCATCTGTGAAAGTTTCAGTTTTTATGCATTTTTCAGACTAGAATAGACTATGAAGTAGTTTTGTAGTAGTTTTGGTCGGCAGATTGCACAATATATCAAGGTGTGTTATAAGAAATCGGTAATTTAGTCGGGTGAATCAGCAGCAAATCAATAAAGACATTCTGATTCTGGCCACCAGGTGGCCACCTACAACAGCAAGAGGCCTTACTTAACTGTTTGCCTCGTATTTTAATCACACTGAAGACTAAAATCAAATGAATCACAATTAATGCCCCCTAAAACAACATTGATTACAATACATTACACTTAAAACTGCTCTCGCTCTCTCTCTCTCTCTCTCGCTCTCTCTCCCTCTCTCTCGCTCTCTCAGTTTCCGGTGTTGATCCAGCAGCTGCGGCAGGCCCATAACTGGGATATGTAAGTATGATGATGTACAAACAGCAATCACTGTTGATACATTTATCATTTCTATCAAACAGTTAGGTTTGTGCTGCATACTGGTTTAGTGGAACTTCACTACATTTTTGATGGAAATGGAATTTGATGTACAATGTTTTTATGTTATCAGTCCTGTAACACATGTGGCCATGTCCTAAATTAGTCTCTTTCTTTCTTGCTGTCTGAAGAAGAGAGATGTGGTCATATAGGGTTTTTTCCCCTCATTGTAATGTGGTGTTTAGAAACTTGTATTAGCATCATGAAGCATTGCGATGAGAATTGATGTGATATGCTCATGTACTGTTCATGCTTCACAAATAACCACACAGAGAGTCATCAGCATAATGTTTATTATTTCTCTTAGTACATGCTTTGTGTATTCATGCATCATGGTCAAATTTATAAAGTTGGCTATAGATTTCATAATGTATTATTTTATTAATAGACAATATTGTGTGTGCGCCCTTCAGGAAAACCAAAGTGATGAGAGTGATCGGTCTGTTGGCCTGTCATAGCACAGAGCTCAGAGAGGATGTTCCCATCACAGAAGTGAGTTGGTTTGATCGTACACATATTTCTGGTTCAGCCACTATGTACAAGTATTCATCCTTGATCCTGAAGTACCATTCTGCTTACAGTTTTCCTTACAGTTTATTTATTTTTATTTTTTTTAATCTGAATTATTTTTAAACTCCAATTATTCCACCCCACACTTAGGTGTGCATCCCAAACATGTAATTTTTTTTTTACAGAAGGTGGGTGATATGATGTGATGTGCTTTTATTTTCTCTTTTTGACCCAGAACATCCCCAATCCCACATGTACTGTATTAGAGCAAGAGAACGTTTATGTTTCTATATATTTATTTATCACATATTTGTGACAAGAAATTGATTAGCAGATAAAAATTCTATAATATGGTGTGTGTGGTGGTGTACTAGTACTTTAAGTTAGGTTTGGCAAAATAAAATAATAAATGAGTCTCTGAATGGGGGAATGTTATTGTAGTATCTAGCATGACTAGGTATCTCCGTAACCTAATAATAAAGTGTAATTGAGTAAGGGGTGTTAAAATTGTATTAAAATGCCACTGGGAGAGGATTTGTTTTCTAGGGGATGAAAAAGAGAAAAGTAATTGGGTTAATGACATGTCTGATTTGTACGTGGTAACCTCGGAGCGTGATTATTATAGCTGTTCATCGTGATTCTATATCCACACTGACGCCAGGTCACATGTGCTCGGATCCCCATGATGAAGTGAAAGAAATACCAGCAGGTGTCACTGTAGCATCTCTTTAGCACGTTTCTCCCTAACCCTATATTCCAAAGAACATTAGGGAAAAAAATGAAGTTATTTTTTATAGCTATGATCCTAGAGCACATAAACATCTGATGCATTGATACCGAAGGTGAATTTACCACGGCGTAGACGATCCCAGAGTGCACTGAGGACATACCTCCTGCCCAGACACGCTTACAAAAAACGCTAACAAACCATCAAAGGGTTTGCACACCCACTCTGTGGTTTATGATTCAAAAACGGAACTCTAATTAATGTCACGTAGGATGGCTTCAGTGTTAATCCTGGGTTCACATGGGTTTAACATGGGTTCCTGTACAGACACGCTACCCTTTTTGTTCCTGAACAGTTCCTGCATGGGGACTGCGCCACAAAATGGCCGGCACAAACAGTCTAGCAAGGCTTAGGATTTGGGAGCGAGCAGCAGACACACACTCACACATTTTAACTCTCTCTTTGCTCTTACCATCGCTGACTCTGACCACCCGCCATTTTAGGCACAACGAGCAGGTGCTGAGAAGCTAGAGATGTGCGCTGCGTCTCTACAGGGGTCCAGCGTCAGAGCGGACCGCTTCTGTCATGGCCATTTTTGTCGCTGGGTTTCTCTTTGTTCGCAGTGCGAAAGCGGCACCAGTTTGGGATGTTTCCTTGTACACTCTCCAGGTCCTTGTGGTTTGGCAGAAGCTATTCTGAGAATAGTCTCAGGGACTATGTTCAAGTGTATGATTTGGAGATGGTAGAAATAATTAGGGTGTCGGGTGTGGTTCTCCACTCTAATGTAAGTGGATTCTAATGTTCTGCCTGTCATTATAGATTTGCGTTAGCTAACCCTTGGTCAGAAAGCAACAGCTGAAAGAAACTTTGCTTTAGGTTGTTGTCATGGCAATGATAAAAGCCTCTATAAATAGACATCATACTGGCTGCCTTGTGTTGAGAGGAAATTACAGAATCATGGATATAAGAGGTTTTATTGCCTATTAGTTTCACTTTCTGCATCTCTTTCTGTCAGTGGTGTATGGTACTATTGTCTCTGAAATCTTTTCCATGAACATTTAAGCACTAGTCTAATGAAGTGGTAAATGAAACACATTCCCTGGTGAATACAGCCCTAAATTTTCTTCACCTCTCATATAAGACTGACAGCACTGACCTTCCCATCACCAGTTAATTTCAGCGGTGGTTACAGGAGTCAAGTCAGCTTTATTTTTATATAATTTAGTATATGAAAACAGTGAAATTCTGGTGCTACTATAGGATGCCTCTACATCTAATGGCAAGTGCATGACCTAATGATGGATAAGGTAACATAAGGAGACAATTTGCATATACAGTGGAGTCCAAAATCTGAGACCATATTAAAAATCTATTTTTATTTATTTATTTATTTTTTTTCCATCTATACCTGTATATAAACAGAAACTTAGAATTTTAAAAAATGTAAAACAGAATAAAGAAATGCATAAAACCTTCAGTATTGTGCTCCAGTTTAGGTCAGTAAACAGTAAACTGACTCCTTTGTACAAAAGGTTATATTTTACTTGAGTCTTCTCTCTTCCATTGAACACGTGTTCGGATGACAGTCTGATAGATTTGATTTAAGATGATTCATCAGATTTTACTCAAACTTGTAGCTCAAGAGCACATTGTCATTAATCAAATAAAAGCATACCAAACACTATGAAATTCTTACATTTACATAAATATTTGTAAGATAGGTTTTCACTCAAGCTATTGCTGATATCATTTGTAATGAAGCATTTTATATTCAATTAGAAACAAATTCAAAATAGAAGTATTTTCATGAGTGGTCTCAGACCTTTGTACTCCATTGTATTGGGGGGGAGGTATTGCGCAACTTTGAGACATCATGTAACGTGAATAGTACTCCTTTTTTTTTATTATTATTAAATAATATAGAACATTCAATGTAGTGTAAGTGGTGATACAAGATATATGGACGATTGTATACATCACAAAACAGTGCAAAAAAGAGGCATTAAGTGATCTGTAGGTGGGATGTTTTAAAAGGTCTGAGTATGATTTTCATTCTGTTTGCTTGTTCAGAATGAGGCTCAGGATTCAGCCTAAAAATCTATAATTTGTTAATGTGTGAAGGCTTTGCCTTTTTACAGCCACTGCTGCCTGAGGGAGTAAATATTTCATTGTTAATCTCCGTGCTATTGACAAGTAATCAGCAAACATCAAGGTTACAATAGTATTGAGCTGAACGTTAAGTCAGTGTAGCTGGAGAAAGCAGAATAACTCTGATCAATGAGGTTATGCTTATCCCCATCACAGTGACCTTCAAAAATGTTTTATTCCATATTTGTTCTTATGTTTGAACTAACTTAAATTCATATATTAATGATGCAAGTAGGTGTAACTGTTCATTACATATTTCGCATGCCAGCTTCAGTTCTGTTTATGAACAACGTTTAAAATCTTCACATCGTAAATCTGCATAGCTTTGTAAGTCAACACCCACACAAACATGCAAATATCCTCTGATTGCACTTCAGATATCCCCTGAAAAAAACACCGTGCATGTCAACACAACAGAAAGATATACTGTTTCTAAAGGGTTTTGTAAAAGGTTATTCAGATCAGCTGATTTAGTTATAAAGAGAGCAGGGACACTGTCGAGCATTAATCTGGAATCAAAATAAAGGCTGTTTTTTAATTTCTAAGATGATGCATATTAATATATTTACATTAAGACACAGTGCAGGGGTTTGTGGGTAAATGTAGCTCACAGAGGAGCTGACATACTCACTTCTAAAATCTCAATTATGCGTTAAGTGTCTTTGGTGCTGAGTGCCAAGTAAAGGCTGATTTGGTTGAGTAGGGAGCTATATGCTGTGGCTTTCTCGTTGGAACGAGATCCTAAGCAGAACTAGTGCAAAATGACCTTTGGAGAACTGTGGGTAAAGATCAAGAGATGGGCATTAAAATGTCACAATGCTAGACAGATGTCAGCGTAATTGTGCCACAAATTATTCTCAGTGAAAGATGCTACAAAATTCTTCCTCATCACACCCAGCACTATGTGTCTTTGATGAATAATCTCTGCTTGAGACTTTTTTTTTAATTTGATTTGATTTTGTGTTTCTTCTGGCCCTGTAGTGCATATCTTCACATCAGATACATACATTTGCAGACACAAAAGTATAAATTCATCTTAAATCTTAGGTGTGGAGAATTCACTCTATAGGCCTGATCCTGTACCCACTCATGATGTCCACCACTATCAGTTGCATCACAGAATTGGATGAGCCAGTTTTCCTTCAGCAGAGAGGAAGCAGAAGAAGCCCAGCAGTGTGGCTTAACACAACCTAGCCTTCTTCAGCCTGCACCCACTGTGTTCTTTAAGCTGTGTGTAACATGCAATCATCAACATGTGCCTTTCATGGCTAAGGCTCATCAAACTCTGTCGCCAACATCTGCTACGTGCAAAGTCATTACAGACACAGTAGTATGGAGGCTCTATTAGCATAGCACCCTGCTGTGAGGGCTGAGAGAGGGAGGATAATTTTCATGCAAAGTGGGGCTGTAGGCAACTTAGCATCTGGTATTTGCAGGATATTTTTTAAATGGCTAAACTTATTCCCATATCGATATCAAATTTAGAGAAATTGAGTTTCAGATATCTGACTTAGTTAATATACTGAGCTTTCTGGTTTTTACTCATCTTTACTTTTTACTCCGCAGGCAGTGGCTATGTTCACCGAGCTTATACGTGAGAACTTCAGAAACAGCAAGCTGAAGCAGTGCCTTCTGCCACCACTAGGAGAGCTCCTGTACCTCATTGCTACTCAGGTAAAAGTGATCAAAAATGGTGTGCGAGTCTGTTGTAGGATTTTGCACTGGTGTGTATTGAAGTCATAACGTCCAATTAGTGGGTTTACTCTTTTCTAGATATGGCACTTTATCTTATCACTTTACAGACACTTTGAGTAACGGCTGTTAATCTATTGATATTTAAACTATCAAGCTGTTAAATGAGTGCACTTAATTGAAACACTTCACCTAAAATAGCCATCTAAAATGACCAAGAGCTCAAACTTAGATATAAACTTTTCTTAATTCCAATAAACTCTTTCGCATGTTACGTTATGTTGCACCACAATTCTCAGGCTAGATCTGTTACAGAATAGGATTATATACATTTTTTCCTCTGGTACCCAGTTGAGCATTTTCTGCTGATATCAGTCTGCTCCAGGTACTGAATACTGAATACTGGAAAGGTGCCCTTTCTACTAATATCGTTTTATTATTGTAGTATAAACTAATTTTATAATTAGTGTAGTATCATAGTGTGTGTCTGTGTGTGTGTGTGTGTGCAT
>JAQQZR010000033.1:12921693-12946171 GCA_030068235.1 Notoglanidium macrostoma
CTCTCTCACACACACACACACACACACACACACACACACACACACACACACACACACACACACACACACACACGGGGAAGGTGCTCTCCCATGCAATTCTCTCGATATTACAGATTGGTAGGTTATTAAATTATTAGCAGGGGATGATCAGAAGGAATCATTGGAAGACAGAGGTAATAAGTGTTACAGCTGGTAAAAGCTTATAAAATGAACAAATCTGGACAGAACTTGTTAGGGAAAACACTCTGCAATGCTTCAGTATGAGCTAAAATTGTACAGTTATTTCCTCAGTTGACAAAAAGCTCATTATTTGATTGACGTCTTCAAGTACTGGTTCAGCAGCTGCCAATTTTTTTGACTGCTAGCCTGTCAGTAGCTATCAAAAGTTGTTTGCTTTTTAGCACTTTGTATAAGTGCCCAAATTTAACCCACTACTTTGCTTTTGTTATTCTCTAGAGTTTGTAGGAGTAGCATTGCCTTTGGGTAGATATATGTTGTGGCATAAATGAAATCGGTTTCTCATTACAGTGCTTGAGAGGCTCAAAGGTGAAACCTTTAACTCATGAAACTCTTACTGAAATTCACATTTAACACTCAATAACTGTTTATTTGTAGAAAACTTAACCTGTGACTCCAGGCAAAGAGAAGCATTTTTGCCAGCTAGGTTTCTCAAACTGAATTGCTGCACCGCTCAAGGCTTTGCATACGGCTCTCAAATGCTTTATTGGTAGATTATTTTTAGTATTACCTCTCCCTCTTTGTGTCAGGGTGCGTGTGTGAGGTGCTGGGAAGCGCCCTGCTTAATAAGGTGATTTGTTTCGCTGCCATAATGAGAACAATAGCTGTGTACCTCTCTGCACTGTGCCTTAACACCTTGACAAAGAGTATACTTGTGTTCCCAGGGGGCACAGAGAGCACACTTCCATTCCAGGACAGATGATAAACTGGTCCAGCCCATTGCATTAATAGACCCAAGTAATCAGCGAGCACCTTCACACTGGAAGCAGCAATCTTGCTTACTTACTTTTCTTACTTCCTTTCTGATAATGAAAATGAGGTGAACTTAAGCCATAATACAAAAATGATGTTGGAGACTTTATGTAATCTGATATCATTTTGCTGTCTGTTTTAAATAAGGCAGTGGTTAGAGCTCCGCGCTACTGTGTGGCTGTGAGTTCAAATCAGGGCATTGTCAAGCTGCCACTGTTCTTGAGCAAGGCCCTGTTCAGCTCAGTTGTAGGTTGCCTTGGATATAAGTAGGGATCCATTGATACCCAATACTTGTATCTGTATCGTTCTAATCCACTGTAAAATACTGCTGCAAAAGCTTGAGTTGCCAGTAAAATACTGTAAAATCTACAGTAAACAACTATAAAACATATTTATAGTAAAGTGCTGTAACATGCTGCATAGTTTTAAAATGACACATTGCATTTGCAGGATACAACTAAGCTAAAGGGCTCTTGCTCAGGGACCCAACGAATGTAGTTTGTTGGTGCTGGGATCTTCTCTGTAACACAAAGCCTTAACCTCTGAGCCACCACTACTAGCTCAACCAGCTTGTACTGATTCAGGGCAAACTTTAATTGGAGTTAATTCAGTGTTGGAAGCAGTTGAATCAGTGCAAGCTAGTTGCAATGTCGTGGTGACTCAATGGTTAAGGTTTTGAATGAAGGTGCTCAGAAGTCTGAGTGTGTGTTCAAATCCCAGAACTGGCATGCTTGGGCAAGACCCTTAACCTTCAGCTCAACAGTATCCTTAATCAGCCAGATAAGCAAGTGTGCTGGCTAATGTGTTATTTTATATATCATTAAGATATTATAGTATTTTACTCTAAATGTGGTTTACTGTAATTTTACAGTACTTTACTGGCAACCCAAGCTTCCAATTACTGTACAAATTTTCAGCAATCTTTTACAATGTAGTCATTTACTCATTTTCGTATTTATGCACATGACCCTATATCAAAATCCAATTCCAGGTACGGATTTTCCAGGTATGTCGAGGAACCCTAGTGTTTGTTGTCATGCTAATGAACAGAAAACGCCAAATGACAGCACAATCTGGAAGTATTTCATGATTAATGATGGCAATCAAATCAAAACAGACTGCTAACTGTGCTCTGTGAAAAGATTAAGAGGCGGCACTACAGCATCTTCCTACAGTACAACCCTGCAGCCCTACTCAATCCTAATCGGTCCAAAGTAACTGATGTATTTAGGGAATGCACCTCATCTAAAATCAAGACCAGCCCAAGTACATGAACAGGCATGTGGGCACTTTTCATGATCACTGTGCAAACCAGGGAAGCATAACCATTGCTAAGTAAACTGTTCAGTGACTTCCCGCGATTAATACCAAGTAGGTTGCTCATTTCTGTATCAGTATTGACAAGTGCCAGAACGTTTACTTGTTTTCTTGCTCAGTCTTAAAAATGGTGTTGATGTATTCTTAAATAACAGTGTCTTTCATATTAGTAAATGTATTGGTGTCAGTTGGCATTAGTGTCAAAACCTGATCCTAAAGTACCTAGTCCTGTACATTTTGTTCCTGCTGTAACACGCCCACAGTTAATTATCTGATAAACAATTGTGTGTTGGAGCAGGGAAACCTGCAGGGTAGGGAGACTCCAGAATAAATGTTGCAAATGCAAAACACTGTTGAGTGTGGTGAGACTTTAAGAGGAAAGGAGAAAGAAACACTGAACTATGAGACAGGCCTAGAAATGTGAGATTTCTTTATGAATGTGTATTTTTTTTGTAGGTATGTAAGACCGGAGATTTAGACCACAGGTGTCATTTATGCTGGGGACGCTGTGCACATGTCCCCACCACTTTCTGTCATGGCCTGTTTCGTCCCCATCGCTTTTTGTCATGGCCTGTTTCGTCCCCAACAATTTTTTAAAGCCTTCACTTAGTTGATCTTAATTATGAATAAAATTACGCTGGTACATATCGTGTCACTAAGAGAGAGACCCAACATGCTTACTGATTGGTAAATCCAAGTTGAAACACCTACCTTTCTGCAGTATACTATTTATATGACACAACAATGTACCTTTAGTTTAAACATTAACTCACCCCCAGGGAGGTAACATTAGAGCAATTTCTCTGCGGTTCTTTTCAGTTCTGCACGTCAAATGAAAAGGAACAGAGTTTGAGTGGCTCTGTGCAACACATAAGACCTGCTCATAGAATGACACTTCAAATTGAAGTTCAGTGGAAGCTTAACGGGAAAAAGTATTTTTGTCTACATGGATCTAGGGAAAGCAGATGTTTTATTCTTTGTACAAACAGTCCGCTTACTCCTAGTTTGACATAACTGATCGTTAGAGTGTTTGGGACTATCCTGGGCCAGGATTCAGGTGTGTTGACTTAACATGGTAATGCTATTGTGGAATTTACTGAGATCTTAGGACTGCACCATTTTCAAGCGCTTTCATTGGTTATGAATTACGTTGTTACTGACTTTTTATTGACATATAGAGGCCACGAATGGTGGAATTATACTTATGACCTTGATTAATCATATTGGATGAGATGACTCTAGCAACACATACTAGCCAGCAATTTCCTTTTGTCCTCCACTCTAAACGACATTGTATTTGGAAAGTAATCAAGCAAATTCTTATGAAAATAACTATGGACACAAAACAAAAAATTGTACTGCATGGAGAATTTTTAGTGGACCATATAAATGTAAGACTGGCTTATTAATAAGCTTTGTGTGTGTCAGCTGAGTTCAGTGTGTATTTGCCCAGAACTTCTTGGACTATTCTTGGGTAGTACAGGCAGCACTTGGCAGCAGGAAGTAGCTGGTGGTAGCTACCTAACGTTAGCTAAACTGGTTATGCAGAACAGGCAACAATTAGATAAATATTGGGCTATTGTGTGTACAGTCTAGTGTACGTATAGCGATTTTCATATTGGCATATAGCAAGAATAGGAAAAGTTACTACCCAGGTAATTTCGGTAGCCTAAGCAGTCCTTTGCTTGTATACACCTCTGAGATATCCTTCACCTGTTCAAGGGACTGTTTTGCACTTGGCTATCAGTATCTAATGTCAGAATGTTTGGGGGCTGACTTGTTGGTCAACTATGATGTCAAATTACTTGCTTCTAATGTTCTGCAATATGGCTCTGAGTAGTGATGTCCATAGGTCTAACACGGTCTCAGGATTTGGGGGAAACCATGCATAGGTGGTGTGCTCGATAGACATTATTTAGACACGTCGGATATGTGGCTTTCATAAACTTTTTTTTTTAATGAAAAGATTTACATGACCGACTTCAGATGCAAATTCGTCTACCATACTCTGATGTGTTATGTCATCCATGTAAACAGGTTAACAGTATAGTCTATCAGCAGTACTTGGCCCATTGGAAAAAGGGTATGAACACGTCGAACACATTGTTGTCCCCAGCACTTTAAAACAAACTTTAAAACAAAAAGGAATTGTAAATCCTATTAGAGGACCTCTCCATCCAGCTCAGGAAATAGGACATGAGGGTTTTTAGGACAGAAAATATGAAGAGAAATTCAGGACAATATAGTAAGTGTGTACTATTCTCAAAAAATGTGTTTGAGACTGGGCAAGTATGTAGAGAGATTTGGCCAGGTACACTGTGTTGTGGAAAAAAACCTCGATCCACAGTGAATGCTCTTAATTTAGACTGAGAAGGAGACTAGCATGTAGACTGAATTCCAGGTCAGCTTGTGTTTGTGTGTGTGTGGCACACATGATGAAAGGTCTATATGCACTCATCCCTTAAGTGGCATGTATTAGAGCCCTAGGCTGAAACCAGGCATCACGGTATTTCTCCATTAAATATTTATAACACACCCACTCACACCGACAGTGTGAATATTCCATCTCCTGCTATCAGGCCTCTATGATATGATACCCCTACACTGTGCTGACCCTGGTATGACTTGGTATAATTATCAGTTCTGGGCTGTGGTATAGACCACTGTTTCTGTGTCTCTCTCCTGCTGTGTCATGTCAAAGCATCTTTGCATTTTTAGTGGAGAGGCTAACTCAGTCATGAGCAGTGCAGTGTATATACAGCATTAGGGCTTTGGATTCAGGAACAGATTCGTTCATGGTTCCACAAGCCGCACTTTCTAATTACTGATTATGCAGATGACTAGATCCTATGTTTTTAGAGTATTACACTTGCTTTAATTCATTTTAAACTGTATGTCAATTAAATGCCTAGAATTTCATTAGCAAGCTTTAATGTAGATTTAAAAAAAAAAAAAAAAAACGGATTTAAAAATAATTGTATGCATATGCCATCTCGTCTATTACAGGATTCTGAGTGTGATGTTTTGAGGCTACATTAGTGCTAATGAAAGTGTGTTTGCTTGTGTGATTGGCTGTGAGGGAGGATTAATGGAGTCGAGAGAGCGAGTAGGGCAGATGAAACATTGAGAGTAGTGTAATGAAAGCTCTAGCTGGCGAGACTGATTTACATAGCTTTTTATTTAGGCCAGGTGTGCTGCTCCTTCAGATGGACACAATTGCAGTCTCTGTCTCCCTCTCTTTGTGTGTGTGTGTGTGTGTGTGTGTGTGTGTGTGTGTGTGTGTCTCTCTCTCTCTCTCTCTCTATCTCTCTATCTCCCTCTAGACACCTAGCACAAAAACACACTCTTTATAGATCCACTCTAATGGATTTATTTAGTCTGGTTAATTTTGTGTTCCCACACACATAAATACACAAAGTGTCATGAATAATACAGATATTTCAAATGACCCTACTGCTGAAACAGACAGATAATTTGCCAAAATTACTTAACTATTAACTGCATACTTTATCATTAATTCCTATGTATATGTATGTAGTATGTTTTCTCTTTAACAAATGATAAGTAATGGAATACACCATTTATTTTTACACATTCTGGTGCCATGAATGCCATTCTGTAGTGTGGTTCTCCGTGTGTTTGATCATAACCTAGCCTCTATGTTCTGTTATTTGTAGCACAACCTGAATTCGCAAGGAATTGCTTTGTTAGAAATAATTGCAGGGTACCAGAGTCGAAATACCCACAGTAAAAGGGGGGCTCTGGAGTGTTCCTTAAAACCAGTTTTGAAAGCCAAGTTCTTTCTTTAAGAAATAAAATAATTGATATGGCAGGTCTAAAATTTTCATTAGACTAGACAAAAAAAAATGCCTATACTTTTACATTTATTATTCTTTTATTCGTTCATCTAGTAACTGCTTTATGCTGGTCAGGGTCACGGTGGATCCAGAGCCTATACCAGGAATATGAGGCATGAGAGTTCACCACAGATGGCATGCCTGTTCATCACACACTTTTTCATACCTACAGACAATGTAGTGTAATCAATCCACCCACATGTTTTTGTGAAACTGAAGGTTTTTGGAAACTTTGGGTTCACCAGAACCAATGTGAACAAGTGAAGAACATGTGAAACGCCACATAAACAAGCTTACAATTCAACTGGAGACCCTGAAACAAAAACGGTCAAATAAACACATCATCTTCCCTCTTTCCCTTATAAACAAAAGCATACTACCTAGCAAAGTAACATAAGCTCCATTGTTGGTTAACTAGGATTTCCATGTATGCTCAGCAGTGTGTATAATGTGAGAGCACAAATTATAGCACAGAATATCCCTGTGCAGGTTGCCAGGCTACATCTGCCCGTTGTGAAATTAATGAAGCAGCTTCTTTTCCTAAGAGACACATTAAAAACAATACAAGCCATAGAATAACAGGTAATTTTGCAACAATTAACCTGCACACCTTCACATCCTATATGTAAGGAATGCGACACGACTAGGTATACTCCTTTTAGGAAAATAATCAGTGGTAGATTATATGATGTGACTTGTTACCACTTCATTGTTTTCCTTTAAATAGCACATCCTGTGTTTCATTCTTCTTATTTTATTCCTTTTTATTCTACAACAATTTGCCAAAGATCTTTTTTAAAATTTTATTACAAATTATTATTATATACACTTTAACTGTTATAGTTAAATTTAATGTTCAAGATTATAAAGCTTTCCTCCGGGTGCTCCGGTTTCCTCCCACAGTCCAAAGACATGCAGATTTGGTCAACTGGCTACTCTAAATTGCCCATAGGTATGAATGCGAGCGTGTGTGGTTGTTTGTCTGTGTTTGCCCTGTGGCGGACTGGCGACCTGCCCAGGGTGTACCCCGCCTCTTGCTCGAAGATGCTGAGACTGGCTCCAGCTTCCCTGCGGCCCAGACGGATAAAGCGCTATAGATAATGGATGGATGGATGGATGGATGGATGGATTATAAATCTAGATAGATTAACTACCTAATTTACTTTTTGTATCACTTTACCAATGATCAGCTTACAATGTATTTAATACTGTGTATATAATTTTAGGTAATGTTACACACTAAAGGTATTTTTGACATCTTAAACCCACTACTTTTTGCTCTAATATAGATAAGCTACAGAAGGTAGCTAGCAGTTATTTCTTGAAACCCAGCTAGGAGACTTAATAATTTAAAGTTATGTTTGTAGACACTGGAGAGTAAAATAAAGATTCCCCTGTTCACTCGCAATTGCTGCTGTCTGGTTGTAGCTTGTGCTTGGCATGAGGCTTGAGAATTAAACACATCACCTTTTACTGGAAATCGCTAAAGCTGTCCTGAGTGGTACAAGAGCTGCAGATCCCTATTCAATCTAAAATTCCAGGCACTATGTGCTGGAGTCTATTATTTTGTTAAGCTTAGCTTGGAAATGGAAATGTTTCATAATATGTTGTATTATTTGCATATTCTACTTTTGCATGTTGAATCTGATGGGTTCTTATATTTTATGATGCATTAATACAGGTAGCAACCTCATAGTTATATGGTCCATGGTTTGATCCTGAGCTCATTTACTGTACAGAGTTTCTGTACATGTTCTCCATGTGAGTTTTCTCCAGGTTCTCTGGTTTCCTCCCATCCTTAAAAAAAAAGAAAGATGCTTTTAGGTGTAATTGCTATGCTAACTTGCTCATAAGTGTAAAGGTGTGTGTGCATTGTGCCCTATAATGGACTGGTGTTGTATCCAGTGTTACTGGGATAGGCTCCTAGATTCCCCATGACCCTGATCAGGATACAGTGCTTATTGAAAATGAGCAAATGAATGATGGCTGTAAAGACACTAAAATAACCGTTACCAAACTTTGGCCAACCTACTGCATCAGATTAATTCCCCAGAAATGTACAGTCATGAAAAATGCATTTTGTTTTAAGGATTTAAATGTTTATTTAGAATCTGGCATGATTTATTTGTCTACTCACTTGAATATGTCAAGGCATATTATGAGCAAACCATACAAGCCTACTTGTAATATTACTGAAATAAAAATAACCCATTCAGTTATAAATACATTATTGCATTGTTTTATTAAATGAGTTATTATTATTATTATTTAAATTAGTCAAAGTAATTAACACCTCATGTAACTGAGCTTCAGCTGTGGAGTCGCACACAGGAATGCTGATCCCATAGATATGAATTGGGGGGGAAATACATAATTCTGGTAAACTTTGGCTTGAACATGGCCCTGGGCTAAAGTAGAGATGGAATGCTGAGAAGGTGTGTGTGTGTGTGTGTGTGTGTGTGTGTGTGTGTGTGTGTGTGTGTGTGTTTGTGTGTGTGAGAGAGATGGAGAGAGCTACAGAGGAGTACACTAGAGAATAGCTGTCCTCATCTTTTTTTCTCTTAATGTCTACTATGTAACCCCAAACTCTGACACCGTATAGATTTGGGCTGTGCACTCACACAGGAGGTAGTGTATAAATAAACATATAGGCGACTCTCTATAGCAGTCTGGCGTTCATGCTGTGCATGAGAAGTGGCTTTTTCTCATGCTATATATTTATTCAGAGGACAGGACTTAAGCAGCAAGTCAAACTGAGTGGTGTTCGTGATTTGAACATTTGTCTTTTGTGCCATAATAAATCTTATATAATCAAAGGAAAGCTTTGTTATACATTCCATAAACTGTCCATTACGTCCTTAATTAGAACTAATGGTCTTGAGGCAACCTTATTTTTGAAGCGTTGTGGCGTTTGGGTTGGAGTCTATGAGACAATCCGAACAGGTCATGCCATCGAATTCTCCATTACTCCAGTGTGAGGATCCTTAAAGCATCTCATGTAGGCCGTAGTACAAAGGCGTGCATGCTGCTGATGTGCCACTGTATGCCCGGACCTGCCTCAGAATACATTTTGTTATGGAGAAACCTTTTATTTAAGAGTGGAGTTTTATTTTCTCTAGGTCCCACTTTTTCTGAAAAGGCAGATGTACCAAGAAAAAAAGTGCCTGCTCCACATCCCTGTTCCAAACTTGCCCTCCAGCAGGCTGTCAATCATTTTCTCTGCGCTCCTCCTCAGCTTCAGCTCTAAAGTACCACTCTAACCTCTCCACTGAAACGCAGAGTGGGCCAGAGTTAAAGCAGCAACTCTAGATGCAGCGTCTTTGCCCTTAACACATTAGTATTGCATTCGTGTATTCTGCTATACATGTGTGTGTTCAGTGCTCTGATGGGGCACTTTTCTAAACTGACCTGAACCTAGTTTTTCCACTGAGACGAGATTTGCTGGTGTTATTGCAGTGAAAGCAGGCCGATTGCATCGGAATAATGCACAGAATCCTCAAAGATATTCCCACATTGTGGTATTTTCCTTTTTCCATGTGCTTGCTGCTTGATGAATTCTGTTAAATCTTTAATTTCCACTCGTTTCAGCCATAGAGAGATATGCTGAAGGACAGAAGGCTTAGAGACAAATACCAGCACAAATAAGTTTCTACTTGCTGGCCTTGGCTTTGCTTAGAAAAGTTCAGGAATTTATTCACTGAGAGCTGATGTTTTTGAGGGAGTATATTCCAATGATGTAATTGCATGAAACCTGGAAGCTGCTATATCTGCTGCTTTTATATTTACATATTACAACAGAGAGGAATGAAATCCTACATATTTGAATGTAAGACTTTGTTTATTTATTTTATTTTTTTATGTATATTTTATGATGTTAGAGAAATGAGCTGTTGTTGGCCTCAGATACTGTTATTCTTCTTAATCATGATGGTGTGTAGAATTAATTTAGTATTGGGTTTTTTGTTGTTTATTTGAATGGTTTATTAATAAAAAAAAAAACATATACTAATGGTAATGTTAAACCAGATGAAATGGTATGTAATAAGAATATTATAAGTATTAAGTATATAACATTTCATACAGGAGGAGCTGGTGGTGAACCACATGGCAGCAAAAATCATTGAGAATGTATGTAGCAGACAGTCTCGGTGTGCTCAAGGCTTTATCACGGCAGAAGTGGGACCTACCCTCTGGTATCTGTTCACTCACTCAACTCTGGACGCACTGCGGGTCAGTGCTATGTCAGTAAGTAACACAATTTTAAGTTTCTCTCGATCCTAAGCACTCTATAGAGTATTTTTTAAGATTCTCAGGTTCAGATTCTGATCTGTGATGGCTCACCTTCATTACTCAGAGTGTTATTGTTTCTCTCGCACTCCAGGCTCTGTGTAGAATAACTCGTCATTCAACGGCAGCATTCCAGAGTGTTATTGACAACGTTGGATTACCCAGCATCCTCAGCTGCTTGGTGTCAGGAATCAGCCGTGTGCAACAGCACATGCTCACCATGTTTGCTGCCATGTTGGCATCCGGAGCACACCTACACAGATTAATACAGGACAGGGTATGTGTGTACACCCATTATAAATGCTTCTAATTGTATCTAGTATATGCTTATATAACTTATAGCAATAATTAAACTGCAAAGAGTTTAGTATGTGTTTATCATCTAGAGCTACACAATGCCAAGAAAGCTGAAAACACAATGTGTGCCAATTAAACACAACAGTGAAAAATATTGACTTCAGATAGGCCCTCTGTTTTGCCCAACTCTTCTAAGAAGCCCATTTTTAACTTTAAACAAATGTAGATGAATTGGGTTCTGGGTTCTAATAAACTCTTACTCAAAGTAAACTGATGCTGCTGTTTGGCAAAATTCTGCAAATTAATTTTGCACATGTATTTAAGTATTTCCAACAGAAGCAAATTGATCATGTTGTCTATTCATTGTGAAATTGTGTTTGTTAATATATTACGTTTTTGATATTCTGATCCAGCCGGTGAGGTTTTGATTTTTGATTTGGAATATGTGAACTTTACACATTGCATTTTAAATTCCTTTGACGACTATTGCTTGTGGTGTTGCACTGGAAATCTTAGAGCCTGAAAAATGAAACCTCTGTGGGAAAATTTTAGTGAACGGACTAGCATTGCCCCGTATTGACAGTGAAAGAGAACTTACCTATTCTATCCAGAAGACCTCAGACAGCCGTAGTCTTGACACGGGTTGCTGAGGTATCTCCTTTATATATTTATTTATTATTATTTATTAATAACTTTTTTGTTGTAGTCAGCTTTGCTGAGCACCTCTGTGCAATGAGTGCTCAACTCACTTGCAAGCATGAAGATAGTTTGGTAGTGTATAGATCTGTAGTGTACCTCTGACAATGAAATGGCTGAATTTGATGTATGTAAAAGAGCATTTTATAACTAAAAGTCAAATTGCACACACTGAATTCACAACTGTCCTAGGTTAGAACTTACTTTCCTTTCTTTGAGTATTGAGAAATGACCAAAAACTTAGTATCTTTACAGAGCACAGAATATATGAAGTTGTTTGGGGGGCTTTTGGGAAGTAAAATTGCAAATCCACCTTTAAATTTTAATAGAATTAACTTTATAATGGTTTCACTCAGGAGAAGCATGCAATGCAAACAATATAATCCCAAAATCTGGAAGCCCCTCACTGCTACTAGCTGTTGCGTATCACTGTCTCCCTCACTTCCTCAGACAGCTAATTGGCCATTAGTGCTGATACAGTTACTGCTTGGCTAGTCTGGTAAATGAATGTTATCCACCGCAACTGCATACAGATATGAATAAAATCTTTTTCTCCCTTATCTTCTCTGGCCATATATGTGCAACATATTATTATATTTATCTTGAGCTTTCTGAAATAGTATTGGTTCATCGTCCCTGTTTACTCTATTATATCATCAGAAATTTTGTAGTTTAAAAAAAAAACAGTGGCAATTGAGATTTTTTTTGCGGTAAGGGTTTAGAAGTATACCTTTTAAAAAGTGGTAGAATCTTTCTGCAGTTTCATATTCTGGTGTTCCACTTGACAGTCCTACTAGAAAATGGAGGCATATTTACATATACTTCAAATAGCTTCATATGCCTTTGGCCCTTGTATATCAAAGTAGACACAAGCACAAATTTGATGCCATGGGAAAAAGATTCTGCATCTGATTCATGAACCTATCAGAGCAAATAATGACTCAGCTTCAACATCAAGCTTTCACTCACAAGCCCTTTACCCTCATACATTTAAACTTCACCTGCAGGATTGGACAATAGTTTATACTCCGTTTATAGCTAGGGTTTTTATTTATTTGCAGTATGGAAAGCATAGATCAGGTCTAACTGAATTCAGATTAATGTGCATAATTTTGCCACGATGCACCTTCATAATTTCTAAGCATCTTTAAACAGCCAGCCTACCCAAGACTCCACATCCAAGTCTGAGCATTACAGTTGAGGCCAAAAGTTTGCATACACCTAGGCTAAAGAGATTCAGATTTTCACAACTACACACAATTCATGTTACCATACATTTCAAGCCAATTAGGGTATCTACTTTATTCACAATAGAAGTCATTTTAAAGCAATTAATTAGAGACAGATTTATATCATCCTTAATTCATGATCAGAATTCCAGCGGAACAAAAGTTTATGTACATTGGCTCTTTAAACAGTCTGAAACATTCCAAAAATGTCTTAAAAGGTAAGGAGTTCATGGTGGTGCAACTGTGGCTCTAAAATGGCCTACCTTTAGAGACCGTGCCTTTTTGCCCTTGATACCATGGGAAAAGTCAAGCAACTCAGCCAAGACCTCAGAAACATTTCTGGACCTCCATAACTCCAGCTCCTGCTTAGAAACAATTTCCAAACACATGAAGGTACCACATGCATCTGTACAAACAATTGTATGCAAATATAACACTTTTGGACTACACAGCCACATAAAAACTCTGAGGTATGACTGAATGTTGGTCTGAAAGTTTCAACTGAACCCCAAGACAACAACAAAGGAACTGGTGAAGGAGTTAACTATCAATTACCAAAGTATGTACTTCCACTGTTAACAGTAGTCCTTAATCACCATGGCTTGAAAGGCTGTTGTGCAAGGTAAAAGCCTCTACTCAAAGACCAACATAAAAATAAAAAATAAAAAAAACACCCAGACTGATATTTTCAGGCAATCATCGACCTGTAATGATCAGTACTATGTGTGGAAGAAGAGACTTAAGCGTTTAAGCCAAAGAATACTTTCCCAACTGTGGAGGAGTTTGCCATCATGTTGTTAGGGTTTTTTGCTGGAAAATGGACTTGGCTGCAACTAGGTCTTCTAGCAGGACCCCAAGCATGCCTTCAAAGTTATAACAAAATGTCTAGTGACAACAAAGTGAAACTATTGGAGTACGTTGGTCCACTGAAAATCAGATATAGAAATAAAAAGCTGGAATAAATCTAACTCTTGGATATTATTTTTAAAAATACATCATATGGAAATAAAGTAGATGCCCTAACTGACAGGAAATGCGTAATAACATGAATTGTGTGGAGATAGATTTAGGTACACATTTGGCCGCAATTGTGTAATGCCTCTTGTATACAAATGTGACAGTTACTCAACTAAAGGACTATTGGGCTGATAAAGTTCAGTAACACCTTTGATTCACGTTTACAAATTAAATGTCACCACTAAACCCCATTAGCTATGTTTTGGTACAGGATTCCTGCATGCACAGTGAATTTCAATGTTATTTGTTCCTTTTATTTTTATTATTTATACTGCTTTAATTGCTATACTTGCTACAGTAATTTATATTTAAATTGATTTTGATTTCCTGAAGATCAAGCAGTGTTCAGATTGGTAAAACGTTACATTTACACACATTCTGACGTAATTGTGATCATACAGGTATGACAAAAATGAAACTGATTAAGGAAACTGTTAGTGGAATTTCTTCTCATGTGGTCAGATTTGACAACGCACAGTTCTGATGAATAAGGACCATTTATATTGTAGAGCATCATGTTTTCCTCACCATTAAGTCATCAATTAAGTCATTTTTCAATTCAGCAATTGACAAACAGTAGTCTGCCCTACAGCGAGGTTCAGTTCAATGGTTCAGTGGCTCTGTTCCCTTTGGGGGAAAAGGGCTTCATGATCCAAGTTGACCTTGTTCATCCTACCATGTCTTCAGTAGACTAATGAGAGCGCAACAGCCTGAATTCACACTGGAGGAGACGTACACTAGTATTCCTAAACCCACTTTGACATCTACACCATTACAAAGGAACTATGACTGAGCAAATGAAGGAAAATGGGAGAAATTAATAACAGGGATTGATTGGCATAGATATAATTCATTTCCTAGCAGCCTTAGTGCTCTTCCAGTGTTCTCTACACAGACATAAGTTTAGGATGAATATTATTAGCTTTCTTGAATAACTTCTTGCAAATAATGTCAAATAAAGCAATGTTAGTTGAGTCAAGCTATATCATCTATTCAAAGTTACCCTGGTTAGATAACAGTTTGTTTGATTGTTGTTTCGAGGTAAGAATTCAGAAAAAGATGCTAAGCCAACAGCTGGAGCTAAAATCTAACCAAATGGTTTGTTGGATCATGTTAAATGTGAAACTGCATTTGCATCAAGCTGTATTTTCAAGGTAATTCCTACCTTTAATGAAACTGCATCAGTGCTGAGGAATGTAAAACAAGGAAGTGCACTAGAGTGGATAGTGCTGAGCATACAGAGATAATATTTAGGCATTGGTCAATAAAGCCAATCAGAAGTAAGGATAGGATAGGAAAAAAACCCGGTGTCTGTTTACATTGTGCATTTATATATAACACGTCCTATTAATCACTTACTCTCAGTTTAAAGACTGAAAGACAATCTTAGAGCAATTTCATTTGCAAGTGATGAAGCTGATCAACTGGAAAATGAGCTGTAGACATCGATTTAAACAGCGCTATATAATGCCTTTGAGGCTGCCTATGATTAACAATGGTAATTTAGTTTGACCTGCATCCATTTGTATGTAAATTTCCAATTTGACCTGGGATTTATAAATAGACAGAAGTGCATGTCTTTGGAGTGAAAAACTTACTGCATCACTTCTGCACCAATTATAAATCGCTATAGATTTCTGTGCTTAATTCCCCTGACAAATAAAAGGCCAGAGCAGCATGTGTTTATTCATGCATTGTATCGCCTAGAATTTAAATTTCAATGAAGCACGGGGCGACACAGCTAATTGGGTAAAGATGTGCAACAGTCTCCGAGTGCAGCTTGGAAATACTGTTGATGTATTACAATTCATGCAAGGCATTGATGATTTTGAAATTAATTAACTCCCATTCTTATATCGTATTTAAGCACAATGTCTCAGATTGTTTCTCTTTTTACCATTGTCCTCAATTATGCAGATGGAGAAAGCTAATCAATTCTTCCTCATTTGCTGCCACTAAATGCTGTGGAACTCATTAACTTATTAACCTCTATTTTATGTCAAGTGTAGTTTGGGGGACTTTTCAGTTCCCTCCGTCACCTTATAGTGTAAGTGATATCACCTGTCAAATTGCTGTCATACAGTATGACTTGTACAAAACTAAATGTCCAGAGACTTGTAGTCAAATAGCAGTGTTTTTAATGAAGCTCACTTGAATGGCTGATTTTTTTCAGGACTTTGTTGTGAAAGTAATCCGTTCTCTGGAGAGTCCATCTTCAGTCATCCGAGCCAAGGCCTTCCTGGTGCTCCTGCAAGTTCTCATGAATAACCGGGAGATGCTACTACTGTGCTGCAACTCCAGGTAAATAACATTCTTTTGGAATAGGAAGATACTTTGTTAAATTTATTAAAACCTTTTTCATTAGAAAACTCTCCATAAAAACTCTAACAAGTGGATTTTCATACATGATAACATTTTGTTTGGTCACAGTGTTTAAACTATGCGTGGTCTATTGCAAAAGTTCATCATGTCTTCAGTGAAGAGATCTTAAATACAATATGCCTCTATTATTTCCTATTATAAGATTACAATAAACGAAATATAAGATTTCTTGACATTTTCAAACTTTCAAATAAATTTCAAACTTGACATAGTCTTTCTCTATTGGCAAATAATATATATATATATATATTTTTTTAATTGTATGTACACTATGTAGGGTTCAACCACCTGCAACCATCTGCCCCTCACCCCCCCAAGTGTGTATTGGAGCATAAGGTGCCCATAGTGTACTTCCAGATACATTCACACTCCCTTGCTTTTTCTGTACTAAGTAATAATTTATGATCCTCCATCTTTCAAAATTTGGGTTCTCAAGCTTATTAGCCTGCACCAGTAAACACAGATTCCTCCTATTGCTTCTTCCTTGTCTTCCTTTCTTCTTTTTCCTTCTTCCGGTGCTTCCTTCAGGATTAATTCTGCCACATGTAAAAGCGTGCAGCATGGAAGGTGCTCTCTTGAGGTTTGTTCATTCTGTCCTACTGTAGTGGCGCAACTTGGAGGCTTCGTAGAGGTAGACTCGCTCCCTGTGTGGATGTAAAGGGCTCATTTTAAGTTTACAAAAACACGATTTGTAGTTACAGGTAATTATACACGAAACGATACAAAAACATACTCCTGAATTAGATAAGTATATTTCTCTGTTTCTGATCATAGAAACTCTCAAAATCCTAAATAGTGGACCTTTAACTTCTAGAAAGAAGCAAAATTATCTGCCAATAGATTATGATAATTTAGAGTTTGAAATGAACATCTAAAAACATGTCGATTAATCTTATATGATTTATAATACTCTCATAATAAGAAACATAAGATAAACATGCCTATGTGCGAGATATTCTGACGTGCTAAGATCATTTTCTGCAGTGATGTCATATGAAACAGTTTCTCTTCACACATCTTGCTGTCTTCCTGCCTTTACCTTCTAATTGTTCAATTCTGAGGTTTCTCAGTTGTCAGATATGACTTCCTACATTTTCTACAGTGTTTTATGTTATCAGAAATTAACTTTAGTTTTAGAAATTTCTATTAGTATTTTATACAAGGAATATTGTAGTCTCTTAAAAGTAGTCCCACTTGTCCAATCACAGATGATTTTTCAGTCTTTTCTTGTAACCTGTAGATGAAAGTGCTCATTAGAACAAGAGTACACCAGATTTGAAAAGAGCAGAACCCAAATACACAAATTAGTATCCGTTCAGAAATGATAGGAGTATGATAATTAATAGACCTTTTAGGCCTCCTGTCCTTGCTTGCTGTAATATTTGTATTCCAGGAAAAAGAAACAACCTGTGTGGTGTTTTCAGTAATCACTATCTGATGAGAATAGATGATAGGCTAACCTTTGTCTCTTCTGTACAGTAGGAGGTTGATCGAGGTCTCAGGAGGCTGTAAACTCAAATAGATGAGGTTCATTCTCTCCCATTCCCCAGTTGCCCATGTCAACTTGATTTTAAATTAGTTTGCCATGTTTTCGGGAAATGTGTTTTTAATCACGAACAGTTTTTGACATTCTGATGCATTTTGTCTTTGGTGCTATCACGCAGAATATTTTGTATAACAACCAAAGGAATTTGAGTCCATTAATTTCCAAGATGAGACTTTTTCTATATGACATTACTGAACCTATGATTAGATTTAAGCGTACTTTCCCTCAAGCACTTTCCCTCTTCCTTTACCACTTTTCCAGACCTCTGTCTTAAACAGAAATATCTCTGAGTTTCTACTGGATAAAAATAAACCGAGACAGTCTCTTTAATACATACATTATTAATCTGAATACAAAAGCAGAACACGTTGCTCAATGCCTTATTTGACCTCAGCCCTGTGTAACAAATTCAATCATAACCATCATCCATTATGTTTAAGTAAAGAATAAAACGCAAAGGTGTGTGCTGTTATAGGAGAATAACTACAACAAAATGGATTATTTTCCTTTAGCTTTATATCAGTGTGTTTTATTCCTCTTATACCAGATCAGTGCGTGAGCGAATTGTCTAGAGTCACATTAAATGTTATGGAATGTCCCTGAAGCTATAAACAGCCATTCCCTCACTAACCTCCCTTTTTGCTCTGAAGTTAATAAGACAAAAAAAATGCATCATGTCATGTTATTGATAAACCGGAAAGCGCAGACTCCTCTGTCCATGTGGCATAAAGGGTACTGTCTGTTACAAAGCGTTGACTCGAGTCTCCTTCCATGAATGTTAAATAAACGTCTCCTAACAGAAAGCTTCAGCACATCAATGATTTATACATGTTTTTTCTGTTCAATAAAATGTTTTCTTTAAATCTGTTTATTATTATCCTTAAATTATGTAGCTTATCCACCATACACATCCCTGTGAGTGAGCTGTTACTATAGAAACCATATCGTTTTAGAATGCGTGCATTAATATAAACATGCGATTTGAGTTACAGCTGACACTGTTGTCTGAGCTGATGTTATAGAACATTAATCAACACTCCCTGACCAATCAGATTTGAGGATTCATCAGTATTTTGGTATGAACAGGTACATTGTCTTCGTAGATCTGGTTTGTCTGCCTGTTGTTTGATTCGCCTTCCCCCAATTTCCAATCATCTCCTGTGTTTGTCTGGTGCAGTGGGTTAGAGCTGACCCTGTTCTCAAGCTCCCACAGTGAGAGCAGCTTCCTCCCCACTTTCATAAACACTTCCCTAATTAGCTCGGCAGTGTTGGCTCCACTTTCTGCAGACGTGTCAGTCTGGATGCATTCTGCCCAGCATCTCCCTGCTCCGAGACAGATGAGTGTATTTAGAGCCAAATGAAATGCGTCTCATTTCTGGACGATGTGTGAAAATGGAAGTAGTTCTGTCTGTACTGGGCTTATAGAAAGTTTAAGAGCTTGAATAGTTTTTGTGTCTCATCTCTCACTGCTTGTGGTGGCCAAGGCAAAGTAGGCCAAGTGCAACAGAAGCTTCAGATTTGAAATGAAAGAAATCCTTAACGTTGTTGATTTGGCCTTGGTTCGAGAAAGCCCTGCTGTTTGGTTTTTGTACCTAATCAGCCAAATGCTTGTGGGAAGAGAATTCTTTTTTTTTTTTTTTTTTCTCTTCGTCATGTAGACACTGAAGTCAGGCATTTCTGTCAATATTAGTCATTGATGCCAGAGAAATCCTTTAGGATTCCAATTACATCTCCATGCCTGTTGAGCTGCCTGCATATGGCCCGGCACACGGTGAAAGTAATTTACTGTGAAGGTCCCTGTTCTCTCTCCTCATTTATATTTTTTTTTCGTCAGGTGACGTAGTGTCCTCCAGGCTGCGGCTGACTAATAAAGGCCTGCTTGATCCTGACGTGTTACTATAATATCCATGAATTTTCATGTTCTCACTTTCTGCTTTCCATTTGATAATAAAACAGCCAGATGATAGCCTGCATTGTGCAACATAAATGCCTATTAGGATGGAGGGAATATTACCAAGGGCTAATTTAGTGCGCTTGTGGCATGAATAACATGTTCCCTTCAGCCATGTCGTTATATGAAGGATAGCAGTATTGTACTCTGCAAGAGCATGCAACAGTCATACTTGATTTGATCATCTCATGCTTATCATTTGAGTTAGCTTAAATTAAATTCATGGTAGTTAGATTAAATAATTTTAGTAGAGGGTTTAGGTTCGTTGTTACCCAATCATTGGATTGGTCTCATCAAACAGATTCACCGAGGAAGCTAAAATAATTTATAAATCTAGGCTGTAGTAAAACACTCATGGCTCAAAGGTCCTGTTAAAACCATTCTTGATTTTATTTGAGTCCACTAAAGAAAAGAAGTCTACAAACACTACTTCCTGTATTTCATTTTTAGACTGTTTGGTTTTGAGATCCAAAGACAGAAAAGCAGAGGCAGGGCTATTAAAGTAGAAATTAATTAAAACTCTCAAATCAATAATTTTGCTTCTCTTATATATAGCGGCAATCATATTATATATTAGGCTGTTGAGTAAGTAATGCAAGATTTAGTAAAATTGTTCCACCTACACTCCTGTTTTTATGAATACTTTGAATTTAACTGAATCAGTTGAATTACACACGTTCTCTCTGAAGTGCACAATAGGTATTGAAAGTATAGCATTGCTTTAAAGTGGTTTAAATTAGACAGAAGCATATAAGTGCTAAGGTTGAACTCTATATATTTTTTTTTTAGTAAAATCATTTTCTAAAGACAATGACTTCCCTCATCTGTCCATCCATCCATCTTTTCATAGAAAGGGCCCAGGTGTACTCTTTTGTTTTGAAAATCTGTTTCACTATAAGATACATATCAAAGTTCATAATGCTTGAAGTCTAGTCATAGTCAAAGTATGATATTTTGCAGAGTCCATGTGATTCTACTCATGTTCATGCTCCTAAGTAGGAACAGAACATTTTCTTTTTTTTTTTTCCTCTGATTATCCTCTGATTATCTATATTTCTGAAATATCAATGTCAAATGAATATCAAATCTTGGACACATTTATATAACCCTGGAAGTTAACCGCACTGGATATACATATACAGTGGATGGATATACAGTTAAAATGCACAATCCTTCATTTACTAATTAATTAAATTAGTAATCGTTGTGGTATAAGTGAACTAACATGGTCTGATGTGTTATTCCTAGCGTTAGCTGTTGTCTGATGGTATGGGTCATCAAATATGTTGTTTTACTTGAAATATGACCAGATGTCCGTGATTTTCACTATCCATTGTCTTCTCAGTGGCTGATCAGTTGGGAAACGGTGAAGTGACAAAGATTTTGCAGATTCCCTACGTTTATACAACTTGGAACACAGCAGTATGATTTTTTTCCTTTATTCGAGCCTCCGACCTTGAGCATGAAGTCGAGGAAAATGGCTGCTGTGTGAATATGGTCAATTACTTGAATGCCTCCAAAGTGTCCAGTTTATTGTTGTGATGCACTTAAGGCTTTGCCTGTGCCTTTTTGTTTTTCTGACATTGCAGTTTCATTCCCTATTCTTTGAGCACTTACATTGAGTCTGTTGTTGTGCTATTATTTATAGTATCTTGTTAGTCTGTTTGGTTGATCTTGCCAGCTTCTCAGACACTCCTCTCCTCTGTTCCAACTCCGTCGAATTTACTTTTGAATGCTGTTGTCTATGAGGCTCAAGCTACTCCGTGCAATTTTCTGTCTGATTGCATTTTCATCTGTGTCTAATTTGAGAGATGCACCTTATCAGAATGTGTGTGTGTGTGAGAGAGAGAGAGAGAGAGAGAAACGGAGAGTGAGCGTGAATCCTGTGACTTGTCTGGCAAGGAAAAGTTGAGGTACTTCTTGAGTAGAAATGTGCTGCGCTGGATGGGAACAAGCTAATTAACATGTCCTCTTAATAAGTGCGAGCCTTTAGGCTGCTGCAGACTGTCAGCTCTGGAGCTGTGATTCTCATAGGTTTCACTCTCCATGTTCTCAACCCCTCTTACACTCTTAGAAAAGTGGAAGATGTGAAGCAGGGTTTTTTATAGACTCAAATTCCTCTGTATCTTTGTAATCATTTTAAGTAGAGGAACAATGTTGAAATGATGTGACTTGGCTAATACTTAGGGTTGATTGCAAACAGATTTAAACCAGGTGCTTATTTTAGCTCTGCGTTGGCATATTTTGAAATGTACAATTTTAGATATATTTGAAACGCAACAAAATGTGAAATGAGATATTCTAACGGTCCATGATGATCTAGTGAGTTGGTGCTATGGGCTATGAGTTTTGAATTTAGCCTGTTGACTAGCAAGCTAAATAAGCTATATATAAGCTGCATAACCCACATATAAGTTAAATAACCAGTTGCTAATAAAATATACTTCTGCAGTTCTTCAGAGGCATGCTAGTTATTTTTAACATGCTGGAAACGTCTGTCATCTGCCATGTTTTTGGAAACAAAATGGTAATTGTGATGATGTGTATAAAGTAGCAGTTACATACAGGTTGCCAGATGTATTCATCTACAGAGGAGATTTAGAAGCAGCAAAATAGAAACCGAGTACAACCTGCTGACCCTCTGGATATAGACTGAAGTGCAATGCCCCAGGATTATTCTTGTTGTAGTTTGTAAAATCTGGATCCATCAAGACTGAATTTTTAAGTGTATTTTCACACCTGTTAGTCCATTTGCTAATTGATACTTTTTGGTCCTTTGCTAATTGGTTTGATTTCACACTGCACTTAATTAAAAGAACCAAAAAGCAACAAAAAAAAAGATTTAGCTGAGGGGTATGTTCAGCTGAGAAATGTAAGAATCTTTTATTCATTCGTCACAAATACAGTGATGGAAAAAGGGAACCAGAACCTTTGCAAAGTGTGTAGTAACCTCAAAAATAACCCAAGCAGAACACGTAGCATTTCTGCAACACTGCAGTTCTATCATTTGCCTCAGTTTGTGCCTTGCGGGTTAGTTTAGCAGCTCACATATAGAAAAAAAGCTGCCTGTAAATCTATAATATACAGCATGTTTGGTTCACTTTATGCAGTCTGGTCGCTTCAGGGTTGAATCACTTTTTCTTGCTGCAATCAAATGATGCTATTTGTTTGGAACCGGACCGAGACCACCTTTATTCAGACACTCTTGGACTATTTGCAAAACATGCCAAGGTGAAAAACACATTAAGGTTTATTCACATGAAGTAAATATGTGAAAGCACACTTAATCATTCAATGTAGTGTTTCATATAAGTTTTATATAACTGTATAAATTGGGATAATCACCTGGGGAGCCCAAAACTTTCATCTGTTATTAATGTTAGTAGCTGCCCCAACATTGTGTTTCTTTATTTCATATCGCCCTGCATCATGAAGCACAACACAATAAGTCAGGAGGCTTAGTTATTAAATAGGCAAGAAATGTAGTACTACACTACCTTGCATTTGTATACACGCCCTTTGTTGCAGCCTACAACTGAAATGGATTTAGATTTTTGTATTATATTTAAAAATCGACACAAAATCTCCAGTAATATCGGAGTGGGGGGAAAAGTCTAAATAGTTTGCAAAATATTTACAAATAACAAACATAAATGCATATTTACTCTAATGCTATGTCACACAGACAGAACACTTTATTGATACCACAGAGAAATAGCATAGACTTAGTAATGTCATAGCAGCAAACAATACACATAACATTATAGAAACCAAATACTACAAAAATGAACTAATTTGCAAGTCAGTAACTGAGGTAGAATTATACATTGTCTTGTGGAATAAAGTGACGAGTAAAATAAAGTGACAGTGAGTTAATAATTATAATAAACACAACAGAAAAGTGTAGAGAATCTGAGATAATGTGTAAAGTACAACCCTGATTCCAAAAAAGTTGGGACTCCGTGTAAAATGTAAATAAAAACAAAATGCCATGATTTTCAACTCTTCGGTGACATATATTCAATTGAATACAATACAAAGACAATATAATTTAATGTTCAAACTAATAAACTTTATTGTTGTTTGTAAATATGCACTCATTCTGAAGCTTTTTGGAAATGGCATGAAATTCAAAATGAGTGTATAATTACAAAAATCAATAAAGTTTATCAGTTTGACCATTACATATTTTGTCTTCATACTGTAATCGATTTGAGTGTAGGTTGAAAATGAATTTCTTTCTGTTATTTACATCTTACACAGCATCCCAATTTTTTTTGGAATCTGGGTTGTATAAAGGTGTGTTGGTGCTGTTGTGCTTGAGTAAATTGTATGATTGCATGTCTGTGTGCCTAAAATCATAGATAACACCTAGTGGATGAATGAGTTATAGAGACTGATGGCAGCAGGTATGAAGGTCTTCCTGTACTGTATGAATCCCCTACAGTACATTAGTTCTGGTGCAGCCAGGTTCTATCAGATATCACATAATTAGTGCAATTAAAGTGTAAAGTGATCTCAATATATATACACCTGTTCCTGGAAGACCTTAGAATCGGTTAGAGAATATACCTAAACAAACAGCATCATGTACACTATCAGTCAAAAGTTTGGACACACCTACTCTTTTCCATAGGTTTTTCATTTTTTTTTAAATTTATTTATTTTTTTTCTTTCTACATTGTAAAACATTACTGAGTACATCGAAACTATGAAGCAACATGTATGGCATATACTGAATTATGCGGTAAACAAAAAAGTGTAAAAAGAAAATAATATATATATGTATATATGTTTCATATTTTAGATTCTTCAAAGTAGCCACCATTTAGCGTGATGATACAATCGGCATTATCTTAACCAGTTTCATGAAGTCGTCACCTGGAATGCTTTTCAGTGAACACGTGTG
>JAQQZR010000033.1:12954553-12975159 GCA_030068235.1 Notoglanidium macrostoma
TCTATAGGGCTGTTTACTGTATTTTTATCATTTACTATTTACTGTTGCTCTCAAATGCATTAAGAAGGAAAGAAATTTCACTAATAAAATTTTATGTCAACAACCGTTCAACTAAGTAAAAAGAAACAACAGTCCATCATTATCTAGTCTCTTTTAAAGTAATAAAAATAAAGAAAAAAATTGAATTAGAAGGTGTGTCCAAACTTTTGACTAGTAGTGTAGACCAAGGAGCCTTCAAGACAAGTCTGGGAGAAAGTTCTGGGAAAGCAATAATCAGGGGTTGGTTATAAAAATATATCCCAAACTTTGAACATCCCACTGAGCACCATTAAATCTATTATTAAAAAATGAACAGAATATGGCACAATTGCAATTCTGCCTAGAGGAGGGTGTTCACCAAAAGTCAGAGACCATGTAAAGAGGGGATTAGTCAGGGACCTAACCAACCAAGAGTCCAAGGGTAACTCTTAAAGAGCTAGGGTTATACACTTAGATGGGAGAAGCTGTTCACAAAGCAACCAGCCTGGACACTCCACAAAGCTAAGCTTTATGGAAAAGTGGTGCAAAAAGGAAAAAAGCCTTATGAGTTTGCCAAAAGGCATGTTTGAGACTCAGATTCTCTGGCCTAATGAGACTAAATTTGAGCAGTTGGCACTAAGCACCATGTTTGGCTGAAACCCAACTCTGCTTATCAATCTGACAGCACCACGCCAAAGTGAAGTATGATGGTGGTAGCATCATGTTGTAGGGATGTATTTATAAGCAGGGCCTGGAAAAACTGGTCAGGGTTGAGGGCACAATGGGATGGAGCCAATTACAGGGCAGTACTAGAAGAAAACATCTGCAAGAGGGTTGAGACTAGACTTCAAATTCACCATTCTGCCAAAGCTATTCTGGAGAGGCTCAAAACTAAGAACCTGAATGAGTTAGTATGGCTCAGTCAAAGTCCAGATATTAATCGGTTTGAGGATCAGTGGCAAGACTTAAACTGCTGCACCAGCAATCTCCATCCAGTTTGACCGAGGCCGAGCAATTTTGCCTGAGTAATGGGCAAAAATAAAAGGAAACATATGATGGAGACATGTACCACAAGATTTGCAGCTTGTGTCTTATGTCAAAAAGTGTCTGCTTTATTGTTTATTTGTTTAAACCTTGCTCTTACTATAATTAAATGCTTGCTCACTGTTTTGCAATAATTGCTCTTTTCACTGTAATGACTGCAGGGGCGTCAAATGTGCATCTATAATATTGACCAAAGTGGTCTTTAGCTAAAGAATCGAAATATAGTGAAACAAAAGGTAGAGATTTTGACTTTCTTTTATCCTTTCTAAATTTATCCTTTTATATTAAGTATTTTCACTGTTCTTGGAACTCATTTTAAATCCTCGATTATAAATCTAGACAAATATATTTTTCTATGAATTAACATGATATATATTTTTTCAGGGTATTTCAGCACATACCCTATTTATTTTCCACAAAGCTTTACTGAGTCACCATCATCTCATTTCAATCCTGTCTCAGGGCATGGAGTGTAATTGACGAAATGCATTTTCTATGTTTGCTAGTATCATTCCATGGATGTGTGTCTCTGAATAATGTGTTTCTGACCACTCTCTTTTAGGTTAGTGATGTACATTGAGAGAGACACCCGAAAGGCCACACCAGGGAAGGAGCAACAAAGTGGCAATGAATACCTGTCAAAATGCCTGGCCCTATTCATCCGTCAAACAGTGCGAGAGTTGCCAGCTATCCTGGGTAAATCAATCACATTACACCCAAAAAGAGAGACACCAAGGGAGAAGAAATAAGGGAGAGTGGAGATGAGATGGGGGACAGGAAGGCAAGGATACACAGAGAGTGGGTGGTGGGGAAAATCATGATGTGAGAAAAGGAGAAATTGAAGGAGAATGAGTCAAGGGTGGATAAGGGTTGAAGAGAAGGAGCATCAATTACTTCAGAGTCTAATTTGATCTGTCTCTCTTTTTAATTACCTTTCTGATTGTATTTGGGAGCACAGGGCCAAGTATTGATCTGTTCCTGCAGTTTCATTTGTAAATCAGTCCTGTTACTTCCCTATAACTGATTCAGACTTATTTCTGTTGTACTACACGTAAGTTTAGCTGGGACCTAATGGATGTGGTTACTTGTGCCACACATCTATGAGACAGGCACCAACAGCAAGGCTTTTATTAGTGGAGTCATTTAGGTCTGCTGCTGTTTTATGAGATCAGAAATAATGTCCTAAGTCTGTTTTTCTTGGTTTTCTGTAGATGACATCCTGACCGCATTAGGGAGCATTATGGGAAGAAAGCACCCCTCCACTGTCCAGGCTCGTCAGCTCAAACAAAGCCTTCCCATGACTGTTGTTGTGCAGCACCTGCTTTCCTCACAGGTGTGTGTGTGTGTGTGTGTGTGTGTGTGTTGGGATGGGGGAAGGTGTGTGTGGCCTGCACATTAATATTCATTTTCTATTAAGGATATGAGTCTATGAGTTAGTGTGTCTGTTGGTTTGAAGGGATTATTTCATCCACCCAACCATTATCTATACCGCTTATCCATCAGGCTCATGGGGAAGCTGGTGCCAATCCCAGCTGACTTTGGATGAGAGGTGGGGTACACCCTGGGCAGGATGCCACTCTATCGCAGGGCTAGATTATTTAATTTAACATATAAAATATTTTGTAACACAGCGCAAATATGATTGGTCATGTGTTAAATTTCTATAACAGCCCAGCTCTGACGTTAATGCACCTGTTCTAATACATCATCATTTCTACAGTGACTCATTCTCATAACTCATTCACAAACGTTCGTATAATTTGAACCAAAAATCTTTCGTTGTTATTTAACAATAAACATAAACGTTGACATTTTTTTTAAAACTTTGACAAAGACATTTCTTAACACTTATTTAATGTTCCCGTGCTTTGAGCTAAAGCCTCTTTTGTGTTTTCTGTCATGGGAAAACTCTTCAAGATCGAGGAGTTTGATCATTAACAATAATAATAAAAAAACAGATAATGGCACCTGACTTGCAGACATTACACAACATTAAATGTAAATTATAATTGATTTCAAGAAAGTTTGTTGTTCTGTAATAAAGAAAGAAAAATAACTGGCAAATTGTGGTATAAGAGGAATGAAAGACATGCTGTTATTGGAAAGTAATAAACATCAGGATAGTATCGGGCTGCATCAGACCACCGGGTCATTGATTATGTAAAGGATAATGTACAGTGAGCCCATCATTATTGTGAAATAAACCCTGACAGGGTGATGCAGGACCCTGGCATGAAGTGGCTGAGTCTTGAATCACCCCGAAGCGGCTTATTTTGGAATAATGACTGGGTCACTGTATATTATCCCGCTTATTACACAACTTCTTATTTAAAAAAAAGAATAAATAATGACTTAAAATATTGATTTAAAAAGGATTTTACTGATTCCACTAATGATGCGGTCCTTAGCAGTGGCCTGTTATGCATAGCAATAATGTGTGTGGTGGTGTGCATTAGATACATGAGCCGGTGAGTAAAATCATGCATTAAAGGTTAATCTACATTGCTCTATTCCTGCAGTCACACTCAAACTCAGTCATATTATGATTTAATTAATGGTGCAAAATTGGATTTATTACTGACACACTCCATCAAACTGAAATTAACATCAAGGGATATTTTTTCTCACCCTGTGAGATATGTCACTAAGTGAGTCGATGAGTCGATTAAATATGATTCTGTATTTGGCCATGATTTGCCACGGAGACTCGACCTCAATAAACAGAGGAAAATTGAGTGGTTTCATTTAAGGGGTAAATAGCTTGTCACTCTGATGCAGTTAGCATATTTCAGGAGGTTACACTGTGACATCTGTGAAAAGACCACTACAGCTGTCAGTAATGAAAAGGTTTCTGTATACGTCTGCCTGTGTGGGGAGGTAGGTGGGTGGGTATGTACTTGTGGTCTGTGTATTGGTGTAGAATTATTTATGTGTTTACACAAGTGCCTTGATCGATTTGAATTAAATGATTTGCTGGTGGTGTTCTGTGGCTCAGGGGCTTTGCTGGCCTCTTCCTTCCTTTTTGTATTATTAATTTCAAGTAAGAAAAAAAATATTGGATGGTGAGGGAATGTCCATTTATAGCTGCTACAACTTTGTGATAACAGTGATAAGAGGAACTAACTTGTTTCAGAGACATTCATAAACATATTTAAATGTAAATATAAGTTAAAAAGCTTGATGTGTCATTCATTAATAAAGTTAAAATTGAAATCTCTAGCAACCTGGTGGGACATGCCATCTATTTTCCTATAACGACACATATTGTTTTATTCCTTAGATAGTGGTATACTACATGATAATGATGTAATAACAAACTGAATTTGAATAAAAAGCAAGTTGTATTTAGTATCTACCTATCCAGTATATACAGTCCCGTTTGAAATTATTGGAACAGCAAGGCCAATTCTTTTGTTTTTGAAATACTCAGGAGACATTTGGGTTTGAGATTGAAAGATGAATATGCGACAAAAGATGAGAATTTCAGCTTTCATTGCCTGATATTTGCATCTAGATATGTTAAACAATTTGGACATGGTGAGGGACCCAATTTCTAGGTGAGCAAAAGTACTGGAACAGATAGTCTTAAAATAAATAACACTTAATATTTGGTTGCATATTCCTTGTTCCGATAACTGCATCAAGCCCCACTGACGTCTCCAAACTGTTGCATTCTTTTTTTCTGAGGCTTTCTGATGCTTTCGCAAATGTCTTCAGCGTACAGCCAAAACAAAAGAATTGGCCAGTACTTTCAGAGGAGACTTTGTAATTATCTTTAGTTATACTTCCCTACTAAATCCTCATTGTTAAATGACAACTTGTGCCCGCTTTACCGTTTTATCAGTCCTGTATTTATTTTCTACCAATGAGCATTTGCTAAACAGCACAGTATACAACACTTAGAAGTGAACTATAATGTTCCCACCTCTCATGGATAACACAAGGTATTTTATAGTTAGATATGACTGGTTATTATATACTGTATGACCGTTTCAGTCTACTTCATCTGTTTTAAGTATTGCCAAAATGTTTCTTTCCGCCACGGTGTTGTTCTTGATAGTGTGTATGGGATGACGATGAAAATATTATTCATGTTATTGGGAGTGTGTGTGTGTTTGTATTTCCATACATACATTCATGTCATGCACCCAATGTCCAATCTCATCTGTCTCTCATCATCTCTGTATACTGTTGCAATGCTGACAGCAAAAACACAAAGCGTTCATCAGTCGCTCAGGTCATACTGCAGGTCAGCTGCACTGTGACTAGCACACAGCAAAGCTTCAATCTCTTACTGACAGCAGCTTGACTTCTTCCTCCCCTCAGCAGCCATGACCTTTCTACCTCTATCATCATCTCACTCAATGCTGCAAGTACGCCTGAGCTCCCTCAGCTTCGCCTCTCACAGCACGCCTCCATCTCTGTCACACCAAATCCCTCACTGGAGCTTTGGCAGCATCTCAGAAGTTGTGAGAAAATGTTGACTGTTAGATGACAGCACCATGAGGCATTATTAAGACCGTTCTTGATTCCTTATGACTGTTAGACTGGTGTTCCACAGGGAAGTTGAGCAAATTTAGACTCAGAATGAGAATCAGCTAGTTATATAAGTAACATCTAATGTAATATCATCAAAAGCAAATGTCAATCAGGGGAATGGATTACTATATGTACTGTATACTTCTTATAACTTGATTTTATATTGTTGCACTCTGAATCACCTATCTTTGATTCTGCAGCACAAATTGCTATGGTACAGGTGTCTCATTGTCAGTTGATGGATTCAGCTATTTGAGTTTATAATACAATTACTTGTTCTGGATGAGAAACAGAGACTATGCAGTCAAATGTGCTGTGTAATAATAGAGAGTCATTGAAAGGGAGTTGGCATCTAATCTGATTGATGTAATTTGGCAGATCTTCAGGCCTCAGGTGGTGAATGAGGAGTTTGTCATCAAATTTGGAGCACTCCTGGTGAGTGAATATATTATACAAGTTTGCTGAAATACTCATTAAAAAGGTGTGATTCACACATATGTCTGTCTACCACCTTGTTAAAAAGTACATTGTCATTCTTGTCATTCTTTCTCTCTTTTCTTTTTAATTTTTGGGAAGAATCATATAACATCCATTGAATCTAATGAGACCAGTTTGGGAAGTTCTGTGGGTAAGTTTTCCTCAGAAATGCAAGCGTTATTAAATGTAATACATTTACATCGTTTGTTATACAGGATTATATGATTAGTAGAACTTTTCAATACTTTACCATTCATCTGAGTTTGTGTGTGTGTGTGTGTGTGTGTGTGTGTGTGTGCGCAGGGCCGACAGCATCTGAGGAGTTGATAAGAAATACCTTGTCAGTGGTGGAGGCCATTTCCCAGCACCCAGCCCTTCTAAGCTGTTACCACTGCACTGTGAGTAATGTACAGTACACATACACAAACAGAGATGGTGATGGGACCAGTGCTACCTTATGCACATTCAAGTGTCCAAGACCACAAAATCAAGACTGCAATGCTCATAAATATAAAGCAGATACCATATGTATTGATATACACTCGTCTGTCACTTTAACAGGAACACCTGTACACCTGCTCATTTATGAGGTTATCCAGTCACCCGATCATGTGGCAGCAGCACAATGCATAAAATCATGCAGATACTGGTTAAGAACTTCAATTAATGTTCATATCAAACATGGGGGAAAATGTGACACCAGTGACTTTAACAGTGGCATGGTTATTGGTGCCAGAAGGGCTTGTTTGAGTATTTAAGAAACTGCTGATCTACTGGGAATTTCATTACACACCATACTGTTGACCAGCCTGAACTCAAATAAGCATTCTTTACAACGGTGGTGAGCAAAAAGCATCTCAGAACACACAGCACATCAAACATTGTGGTGGATGGGCTAAATCAGCATCCGCTCATCTGGTATCAACCTCCATGCCACAGTCAAAGTCTCAGACACTTCTTCTTCATTCTGATGTTTGATGTGAACATCAACTCAAGCTCTTGACCTGAATCTGCAGAATGTTTTGCATTGTGCTGCTGCCACATGATTGACTGATTAGATGAATGTACAGGTGTTTCTAATAAAGTGGACAGTGAGTGTATGTACAGTACCTAATAGCATAATTTTCATACTTTGTTAAATCATTTAAAACATGCTAAGTTTTTCATCAACAAGGACACAGTGATTTGATTTAAGTGGTCTTACAAATCTTTTGCTTCTGCACAACCTGACTGAAATGCTAATGCTGAATATTGTGATGGTTAACCTCACAATATGACCTCAAATTTGCTCTTCTGATTGACAGATGACATCACAAATTTGCTGTTCAGATTTAAAGCTTTTAAGAGCAGGGCTAGACTGAAAATGCAAAAATTAGAATAAAGGAAATGTTCTATGTCTGTAATGTGAGAGACTACCCTAGCAGTAGGGGTTTGGCTAATGAGTGTAGTATATCATTGATCATACTCAGAGGACTAAAAAGTATATTATCTTTAAAGGTTTCACTCACTTGTATGCAAGTAGTTAAATGAAGAATTCTGATGGTGGGCTACTCTGAGTCAGACTGTGATTTTAGGCAAATTGAACGTAGCCTGTGTTTGTGTACATTTTAGGCCTTTTACATGATATACATGCAAGTAAATAAATACTATTACAGACTGAATAGAGACAAAAGAGTTGTCTGAAATGTGGTGTTCCAGTGCTGCTGTGAGTCACACGGAAAAGCCTCAATTATCCATTCCAAGCTGTCAGGTCAGATTTGGTGACAGATTTTTGGACTTTGTTCCCACATATACACCATACTTAAAGATGTTCCTGTCTTCTCAATGTCAAAGTCAATTCATTTACTATTTAGTTGGTACTGTGAGTTTCAGTCAACTCCATAATTGTTGGCACCTTCATGAACATGAGAAAAAATAGCCCATGCAATAATTTATACATTATATTTTGAGTTTATGGGAGCCCTGAACTACAAGATGATAAAAAGTTGAGGTGCTGTGTCATCATTTTGACTTCTCATATCTCATTATTCAACAGAACTTTTTATTTCAGGACACCATTATTACTTTGTGTAGTATGTAGTAAGATAAACTAAATAGGATTTATGAGCTATTAAGTAGAAATATTGATCTAAAATATCTTAAATATGTATATTAAATTACAATAGCGATATTCTTTATTGAAAAAATGAGATATTCTGTCAAAATAATCATATTATCTGGAGATTTAGGCGTGGCAGGGAGCAGTTGGGTGCAGTGGGTAGCATTGCCTCATAGATCCAGTGCTCGATCTTGAGCTCTAGAGTTTTTCATATTGAGTGTGGAGTTTTCCATGTTTTTCCCCATGCTCACATGGGTTTAATCTGGGTTTTCTGGTTTCCACCTACTGTCCAACAAACCATACAGCTAGGTGGATTGACTATGACAAACTGCCCCTAGGAATGTGTTTGCATGGTGCTCTGTAATGGACTGATGTCATCTAGGGTGAATGCTTCCCACTTTGCACACACTGTTGTGGAATAGGCTCCAGAATCATGCCTATGCTTTGACGCATATGCCTGACTGTATAGTTCTATTTATTCTTTAAACAAAAAGAACATTTCAAATATAAAGAGTTCTTAGAAGAAGTGCATTTTAGCTGCAAAATTATTGCCTTCCACCCTTGCTACAACCACCATCAGGTAAGGCCTGTCTGTATTTTCTGCCCCAGGCTTTAATGAAAGAACATTCTAATTAGTGGAAGGATGCAAAATACTTTTCTTACTTACTTTTTGTTTTACATACTTTAAGTATTTAAAAGTTTTTTCAAGCTGTTATGAAACGCCAAGGAATTCATGTTCTGGACAGCTGTAACAATAAACATCCTCATTGTACTGTACTGTCCTATGGGAGTAGGGTAGGGCATTTATTTATTTATTGTGCTCTTTATTGTTCCAGTATGGATCTAAGCATAGTGTAGGATTCTTATGTACGGGGCACAGTCTTCATAGCTGAGAGAGCGAACACTGAGGTCCAGCTTTCCCACTGGCCAATGCTATTGTTCTTACTACCTGCAAGCAACAGAAAATCACTCTTCACACTTCAGTGGTCAGCAGTGTGTGGGTTTTTCTTGTATCTGTCTGAGGCTTTTTTAATGACTAACGATGTTCTTTACGTAGGAGCAACACACTAGGAAGCTTTAAGAGGAAGCAGTCCTCTGATACCATATAATAGGAGAAGGCACCTTAATTACAGAATGCCAGAAGTCATTAAATCCCCTTCCTTACTCACTGCTAGCTCTCAGTATTTGTGTACACACGCGCTGGCGCGCACACACACTAAAGACACAGAACACACGAAGCATGATTGTGCAAAAGTTTGCCATAAACCTTAATTCTGTGCAAAATTACAGTATATCAAAAATACTACTGTACATGAATTATAGACTGTTCATTTTTAGAAACTTGACATAACACTTTTTCTTTTAGAAAAAAAAAAAATTTCTAATATATTTTATTGCCATTGGTTTCTCAAAATGGAATCCTTTGTATGAGAAATGCCCATAGCTATCCACATTAAGCTACCTGTATGCAACCTTTGTTTCTGTGGAGATGATTCGAGTTGGTAATGATCATAAACCCAATTGTAATTTTCAAAAATAGCTGGCGTAAGGCATTTCATTGTAATGGACTCTACATGATCAAAGGGGCATGAGCTGACATCACATTTCCATGCAAATTGGAGCTCCCCTGAGTTCTCTCACTTTTGCCTCCTAGCTGTTTTTGCCAGAATCACTGTGTGTGACTGTGAATATGAATTGTTAAACTATCTAGGTGAGCTTCTCTTGGTTTGGGAATAATGTGTTGCTTTTTCTCTGTCCAAGGTTGTGGATTCAATTCTACCGCCGTTGGCGTCTCTGGCATTTAGTAAGAATGGTGAGTTGTGCTGCCGCGAGCTCAGTAGACAGGCTGAAGGGTAACTCCTAACACATGCAGGCCTGATTCTGCATTTCTCTACTCATCCTGAGCCAAAGAAGAATTGTCTGGGATCATTTGCCTAAGATAAGCTGAGATTAGTCAAGAGTTTTATGCTTTACTGATGTTGTAAATGCATCTAACTTTCAATTTTGAGGCACTGGGAAACTCCTTTGCTGTTCTGCCAGTTTACAGGCAAATGTACATGTCTCTTGTGTGTTTGTGTTTCAGTGGAGTGGCGTATTGTGAGTTTACGGGTGCTGTCAGATATCATACTGCTGTTGCTGAGCCGGGAGGTGATGGAGGAAGAGGAGAGAGAAAAAGAAACATGGGATGTAGAGGGCAAATCCTTAAACACACGCCTGTTAACTCTCATTACTGAGGCCCTGCTGCCACAGTGAGACCCTTCCTCAATATTTTTTTTCTCAACAGCAATAACAATCATTATTGTATGGGAGTTATTATTCTACATGACACTGAATTGGATCTCATTCTGTAGGTACGAGTCTTTGCTTCTGGAGCCGGACCCAATACCTGTCTATGCGCTCAAACTGCTGGGTTCCCTGACTGAGCACAGCAAGCCCATCAACAGGTACGCTTCTTCTATGGCCCTCCTGCACTGTCATATTCTTCATCATTGGAATCGATGGAGCCATTAAAAAGCTTGTTATACTTACTGCATACATTGTTTGGATGAGTAAGGAAGAAAAAAGGCAGCATACTAGTAACACTAAAATTGTGACTATTTTGATTTAACAGCATGTTTTTAGCACAGGAATTTGCCAACCATTATGATTTTTTTATTTATTAATGAACAACATATGCTTTTAAACCATATTTGGTAAATTTAATGTTGTGGACAAATTAGTTGCTGTTATCCCAGTATAAAAAGTCTGACCAGCATCTGGTTTATTTGTCAATCAGACAAAACAAAATTGTCAATAAACAAAAAACATTTGTCATATTACTGAGAAACCACAAAGTGCAATGTCCTCTGTGCGGAAGACTTTCCCATGGAGGAAAACATTTATTCAATGATATGTTTTTCTTAACGAGACCCTTTAAAAAAAATCTATATTATTAGCTTTAAATTATAGCAGAGCATTCTCCTCACAAGTCCCTGTGTTATCTGTTAATAAAGAACTGATAACGTACTACACCTGTGATCTGAATTACAGATGGCACTACTGTCATTTGACCAATCTAATTTGAGAATTCAACAGAGCTGTTGTATAAACAGTCAGTATTTAATATTCTAAAAAGAGTGTCAGAGTAAATTAAATTACTGACCCGAGGGTTTTGGACGTAGGACAGGCAGGAAGGACACGAAGGCAACACAGCTGCTTTGACAACAAATGCACATAAAATATGTGGCTTTGAGAGAAGGCCATCACATTTTGGTAACATGATGTTTTTAGAAATATGCATATTGTTACCATTGCTTGTGCTACTCTCAGATTTGCGTCTGCTACTGTTAAACACATAGCTTGCCTGTGTGTTGTACTCTGGTTATACATGCTAGATCCTCTATGGAGCTTACAAGGAATTCATTCTGAGCTTTGTGCTGCAGAGTGATTGCCTCTGCTTTACTGATATGCCAAACAGTTTACACACTTACACTACCCTGTCTCATAGTCCTCAATGTCTTCATTCTTTATCGATGACCGAGGACTCGACATTCCGTTTTGAACAGGATGGTGCAATTCTGTCGAATGATGTGGGCTGTTCACGTGTGGAGTAATCATCTTCTGGAGACCATCGAGCATTAAAGAAACAACCCGTTCTGTAGCCTGTGAATTGGCCTCCATAAGAGATGAAATAAAACGTTCATCCCGCTCCTGCTGCTGCTGCATCTGCCTTGCCAGCCACGACTGGTGTTGTCTTTGCAAATTCTCCAAGAAGCTGTAGTGGTCTTGATCAACCTTGCGCCTCTTTTTTCTGATTTTTGAGCCTGGAAAAAGAGGTAGTTTGTCTGGAAGGCCAGGGTATTTTTCTCTTTATTCAGAAATAACTTGGTGGATGTTTGAATTAATGTGGTTTTTTGTTGTTGTTGTTTTTAAAAAAAAAAAAAAAAAAAAAGACAATTAATGAAATTTGAATAAATTTGAGTCGGTTTGAGTGACTGACCTGGGGAACGTTGCTGAGGTGCTGATTGTACAAGGTGGGCTGATTCAACTTCCACTTGGATGTCTCGTGTCTCAGTGTCTTCAACACACTCTGTAACCCGAAAGCAACCATAAAGGTTTTTAATTTAAACGTCCACGTGCACGGAACTATTCAGTTTATACACGCAGATCACATACTGTAACTGGAATAGCTGTGTTGTGTGTCAGCCAGCTTGCTACATGGTAGAACTAAAGGGTCTGCGCATGCGCACTTCACGTCTACAGGCCCATAAATAAAAGGTTTCTTCATAAGTTTAATGCTGAAGGCATTTTCTGATAACCTATTAAATCAAGCTACCAATAGTTTTATGCTGGAAACATTTCCTGACAGCACAAAATGCTTATTTTAATACTAATGTTTTACAAGTATGACAAATCGTTTGAACAGACACAGAGCATTACAAAATCATTGCATTCTGTCTACATTAATGTAGAGCACTAATTGAACCGCGCCAATATATAGTGATATGTAGGACTGTCGTGTTAAATGTACGAGTCGCATTATGGCTAGCCGGGCTAATCACCTGTCCGAGTGTATAGCGTGCACGGAAGAAACCCAAAAGCGCTGCTCACGCCTACCTGGTGATGATAGCGATGAGGCCACATCCTCCGCTGTTTGGCTTGGTGTTAGCTCCTGGAAGCCCACATCTACTCCGCTTCCCTCAGAGGCTGAGAAATGGATGGGACCTAAAAGATCTTCGAGGGTGTCGAAGTATGGGCAGTCCACCGGACTCACCCCACTGCTGCTGCTCTGTCTCCTAGCTCTGAAATAAGACTGCCGCAGGACTTTCCAGCGAGTGCGGATCTGCTCCACACTCCGTATATACCCTGCCAAGGCCATCTTATCTGATAGCTTCTTAAACATGTCTCCGTTTCTGTATTTCCTCCCGTCGAGAAGCTGAAGAATATTCAAATCTTTCATTTCGTCCAGCATGAATGTTGTCTCACTGTCGCTCCAAAAATGCTGCTTTGTCGCCATTTTCCCCAGTAATAGCGTTCAATGAAATCTGGTGGTGCTGAATAAACGTGTTTACAGTTGCCGGGGCAGCTTTTTCCTCTCTCGCTGGTCGCCTTCTTGCACATGCGCGGATGTAGGGAAAGAAAGAAAGATAATCGGATTACCCGTATACATGCGCATGAGTGGGGTCTAGCTGCAGCCACACAAACCAAAACTGGCCTTGAATTTGTTCCCTTCTTGACATACAGTGCACTTTTTGTCCACCATTTTCTAGTGTTGTCTGATTTCCCGGTGGACATGCTCAGTGTACTACAATATATTATAACCTGTAGTGCCACATTGTAACTGTTGCACACTCTGCCATGGAAAAGTGTCACAATTCATTTTGTTCACAAATTTACATGAGGATGCTAGAATGGCCATGCTTGTTGCTTGTATATAAATGTGATGATGGATAGATAGATAGATAGATAGATAGATACACATACTCATGGAACACTTTATTAGGAATACCTGTTCACCTTCTTATTAATGCAATTACACTGCACAACAATTTTTTTTTTTTGAAAAGTCTGGCTTCCTGAAAAGTTTTTGCTGATTGTGACAGGTACACACAAATATAGTTTTGGTTTTACTGCTTCATGTAGGAACTCTGAGAAATAGACATTTATATGTTTACTGACAATAACGTATTTAGTCACGTTTATGTTTCGTATAAGCTATTAAACTCAACAGAATTAAAAGTGTTTTGGTCCTGATTTTCTTTTGTATTCAATGTCTGGTGCATCACATTGCACTGTCCAACAGTAGTCAGCAAGCATTGACAGATTCCAGTTGCCCTGGTATCATTTCTCCATCGTAGCAATGTCCTGGTGAAACCTTTCACCATGTTCGTCACTGACAGCAACGAGATTTGCGGGGAAGAGGTCCAGAATCTCCATTTCTGCTGTGGCAGATGGTAGGGTCAGAATTTTGTGCCAACAGCATGAATTCATGGACCCAACCTACCTTGTGGCAACAGTCCAGGCTGGAGGAGGTGGTGTAATGGTGTGGGGAATGTTTTTCTTCGCACACTTTGTGTCCATTAATTCCAGTCATTTATCACTTGCATGCCACAGCCTATATTGTTGCATTCCCTCATGGCCACAATTTATCCATCCTGTAATAGCCATGTCCAGCAAGATAATTCTCCATGTCACAAAGCAAAAGTCATCTCAAGCTGGTTTCATGAACATGACAATGAGTGGTCTTCCCAGTCACCCGATCTGAATCCAATACAACACCGTTGGAATGAGGTAGAACAAGGGATTTGCAGCCTGAAAGTGCACCTGAAAAATCTGCAGGAATTGTGTGATGCAAGTATGTCAACATGGACCAAAATCGCAATGGAAAGTTCTCAACATCTTGTGGAATCCATGCCATGAAGATTCAAGACTATTTTGAGAGCCCTACCCCATATTTATAAAGTGTTTTTGTATAGCATATGTGAAGTTTATAAAATGTTCAAAAAGTTGGCTAACCAAGAAACAGTATTTTGGTAAGCATAATATTAGCCAGTATTGCCATAGTTACACAGTACTATATGCCAAACTAGAACTGTTTTAATGGTCAATTTTTTATTTTATTTCAAAAGATCAATTTACTTCTGGCAGTCAGGGTTTTGGAAGTAGACAGGGATGCAGTACAGAGCCAGATTTACAAGTCAGATTTGTTTGTCTGGAGTGAGATTTATTGCAGATGCGGTGCCATTTGCTCTTTGCTCATTCTTTCATTGATCTTCAGTAACTGCTTTATCCTGATCAGGGTCATAGATTTTCTGTTTGTTGTGCCGTTAAATCAGGACTTGGAAACACCTAAGGAACAAAAACACCTAAGAAAGTGACACACAGGTCAGCAAGTATGTCTCATGTACCTAATAAATATGCAAATTGTCATAGCTGCTTTTGTTTTTTGTTTTTTTTTATCATTTTGGAGTTTCTGGTGTTTCTTCTTTGTGCACGGCAGTGCATGCTGTCCAAAGTGTATGCAATACAAGATGGTGTTGCCTTATTGCATTGAAAATTGGCACAATTATAAGTTGCTGGAAATACAGCAGATCAACATAGGAAGCATTATTTATCATCTAATTGCTGTCTGATTATAGCATAATGGTGATTATTAAGTGTCACAGAGCTATTTTCTCAAGAAAGCGGAGTCACAGCTATACCCGACAGAGCAGTCATGTGGAACAGACCTAATTACTCTTGAATTTTACTGTCAACCCAGATGCTAATAAGCACAAGTTTGTTATCCACTGACCATGACAATGTCACTGGTATTTGTACTACACACTGAAAGAGGAAGTGTGACACTGTAAGAGGCATCACAACAGACTTAATCTTAGAACCAAATAGTGAATGCCCCATCAATATTTCATCCCGTATGACCGAGAACAGTTAGCTAACCTTCTGTTAGCCAAAGTATGTCCAGGTGGAAATGCCATTGTAACAGTCACTCTCCTTGTTCAGAACCATGCTCACTCCCATCTTTATTTTGCTCACCTTTCTCCATGTGAGCTGAAGCAGTGATGGATAGTCTTTGTGGGAATGTGTGAGTGTGTTTTCCTTATCTCCTCCTTATCCCCCTGCTGTTTCTGTAATGGCTCTTCCCGACCTCTCCACACATTGTCTTTCTTGGTGCTGATAGAGCACGTTGTGCTGCTGAACTATTCAAATTGATGTCAGCAATTGAGGAACGTTTGTCTGTCGCCACCATCCACATTCCTCCCCCCTCCAACCCTGGCATCTGTGAGGAGCTATTATGCTCACAATGGTGAAATTAAATTGCGTTGCCACTGCTTGATAAAGTCCTAAAAAAGAGAAGACCTTCACTTGATGGTTTCCTGGCAAAATGAGATTGCAAATTGGGGACATTAGCAGGTTCTGTGCACAAGCATGATCTTCCCTTCATTATCGGTCTGGCTAGTAGTTCAAACTTTCCAATTATCAAGAACTATCGGCTACTTTTCCCTCGTGCAGGCTGTTCTAAATGTGGTTTTACTTTTAAGTAAGTGATGAACATTTTTCTTAGTTATTTAGTGTTTATATTTTTGTATGTTGTACTACTATGGATATAGCTAATGAAATGTCGCTTTCCTTGTACACTAAAAGGTGTTTATTTAATCATTAACTACATGGCCAGTTCAGGTATAAAACTATGGGTTAATCCTCTGGGCTTTTGTGAGACAAGCTCTTGTGCAAGGTGGCATACAGATTTTTATTTCTTAGTCTTATTAGACTGGACAAGGTGTATGTGGAACAGATTGCATCCATGGCGAGCAGGTTGTGGAGGTGTCACATGCTCTGTGTGTCTGTGTGGGACAGAGACATTGAGAGTCTGTGCTGCGTAGTGTGAGACTGAACACTTTCGTTGTGTGGGTTTGGCAGGTCCACCTGCCAACCTCTGACAGCAGCACAGTAGCACTTGGCTGTAGTGTGACTGAAAATGGACAGTGGAAAAAGTGGAAGGAGAAAGTCAATTAATCACAGGAAGAAGGTTGGATTGTTGGTTGCTTGGTTGGTGGAAGGTATGTGTGAATCACAGGCCTTAGCAGAGCATGTTCCGGAGAGCAAATTTCTATATGTTTCTGGTAAGTATGAAACCAATTTGCTAACGTGTGCAAAAGCATATTACTCTTAGTCAATACAGGATATGCCATTATTCAGTCATCTATATACTATGGTGATGTTCAGTGCATGTCAGTGTATTGAACCTGACCTGATTCAAAATTAAAATGAACTAACTAAGCATAACTAGGTGTACCATGCATGAAGAGGCAGGACACACGTGCATGTATTCACACTTACAATGAACAAGATTTCGTAATGTGCATGAAGGTGCCTTGTGACACTAGACATGCACTGATCAGTCAAGTACTAAGAATTTGGGTCAGTATTGACCTGAAATTCTGGATCAGTACTGGATCAGGTTTGGCATATTTCCCAATAAACTTCAGTGACTCAACAGACCTTGTATTGGACTTAGCTTGTGTGTTTGCTGACATTGTTTTTTGTAACATTTCAACAGAAATTTGTCAGTTGTGAGTATTAGTCCATAATCTAATTACAGTAGTCCATAGGAATTAGAAAAAATAAGTTTGAATATAAATGTATATTTTGTAGTTTATGTCTACTTTTGAAGTCACACTGGTTGTTTGTGCTTTAAGCCAATGCAACATCAAGCTTAACAGAACATTGGCTGTCTCTATTTCATGCACAAATGCACAGGATTGTAAGATATAAAACATAAAGCATGTTTCTTATGCTGAGGAATTTCATCAGCCATTTTTACTGTGCTTATTTGTTTTTACGGCACAGAGGATGCATTGATTTATACCACAAAATTAGTATTTGGAGTGAATGAACAGTAATAGTTCGGACATCATGCACTCCACACGTAAGCACCATAAAAATGTGACTGCTACTAAATGTCGTAGCTGTGGTGTGCTCTTACAAGAATTAAAAAGAGAAATGGGAGCCATTTACTCACCGGCTTTACTCCCCATCTGATTACCAATCCCATCAAAATGTTCTGTGCAACCATGGAGATTGTGTTCGTTCTCCCATTAGATGCTAGACAGTATTTGGGCTGACATTTACCTGTGTAAATGCCAATCCGTGCACGTCGCGTTTCCATGAAAATGCTGCTTGACCATGTTGCACAGCTGAAATCAGGACTGCACCAAAGCACATTTTAATAGAGGGGATAATGGAAATGTGATGTGCTCAGGGTTGTAAGACCCACCAAGGCACCAACATCACTGAAATAAGCCTAGGGTCCAGAGTGAAAGGAGGAGATATAAACTGCCAGGGCAGGAATATAAAAAAAAAAAGTTTGATATGAATGTTGATATGTATGGAAAAATTTTCTCTGAACATCCCAGTGCTCCTTCCTGTAGTGCAGCTCATTGTGTGTACCACTGCTGGTGTAGTGGGCTGAATGGTATATACATATATAGCCCTGTTCTGTCACACCCTTCCACTTGGGTTCTGTAAACACATGCTTGTTGAACAAGATGGATAGATGTTCTGACTCCTGGGTTGCTTACCCTTTAAAGAACTAATGGAGCACAATCAAACTACAGACAGGCATACAGTGCACAATATAGAGAATAGTCTGCCATCAAGCTTTCCCCTGTTTCTCTCTCTCTCTGACAGGAAGATAAAGTAGCCCCATTCATCAGCTTTGCTGTCCTCTATGTGTGTGTGTGGGTGAGTAATTGTGACTGTGCCCCTTGGTGTAAGTTGGTGCTGGAAAATGATGGTTTGTTATGGGAAGTATGGCAGATAGATGAGTTCTTTGGTTCAAACAAAGGAGAAAGGGCAGAGAGCTGCTCTCTAATATTAATCACCACATTCATTTCTCATTGACAGTATTGAGGGTGCACACAGGACTTGTGTGTTCTTAAGAAAGGGCTACAAAATTTGATTATTTTTACATTTTTAGCTGATATGTGATAGGTGAACACTATACACATGGAATGTAGATTAAATAAATATTGTAGTCCATTGGTCCAATTTAGGGATATCAAAGGATGAAAATTTGGAATTGTCAAAAGATTAAACCTTGCTTTTATTTATTTAAGATTTGAGTCAATCTTCATATTGTATGCAGGGATGCCAACACGTACATGTAGCATTTAAAATTTTTAGTCTCTTGCTACATAGATGCAGCAGAAAGAGAACCTGAAAGCTGCAGTGGCCTAACATCCAAACGAAATCAAGTTGATGTGTGCAAATTGGCACAATCGCATGGTGAATGGTCCAAGTACGGCTTGATTGAACTGATGGTAATTGAGAATTCTTTACGTATGCTAAAATGTGGAACAAATTTTTTGTTATTAAAAACACATATTTTGCATTTCTTTGTCAATAGTAAAAGCACAGGATGGATTGTGCCAGTACTGTCTTTCAGTGTGTAGGCTATTGAATGTATACGTAAATTTTTTTTCAAAGTGTACACAGTATACTTGCAAAACATCATAATCAGCAGAAAATATTCTCCCACTACGGTTGTAGGCAGTTTATTATGTGCAACATGGTGCATGCATGGACTGGACTGCAGAATAGACTTGCACTCATATTAACTTTGTAACAAAAAAAAAAACCCTTACATGCTCAGACATTTCTTCAGATTGCAAACTAATGATTTTTTTATCCTGACCACTGACACTTGCTAGGATTATTGAGGTAAAGAGATGGGGGGGGGCAATTCTGTGCAAAGTACATATTGAGCTCCTTTGACTTTTGTGTGACGTTGTCCGTACTCAAGCTTTTCCACTCCAGTAGCAGTTCAGAGTGTGATTTTCTTCAGCATAGGCTTTGCATCCAGTGTTGAGCTTTCTCTGTCGTGCCTTTTAGCACATATGCATTATCATGATTAATATTCTGAGTGACCCTTTAGCTAATTTCATTCAATCTAGCTCTCATTTTCACCCAGTATTGTGGCGTTCTACATTGAAGGCCTTTACATACATATGGTAATTGGCTGTGAATCAAAGGGCTTAATCAATAACAGTGTGAGTGAAGTCATTTTCAATAAAGATTCGCATTACTCCTCAGTGACAGGCCTTATAGAACACTCTTCTTCTACCTCTCCTTCCCTCTTCCACGCTCTCTCTGTTCCCCTGCATTACTTTTTCCTTCCCTAATTTTCTTTCATCTGCTCTTTCACCCATCTTTGTCTTATTTTCATGCTTTTCTCCTGAAAGTATTAGTCAAAGGTTATTTTCTTAGATGACTGATCTTTGTGTCTCAGAGTTTTCAGCCATCAGCAGCGCATTCATATAGTACCATAGCCTAATACATGCATGGGTGTCACAGCAGTGAAGACAAATTATGGACATGATGCCATGTTGTATTCATGTGTGTTTGTGTATGTGTGTCCCTAATACAGGCTCGTCAGAGAGAGTCGTCTACTGCCTGCCATCTTTGAAGTCATAGCGGTAAGTGCTCACAGAGCCTCTAGGCTGGATCCTCTCTCTGTTACTGTGATTTATTTATTGCCTTGGGTCTCCCAAACCAGCTTTAGTAAAGAATAAAGCATCCAGAAAATTGTACACTTTATGGGAATCATACCTCACTACAGAAATTTAAAGTTTACCTTTATGTGAGTCCGAGGAGAGAGAGAGAGAGCGTCTCTCAGTGTGGTTCAGATGAAACAGGGCATCACTGTGCTTTACACTCTGTAAAGCGAAAATCTTTCAAAGAAAGACATTTTGAATGGGTCAGGGTACAAACAGATATTTTGGCTGTTGCATTACTGTGAAGTAGCAGCATGTGTTTTTCTGTTTTATATATATATATATATATATATATATATATATATATATATATAGTGTATAGTGTGTGTAATATACATTTTTTTGGCTGACTCTGTGTGTGTGTGTGTGTGTGTGTGTGTGTGTGTGTGTGTGTG
>JAQQZR010000033.1:12975259-12985802 GCA_030068235.1 Notoglanidium macrostoma
GGAACAGTGCAGGTTTATTTGTGCTTTTTGTGGTGGAGTGCAAGGAAAGTCTATGTGCTGGGGATGTGAAGATACGTGAAAGGGGGGAAGGTTGCTCGTGTAAGCCGTGTTTCCGGGTCCTAGTGGGGAGGCTCCACCTCCGGCGGCGGCTTTCCTTAGTAGAGGCGGCGGCGGGGAAAGGCAGTACCTCCAGGCTCTATATGTATAGATATACAATATGTATGTATATATGTGAATATATACATACACACACACACACAAATAGTCATGTCAGGTCCACACGTATTTGGGCAATGACACAATTTTGTCACTGTCCTCTGCCAAAATGGATTTGATTCAGCTTTAATTCAAGAATTTAAATATATATATAGATATATATTGCGTTGACTATTTAGGAATTAGAGTTGTTTTTTAAATAGTCCCTCCATTTTCACTGGCTCAAAAGTAATTGGACAAACTAACATAATTAAAAATGTAAGCATCATTTTTAATACTTGGATATAAATCATTTGCTGTTAATGATTGCCTTGAAGTCTGGAATCCATGAATATCACCAAATACTGAGTTTCCTCCCTTGAAATGCTTTGCCAGGCCTTTACTGCAGCTGCCTTCAGTTGATGATTGTTTATGGGTATTTTTGCCTTTATTTTTGACTTCATTAAATGAAAAGCATGCTCAATTGGGTTGACTGACTTGGCCAATTAAGAACATTCCATTTCATTTCCCTGAAAGATGCTCTTGAGTTGCTTTCGTGGTATGGTATGGGTCATTATCCATCTGTATTGTGAAGTGCAGAATCTGACTGAATCTGAGCAGAAAGTATAGCTCCAAGCACTTCAGAGTTCATCCTGCTCATTTTATTAGCAGTCACATTAACAATAAGCACCATTGATCCAGTTCCATTGGCAGCCATACATGTCCATGTCCACTGTGTTTGACAGAAGATGTGATATGCTTTGGTTCATGAGCCTGTCTTTTCCTTCTCCACACTCATCTCTTACCATCATTCTGGTACAAGTTAACCTTGGTTTCATTTGTCCAAAGAATCATGTTCCAGAACTGGGCAGGCTTTCCATCAAAGTCTAATCTGGCCTCTCTGTTCTTGAGTGCTACAAGTGGCTTGCACCTTGATGTAAACCCTCTGTATTCACATTCATGAAGGTGTTTTTGAGTGTAGGCTTTGACAATTATAGGCCTACCTCCTAAAGAGTGTTCTTGACTTGGCTAGCTGTTGTGAAGGAGTTTTTCTTCACCAAGGACCCCATAATGTCAAAGTGAAAATGGAATTTTAGACAATTTTGTAAATTTATTAAAAAGAAAAAACTGAAATATCATATTTATGGTACATAAGCATTCAGACCATTTGCAACAACACTTGAAATTTAGCTCAGGTGCCTCCCATTTCTCTTGAATTCTGCTGAGATCTTTCTACACCTTGATTGGAGTCCACTTGTGGTAAATTAAATTGATTGGACATGATTTGGAAAGGCACACACCTCTCTATAGAAGGCCTCATAGCTAACAATGCATATCAGAGCAAAAACCAAGTCATGAGGTCATAGAGTAATGAGAAAAATAAATAAATTTAAACGATTACAGCATCAGGCTGCAACAATTGAAAAATTACATAACAAAATTGAAAAAAGTGAAGGGGGTCTGAATACTTTCTGAAGCCTATGTATGTATCCATGAGCTCCATATAAACTGTGCATATCTTTAAGCAGTTCCCATCTTCCCATCTTCAAGCATTCATGAGTTGTGCTTATTGTCTACTAATGCTTCTGTTATAAAAGCCTCTTCAGTATCCATTAAAATCTCCCAGTTGAGTTGTTTGGTTAATTCTTTATTTATTTCAAGAGTGGATTATTAAATTATTATAATTCAGTATTAATGGTGCTGTACCAGTCTGAACCAAAAAAAGATTTCATTAACTATCCTCCTATATTGTTAAATCTTAAAGCACATCAAACACAAAAGAAGCTCAAATGTCTGCTTAAAAGGCTTGAAATACTCAATAATTTCTTGTTATTCACATTTGAATGTATTTTCCGTACTCGCATGTCAGATACCTCCCGGTCCCTGCTCAATACAGCAATGCAGCAATGACAATACAGCAATGGATCCAGAGTCTCACCCACCATTGTACTATGAAAGATTGCCTTATAATTTTGTAAAACATGAGGGAGTGAAGACATAGGCAGGCATTGGAGACTTTTTTTTATCCTCCTATTCACAGCCAGTGTTTGACCATGCCTCCACTGCCACAAATATATAGAAATTAGTTACAAAATTTAAATCCCTGGCAGAGTATGTTCTGCTTGGAATGACAGTACAAATGACCTTCTTGTGATCCTGCACTCTTTTAGATATATGCCCTCTAGTGCAGACTCACTAATGGTCATCGGGATTTAATGTTTGAAAAACAGGCTCTATCAATTTATTCATTATAACTACTTTGTTCTATTTTATAGAATTCTACCATTTTATTGACATAGTACATGTGCACTGTTCACTGGTGAAATAAAATATTGGGCCTGTAAAACCAGGCTTTTTTTTTCTTTTTTGGCTACATAGCTGGATTCCCACCTTATGCAGAGTTATTATGTAAATGAAGCAGTCAGGACAGACTCATCAAAGCGTAATGTGTAATTGGCTTGCAGACTAAATGGAGTAGAGATGTGAAACGTCTTGGGCAGAAGGTTCCATTCTCATTAGAATGAAACTCCCCGTGTCTGTCAACAGTCAACCTCTTTTGGCCTCAGTCCACAGTTAGCAGTGCACATTTTAAGAGCACAGTGCCCAAGTTGCTCCTTATCCAATATGCCACTGTGAAAAAGGCACCTAAGTAGATGTGAATACGCTCTGTGGAAGTCCGCTGTTATTGCTTCCTTGCGTTTTGCCTGGCCTCCTATGGGAATACTTGATGGATGTTTACTGCCAAATTAAATTGCAGAAAAACAGACCTAATGAATTTCAGGCTGGGTATGGGGTGATTATTTAATCTCAGATTTTGTCATTACAAAAAACCCCACTTTGCATGATTAATGTAATCAAAAGTGTAAGGATTTTTTTGCCTTTCTGAAATTAAATCTCATCATATCCACTGCTAAACTGTCTCATATTCAGTACGTTGTTTTAAAATATTTTATCTCATACCATTGGCTGTAGCTATAACAGCTAACTCACTACACTGATCCTACATCAGCCCTTTTTTGTAAGCGTTTGTACACTCCTGAGTAACGTACTCTGCCTCTGTCTCTGTGTGCCTTGGGCTTCTGTTGAATATGATGTCACCTGACAGAACAGATCACTCTAAAGAGAGAGCGAGACCACTGATGTTTCTACGAGCTGAGAGGAAAAGTGTAGCTACTTGCACACATTTTCTGAGGAAGAAATAAAACTGCTTTTTACTGTAGCTGTCAGTGTGAGGAGAATGCATATTCAACATTGAGCTCAGAGCTCGAGACAAGATTACTGTATTTAGGAGTTTTATGGGATAAAGCACTATCATGCATTTATTATTTTGCCTGTTTTAGCACAGTTAAATAGACCTGCAATATGTAAGTATTGTGTATTGGGCAACAAAATAATAAAAGGCACTAGGAGTTGCATAGATGAGGTGGTAGAAAGGTAGACTAAATGTATTGTTTAGTTTGGAAATATTTTACACTAGATGAAACCAATTTGACAGTCTGTTATACTGTGCAAGACAACACTGGGGGGGAAGAGGGATGTTTTGTTTTAATTGAACATTAACACCTCATCACTGTTCACAGGTGTGTGTGTGTAGGACTTTTAATCCCAATCCCTCACATTTCCAAAGAAATTCTGGCCAATCCCATGTTTGTGATGTGTGATATTTTATTAATCGTATGAAGCAGGATCAAGGAGAATGAATAAATGAACAAATGAGTAAATCCAAATTTTACAACACACTCAGTCAGTGAATGTCCAATACACTCTCATTTTAACCAACAAGTACTTTTTACTACAAGATTATCTGACCACACAGGTTTCCAGTCGCAATGCACACCTCTAGTCATGTGTTCCAAGTGTCTAGTGGTTTTAAAAATGGTCTAATATGTAGATTTATTCTTTTTCACAGTTATTACACTTATTTATATATTTTCTTGTTTAACAGTGTAGCATTGTATGGCTGTTAACTGGAGTGCAGTTTGATGGATTATTTACTGTCATTTATTAGCATTTAACTGATCTAAAAATAGTTATGTCCTGGTTCAGTTTATTGCTGAATATAAAAGTCTTGCAACAGCTAGAATGAATATGGCGATTCTTTTAAGATGAGCCCAATATTTCAGTGTTTTATCTGATCCTGTGAAAATAGTATTGTGAAAGTAAGGTTTACATGAAAGTAATGTGTTTTTGATTTATATATATATCCAAATCCAGGCATAAACTAAGCAGGAAAAGCAGTAGTTTCTGAGTGCTAAAGATTCCTTTACTACCTGTGGTTGGGGTTTTTCAGAGATATCTGACTTTTAGACCTTCTATGTTAAGTTCCCTCTTTTGCCCCCTCTCCTGTCTTTCTGTTTTCAGCCTCAAATAGACCTCTAATTAAAACTTTAAATTGACTTTCCCCTATCACTTTTCTAGTTTCTTGCCTAGAAGCTTAGTCTACTCATTTTGCTTCTAATCAGCTGTCGACCCCAAGCCTAATGCATGTGCAGACCATCTCCACAACCTCAGCATAAGGGCATAGGTCTTCACTGAGATTCAGACTTCAGATTGAGCCTTCACCTTTGAATTTCTTTGCATCTCCTGGCTTTTTTCTGAAACTTTAAGTTCTGCTTAGGGAAAAGGTGATGAGCAGTAGGGAAAAGAAGCATGACAAAGCCAGCTACTCTTTGCGCACCCAATTTTCCCTCTGTACAGTCATAAGCTGGTAACTAGTAACTGCAGTAACTCATATTTTTAATGATTCTAGTGCTTATAACAATGATATTTGAAGCTAAGCACTTAAAAATCTGTAAAATGCTTCAGAAGTTTTTGTAAGGGTATGGTTGATTGACCTGGGTCAGGCATTTCTAAATAATTTTGCTTGCACTGTCAGTAATAATGGCATTTTTAAATAGCCATGGATTCATTAGAATAATTGCAATTAAACATTTTCATTAATAACAATTATTATTAATTTCTGATCCTTTAGAGCATTTGGTGTTTACCAGGAGGACTTGATTAAACAAGTCCCCGTTGACCCCACCCCACACAATTGTTTGGATTTGTTTCCACAGGAGCATCAGAATAGCATCCTTGGTGGCACCATGCAGAATGCTGTAGCCATCCTTGCTAATCTGATTGGACTGAAGGACACGGACTTTCAACTTTTCTACCAGCAAGGTGATTTATTCCACTGCAGTTTTACTCCGTAATGGTTGATCCAGAAAAGGACACAGACATAAAATTGCCTTCCAAAATTATTGGCACCCTTAATGAATATTATCTAAATAAATATTGAAAAGAATAACGTATGCAATCGAGTTCAAAAGCTCAGGATCATTGTATAGGTTTTTTTTTTCCAGTCGGAAACAAGGTTGGAGACACTTGTAGAACAATTCAACAATTGTATTTAGAAGAATTCAAGCTACTTTATAATTTTCAGTTCAGACCACAGGTCTTTTATTTGAGTGGAAACTTTTTAGTTATTGTGTGTTATGTTTATTTATACAGTCATTTTGTCTCATTTCTATGTAGGGTGCCAATAAATCCAGTGGGCCATGTACACATGGGAAAAGGGTCTGTATTCAGAGGGCTGCTCTTGTTTGGCTTGCTTGAGTATGTTTTCATTCCATTAGCAGGCCCTTATCACTCTCTGAGTGCTTGGTTTCTGTGTGAGTCTGTCTCTGTGTCTGTGTGTGAATGCAGCGTGGGCTACTTTTCCTGGTTCTCAGTGATTGATGGTAAAGGGGAAAAGGGTGAGGGTGTTCATCTGGTTTTTGAGGGCTACTGTCAGACAGCAGTCCTTTTATCAGTGTGCTTATGTGTGGGCTTGGCCCGGCAGCCCGCATCTGAGTTGTTCAGCTCTCCCCCTCGTCCTCTGCTATGGCCTCAGACGTATGCTCACTCTCCCTCTCTCTCTATTTCTCTCTCTCTCTTTCTCTCTCTCTTACTCTTTCTTTACTGTCATCAACTGCAATCTACCCAAATACTGAATAGCTGTCTTGCTCTCTGTCTCATCTACAGGCATTGAAATCTGATTTCTCTGCTTTTCTCACAGTTGTATTGTTGTTTTCAACCACTGAATACCCAGAATGCTCGGCCTCAGCTTCCCTGAATTCTGCTCCTTGCTCCCTGTGCTGAATTATTGAGTGATGGATTTCTTTCGCCATGCTCATGTTGACAGTTAGTCCTGTGTGCTTCTGCTAGCAGTAGGGCTCTGCTGGTTCTCCATTAGCCCGTTAGCGCTGAGATGGAGCAAGTCCGATGCTGAGATGTGTGCGTGTGTGTGTTCTATGTTTGTTCCAAGCATGAAGAGATGACTCAGAGACTGACACACACACTCTACATTTAACACCCTGCAGAATGAGAGATGCACCTTGGGGAAAAAAAGGAGCTTCAGCTAACATACACAAACACAGGCAGGAATTTCTGCCAAGGCAGTGGCTAGGAGAGGCATAGTTGAATCATTACTCTACCGGTATTATTCCACTGAGACATTCACTGATGCATGCATTACTGAAAAATGGACATGAAGTCATAGGGGAAAGATTTTTACCTCTCAGTGTGATTAGGTCATTGGAGAGGTAAAAAGGCAAAGGAAGAAGTGGATAGACATTGAGAATGTGAATGTAAAACAGTCCAAGTCCATATATATATATATATATATATATATATAATGGCCTTACAATACAAGCTAAACACAATGGGAGGTTTAGATAAATGGCTCTTGCATGAAATATTTTATATACTGTCAATCTTCTGTCATTCAGCTTAGCAGTGGAATGTTTTTATTAAAGCAAAGTGAAAGAAAAGCATAGGATGCAGTATAAACTGTTTTAGAGCACAGTGTGAATCCTGCGTGAATTCACACATATCCAAACCTCCTCCACATCCTAGACTGTAATTGCCTGTTTTCTCATTGTGGTGTCTATAGAATGTTTCTCCACATCAGAAGCTAAGCTTCAGTCCTCTTCCCCAGTGAGCTCTTCAGTAAGGGGGGGGCTGTCTCCACTCATTACAGCGCAGGGTCACACACAGGTCACCTCATTCGGCTACCGTCATTACGCACCTTATCAGCTCCCCCTCTCAGGAAGGCCTGACCCAGCACTAAATATAACCCTGACAATTAGCGCTATCTCGCAAACACTGGCTACTTTCCACAGTGCCGCTTGAGAAGGGGAGTAAGGAGAGGAAGCATGCTATAATTGGTCCTTTTAGGTGTGACTAGAAAGCTGTGGATGTGGGACGCAGCCTTAAGAGAGGAAGCGAAGTGAAGTGAAAGAGTGGCGAAGAAAGAAAAAAAGGGACTAGAAATGAGTGCGAGGAGGAAAATAGTAGAAATGGAAGAACAGCGTTAACGGTGTATTAGAATGAGAGGACGGGATGGGGGGGTGGGGGGTAGTGAGGAAAGAAGGGAGGGGGACATACAGAAAGGGAGATGAGTTTTATAATTGGTGAGATTTGCCTGTGAGAATGATAAGATCCCTGAGGGAGAAAGAGAAGGAATAGACAGGCTCTATGAGTCCTGCCTTCCTCTCTTCTTTTCCCTATTTCTAATGCAGGAGGGAAAACTGCTTTGCCGCTTCATTTAGAAACAACGAGTCAGGCTCCAGCCCTTTGATTTTCTAATGAAAATTGGGTGGCACAATGCCCTCTGAGCCACCGTTCACGCATTTATATATGAGGCAGCGAGGTTCACTTTTGTAGTCTGCACTCTTTTGACATATTTTTGCTCACGGACTGCAGCGCTGAGAAAAATTGCTTTCCGGTGAATTGTGAACTGCTGACTTGTTTGTTTTGCATACCTCACGGAGTGTCTACAGCTTAACGTATCATTTGCATGAATCATTTGACTGGAAGTACAGGCAGTAAATTAATGCCAGAAAATATTCTCAACTGCAGTTTTACAACTGTAAGCATAAATATTTAGTGCTTTCAGGCTTGGGAGCCTTGTGAAGTAATTTCCTCCAGTCTCCGTACAGTGCTCTAGCGTTTGTTGAATTGTAACTTGCTATAACTTAATTGTGGGTCTTTTGAGATGCAGTTTTTATTTGACTGTATCTTTTAGAGTCTGGTCTACACTAGGAAAACATGCAGCTGTGCAATTATCATGTCTGGCTGAGCAGAGGCAGTTACTACACTATATCACTTATAAGCAAAAAAGTAGAGACTACTGCATGCATGCTCAATCCAGGATTGAAGTCCCATCACAACTCCGCTTGCACATAAAAACATATACACAAACCCGAGCCTCACTTTTTAGGTTTTTGAGCTGCAACTCTTGCGTGCATGCTGTATATTTTTCAGGATTGGAACCACATGCACAAATCACATCCATTCTGAGGTCCTTAAAACATTTTATTGCCTCTTCTGTTGTTGGTTTGCTTCAGTTTTGTTCAGTGTCTTGCAATGTTTCATCAAATTTACTCTTCTTTTTTTAAAACTTCCTCCAGAATGGATCTAGTTGGCTTCACAGATTTCACGTCTGAGCTGACAACCAGCAATGCTTCAACATAAATCTTTTTTGCCTGGAGGGTAGTTACTCTTCTGATGTAGCATCTTCTGATCTAACATCTGCCCTTTTCATTGAGTGGGTGAAGCCTCCTCATAAAGCTCTTCCCAGCCTGTGGTCACGGAAGTGCTTCAGCTCTGCTGCTCTGGTCATAGGGATGTGGGTTGTGTGTGCATTTAGGATCATCGCAGTTTGAGTGCTACAGTTCAAGTGGCTCCCGTGATCTGAGGTGACAGCTAGAACGTAGCAGAGCATGAGATAGGAGAAGTTATTATTTCAAGATGAACAGATTATTCATGTGCTGTTAATATTTCAACAATGTCAGTACGAGCAATAAAAAAGCTACTAGGCAGAGAAAGCGGCAAAGGTTCCACATCCTATGATGAAAGATGATATCTTTCAGGAACTTTATAATTGGTTTGGAGGGAGAGAGAAAAGGCATTTTATGACTTGTAGCCCAGTGTTATTGTATAGAGGACTGTTGAATGGAATTCACAGCTTTAAGAGGATTTTATCTTGCGCTTCATACTTTTTCATAGGTCAGTAGTTAGTGAGTATGCAATTACAATAAGCTTGAAAGTCAAAAAAGAACATTTGTACTCTTTCTATAAATTAATAAAAAGGTACCGCAGTGCCAATTCTATATGATATCTAGCTGTTGTTGAGGTCTGCAGATAAGAGATGAATCTCTTTTGTGGTGGTTCATTTTATTTCATGTCACACATTGTTGGATTCTGTCTTTGTGGTTTTCTATAAATTGTATTTGTCATCTGCCATGAGGCTTTTTCATATTTAATTTATGAATTTGTAATTTTGACATGAGAAGTTGAACATGATGCACTTGCCTTTCAAGTGGTTAAGTCATGAGAACACTGTTGCTAGGCAACAACTGGGCAATATGAACACAGAACAGGAAAGCTAGCGAATGGCTGAGGCTAATAAATTAGCTAGATAGCAGATAGCTGTCATTTAGACTACAGAAAGCTGAAAAAACCGTCAATAATGTTTCCTTCGGATGTGTTGGTCAATATCTAAGGAAAGATTATATGATGAAAATTATACTGTAATGACTAGGGGTGTAATGATCAGCATTGAGGAAGCAATCATGACACAATTATTATCTATTATACAGTACAAGTCAAAAGTTTGGACACACCTAATTCAATGGTTTTCTTTATTTTTATTACTTAAGGTACGTCATGTCTTAAAGGTCCATCTATTAGCAGAAATGAAGTATATTTTCTATAATATACTTAGGGAAATCATAAGTATGGTTTTATTAGTGTATAATAACGTGTAACTACAAGAATGAGCCTTTTATATCTACACGGGGAGCGGGTCCACCACTACTGAGCCGCCATGTTGTGTCACTACTGTAGCAGAGAACAGACAAACCTTTAGAAAGCGCCTTCTGCGTTTCGCCTTTTTACAAGTGTCAGCTTAAATCCAGAAGGAAGCACCAGAAGGATGACGAAGAAGAAAGGAAGACAAGGAAGAAGAAATAGGAAGAATAAGTGTTTGCTGCTACTGGTTAAGTTTGAGAACACAAATTTTTCAACATGGAGGATCAAAATTATTATTTAGCATGGAAAGAACAAGGGAGTGTGAATGTAAGTACTTGGAAGTATGCCATGGGCACCTGATGGCTACCATATGTTCTAATACATTTACATAATAAATGTGGAAAGGGAGGGCGGCACGGTGGTTAGCCAAAAGAGTGGTTAGCACTGTCGCCTCACATCAAGAAGCTCCTGGGTTCGATCCCCGGATCACCCATGGTGCCTTTCTGTGCGGAGTTTGCATGTTCTCCCCGTGCATGCGTGGGTTTCCTCCGGGTGCTCCGGTTTCCTCCCA
>JAQQZR010000033.1:12997673-13012910 GCA_030068235.1 Notoglanidium macrostoma
CTCTCTCTCTCTCTATATATATATATATATATATATATATTATTTTTTATTTTTTTTTATTTTTTTTTTTACTTACACACAAGAGAAAAGTAACCCCTACTGGGGCATTCATTCAATTTATATTGAGAATTTGGAAAAGGAAATATGGTCCTTGATATACGAATAAATAAATAAAATGGAGGCAGGGGAGTCGAGTCACATCTCAACTGGGTCCAAAACTCATTAACCTTTACTGATTAACATGACTTGTCGACATCTAGTGCTAATCTAACACCTTTCACTTATAAAAGGAGGAACAGAACAACAACATGGGAGGGAAAGAAGATAAATGACAGCACTAATAGGGATCAGATGATTAACTTTTTGTCAGTTGGAGGTCAGTTATGTCTGGAATAATGATTCTGCTTCAAAATTATTCTTTGTGTCTATGACATCTGGACCACAAGACTAATGTACTTCTCAGGTGTTGAATCTTTTGCAATGTTTTTGTTGTCACACATTTGATTAATCTAATCAAGTTCAAGTTCAAGTGGCTTTATTGTCATTTCATCCATATACATGTGATACAGTGTATCCTGAAACGAGACAACGTTTCTCCAGGACCAAGGTGCTACATATAAGACAACATAGAAGTACAAAAGTGCACAAGTGCAACAGAAGACTACATAAAGTGCATGTGTGCAAATGTGTGCAAACATGGCAGAAACAATTATTATTGTTCTATATAATAATGATTTAAATTAAATCAGTAATTTAAACATGTTTTCTGGAAAAGGAAAATTATAGTTTCACAAAAGTTGGCTTTGACTATGTTTTGAACCAGTAATAGAATGAGGAGTTACAGTTTTCCAGTTCCACAAAAGTTCTGTGTATTTTTTACATAATGAGGTCCAGGTAGGAGAGTGTCTAATCATTTCACATTGGAAAACACCCATGTTTAAGCTTAGGTCAGTGCCAGAAAAGGCCATGCTTAATTTCCAGTGCCTTCCGTAATGCCTCGAGTGTCACAAGGAGCAAGGGAGAAAGCCACTGGCATGCTGCAGGCTGTTATGTCATGTGCTAGCGTTGCCAAAACCGATGGAGTAAAGCTGCTCCACTGGGCCCTGACAACCTACTAGCAGGACACATGACCATCCACGATCTGGTCAGCTGCTTTCATATTTAACTATGCAGGACACACCTGATTGACCATATCAGGAGATTCTGCAGGAATAAGAGAAAATATTCTACAAGTGCATATTTATGAGTGGTAAAGAAGTGGCGGCTGCAAGACACTCTTACATGAGATACGGAAGGATAAATAATTGATAGCTGATGATGCTTACAGGTGGTTTTGTTTTTTTTGTGCTCTTTTCTGCTACTACTGCATACTTTTATACTTTTAAAATAACCACATGAGATTTGTCTAAATTAATATTTACTCCTGACTCACAATATCCTGTGTCTCTCACAGGACCTCACACAGAGCAAAGCTTATTTTAGTATTCGTGACTTTATGTATCCCTCTGCCGTTGCAATGAATTCCATAAATGTAATGCACTAATTATGGATTTCTTCTTATTTTCAGTTCAAACACAAAATGATCTCCGGCATGTAACCTTTTGGTTTAATTTGTCAAATTTTTCCAGCTCAGCAGTTTCAGTATCACTATTATTACTTGTTCAAGGCAACATTATTAATATACAATCTAACAATACGTAACGTAGAATTGAATTATACACTTTGTCAGCCGATTGAATTATGCTTCAGTTAATTCTGTTCTTCATTACAGATTACAGCTTCTCTCAATGTAGCCCAATGAGATTCAAGCTTCCTGAAACAAAAGAGAAAAACATTCTTAATATAAAATCCGTGTTCAGATGACGATCCACATAGTTGTTGTAAGATTTATGACTGTGATCACATTTTTAAAACTAGTCATTTTAACTGCATTAACCACATTTTAGAGTGGCCTTTTTTAATGATCAATCTGCATCTCTGAAACATTCATTATTCATAATTATTACCCTTCATATACCTAATGGAATACATTGTAGAATAGATTGAATTTCATTGGTAATAATAAATGCATAATGAAGTTTGAATGGCTATTTATATTCTTTTTATAGTCATGAAAGTGCATGGATACCAAAAGATAATGACATGCTCAGGTTTTGCAAGAGGAGATTGGATGTTAAAACATACCTGCAAAGATTTTTATAGGAACATATTGTTTTATAGCACTGAATCCTGTGTTTGGGTATATGTTTAAGAATTTAAGTTTATGTCTGAAGGAAAAAGTGAAAGAGTGAAGGAGAGTGCTTTTCAGAAGAGACAGAAATGAGGAACTGTGGTGTCTGCATAGCATTGCACTGCACTGTATAAATCTCACAGATGGCATGAAGGAACAAGCCCACAGGGCAGCAGCACTAAAGTTCAGTGTGGAGAAGGCACCGTCACCCACTCAGGGCCATGCATGATGGGCGCTCTGTTTACCCTCAGTATATGTGCGTGGATGGCTGGAATCACACACCACTTTTCTAAACACTCCTACAGCCAAACTGGCTCTTTCAGCAGGGGTATAACAACCAGCCATGAGCTTTCATAGATACGCACTCAGCCCCACATTCATCCCAACACCACAAGGCATCCTCAAATGTTCTCTTAGTTGGTGAAGTGAGTGAGCACTGTGTGTAACAGTCAGGGCTTACTGCTCTGCCTGTAAGTCACAGTCCCTTCCAGTGAAAGAGGGCTCTGGACTCCCTGTGACGTTGCCCCTGTCTGCTCCTTTGTGTGAAAACAGAGAGGATTATGCAGAACACTGGTGTGTGTCCGTGTGTGTGTTCAAGAGTGGATGGCGCCCTAGGAACAGATGAACAGAATGTCTCTCCAAGGGGTTGGGGGGGCAAACAGATTGCATTTTAAAGAGACCAAGCCTAAGCTAGAACCTCAAGCTCATGCTTTGTTAAAATGTGCCAAAAATATTTAGATTTATTTTAAAAATTAGAAATATTTTGGATTTTTGTTAGTGTCGAAGGAGAGCGGTGCAGTGTCATGCATTATAAATGTAGTTCAGAGTTGTGAGGCATAATCAACTTTTAGCATTACCAGAGAAAATGCTGATCTTCTGGAAGGTTATTATAATGTGTCCAGTTATTTATGGTCCTCTCAAAATAAGAGACAAAAGAATTCATGGACTGCACTATACATTAAACAGTCCTTGGCAGAAGCATTAAAACTGTCAGAATTACTACTTATAGTTAGAGTCAAATTATAGCAACATACTTCATAACTAAAATTAACTCTCCAATTATTTAAAGGTCAGACCTCAGAAATGGGGTTCTGTGTATAATAAATCATTATGTTAAACCTTTAAAACTGTTATGGGTCACCTACTAGAGATAAATAATTTGATTAAATCTGACATACTTCATTCTAGTCTTAGTCATTATTACATTTTAAAGGTAATATGTTGGAGAATAGAAACAAAAAAAGACAAGATTGATACTGTCAAATTAATTACTAACAAATGCTATACTTATTTCAAATCACTGGGCCTCATAGCCAGATGACTGCATTGGTGTTACTGTGGAAGCAGCTGAGGCTTTCTTCTTTCAAATAAACAAGATGAATTCATACATAATTGTATAACTTGCTTCTGGATACGAGTTGTCCGTAAAGAAATTGGGGCAAAATAAAAGAAAAAACATGAAAATAAGACTCTGAGCTATATTGAACAAAGCATGAGGTAATTGTTTTTTGTATCTGAAAGCAAGAGACTGAAATCAAACATTGCTTGTTTGATTGGTTCAGCTTGGGCTCACAAATTACATTTTAGGTCGAGAGGCTGAATTCAGATTTTTTGTGATTAAAAAAAAGCACCCCCCCCCCCCACCCCCCGCTTGATTCAATTTTAGATACTTTCTTCCTGCACATTAATAAACCATTCAAACAAATATTACTAGAGTTAACAGACCTATCTGGAAACTGCAGTCTATAAAGCAAACTGCCCCAGCATTTAAAATGCCAATGTATTAAAATGTATTTTGTACTCTCCTAACAGTGTAGTGAATATGAACTGGTGTATTATATGATTGAGTGTTCTAATAAGCCTCATTTATGAGGTTGTCTGAGGGCTTTGGAGCAACAAGCACTAGTTATTCAACATTAAGACCTACAGATTATTAGCAGTTCCAGCTCTCTACTCACCACATTATTCTTAAGGCATTGAAATCACTAAGAAAATTAAAAGTATAAAAGTGAGTAGGACAGTTTCAAGAGAGATTTTTTCTTGCCAGAGATTAGCTGTTGTGTTTTCTTTGTAAAGAAAGCTGGGAATCTTGATATAATTTACATCTCCATAGTGACACAAAGCTAAAAATGGCAAACTGACTCACAAGCAGAAACAGCTTAAACTGAAAGTGGCCAGCATGCTACGTCTACGTTAGCAACAGCACAAACCCCTGCAGCAATGTGAGCACGTTTGATTATATATAGTAGAATAGTCTTTTCCATTTCCGAAACGGAAAATAAATTTGTATGTTTTTTGATATCTGGTAAATTGCTAATAAATGTCATAACATAACATTGAAAACTGTTGAATATAAGATCTTTTGCCTTGGCGTGTCTTTCATTTTATTGTAAGAATACAGATTATTGATAGAACCTCTCATAAACTACAGAATAAAGGCATTATTAATAATAAGCTAAAGATTTAGCCTCACAGTTTTCTAAACCGGCCTAGTTTTTCACCTCTGGGTTTACAATCTATGTTTTTTTTTATGTGTTTCAGTCACAGTTTACAGCACTGTGTATGCACGTGTGCAAGGGCAAAGTAGTGTGAAGAGTACTTATTGTCTGTCAGGAAGCACACTTAGAGGTCATAAGAGGGCAGCAGTGCTACATGTCCCCGTAGGCCTCAGTAGAACACTTTCTCTTTTTCTCCTGCAATCAGCCTTTCAACACACACACAGTGGCATTAACACACCCTAATCTCTCTGATTCCTGCCCGCTTTTCAGCCACCCATTCCCATTAGGCTCCTCTGCCCTATTTCCCTGGTGCATCCACTAGCTATGCTAAGTAAACATGGTGGTTTTATGAGCCTAGCTAAGCAGGTGTTAACTCTTGTTCTGCACTGACTCTGTGCTGGCATGTGAACAATACTGGGCGAGTGAGCCCGTGCACACACACCAAAGGCCATTCAGCCTGGGGCTCTGGCTCCTCTCCGCCCCTCGTCCAGGGCAGAGAGGCGGTGCTCTTTGGGGCCCATTGTTTGGGCCTTAAGCATTCCTCCCATTCTGGAGTGGCCGGCGGCATCACAAAAAGGGGGCAGGATTAGGCGCGGCCAGCGCTTGCCCCGTGGCCTCATGGGATTAGGTTTCTATGGAAGGGGGCAGCAACGGATCAGCACAGAAAAAGAAACCAGGATCCCAGAGCTCTCTCCACAGGCTTTGAGGGGAATGGGAGAGCCGCACAGAAAATCCCCATGGTCTCATGACGCTGTTTCTCTCTTTCTGTCTGGGAGGGCATTGACTAGTGCTGCTTTAAGAGGTCTCATTCACTATCCCTAAACTGATTCCCTGTTGGGCGTGTTTAACTCATAACTATGAATGTCTCAGTCTCTGAGGATCAATGCGGCACTCCCCCAATTACGGCTGTTTTAGGAATAATGTCTGTATCAACCTCTCTTTTTAACACTCCACTCTATCCATAGAAACTGATTCAGCTTTATTGTCTCAGGAGGGTTATAGTTTTAATTTAGATGTAACACTATATAGACTGATCCATACATTTAAACATGTTAAAAATGTAAACAATACTAAGAATATTTTTTCAGTATCAACCTACTATGACTCTTAGGTTCGCTGTGGTCATATTATACAGTTGGAGTGAATTGTAAATTTTTGGGCAGAGGTCTTAATTCAAAGTCTATTTATTTTATACTCAAGATTACAGGGCTCCTGGACAAAAATTAGTTACATATGTAATTTCTTTCCTAATACATGATTACACCTCTCCTCGCCAAGTTAATAACAGCACCAGTCCTGTCAGGTAAGGAAGGCACCAGTGTCTTATGAGAGTTCCTGTCAGTTTTAGCCCACTCTTCCACTGACTGTATACACAATTCAGCTAGAGCCTGTGGAGCTTATTTTGGAGTTTCACTTGCTGTTCCAAGTAATCCCACAAGTTTTCTGTGGGATTGAGGTCCAGTGATTTTGCAGGCCAGTAAAGTGTCCCAATGTTGCATCATGCTCACTGAATAAGTCACACACAGATTTGGCCCGATATGTTCTACATCCAAACCATGAAAGTGTCTGTGTTGTGCTGTGGTGGTGACCTCAGAGTCTTGCCAACAAACTGGTTTTATGCTAAATTACATTTGTCAGACCTATTGGCATTGTACAATAAGGCACTTCTATCGGTGTCTGACTATTTTTTGTTAAGGGAGCTTTTTACTGAGCTTTAACCCTTTCAGAAGTGTCTCTTGAATATCTCTCTCTTTTCTTAGCTGCCATGTGGTGATACAGAGGTGTATGAGGAGGCCAGTCAGTGTTTATCACTACTAGCTCAGCTGTACGGTGGCGATGCGGCTGATAATCTGACCCCTGAAGACCTGCTCGGTCTCGCACACTCACTTCAACTACACACAGAGCCCAGACAGCAGAGACTGCTGCTCCGCGTCCTCAAACGTCTGGTGAGTGATCGTGCAGTATGTTGCTATGCAGACAGTCTGAAGTACATAGAATTCTTTATATTATAGTATATATTATTCAGCCCCTTGACATAATCAGTATAATGTTGTGATATCACAAACTCGGTTCATATGAACTACTAAATTACAGTGAGAATCAGCTCTTATTATACATGCCTACTAACTAAAGATTCCCATTCCTTTAGTTGGTTCATGGGACTGTAAGTAAATTACACAAATAACCATAAACATTGGATACCTAAATTAGACTTCCAGTCTGGGACCCGTCAATATTACAAAACACTTTCCTGGAAATTACATGTACGTTTCCTGGTAATGCTCTGCCAGGCATGCAAGCCAAAAGGAAGGAGTTTTTGTTGTTAACGTGTTCTCAAAGCACAAATGATCATGATTGTTTTAGTTAGGTGTTTTTTTGTGAGACTATGAACTCAACTATGAACACATTTTAATAACGGAACTAAATTAATATGCCTGTAAAAGCATTTTTTTTTACAGCTTTTGCCTTTGTCTTGGCTTAACTTATTCATTGTTATGCTATAAGGTACTGCATTTTGAGGCATTTAGGCAGATTTAAACAGTGCTTCTACACATGGGAGTAAATCCTTGAGTATTTCTGATAGTTATCATTAATAAACATAATTGAGTTAGTTGGAATGACAGTCATGCTTGCCCATTGCAACATTTGCACCCATTGGCACTTATTTGGGCTTCATGTTGAGGCAACGTCAATGTGCTAAAGTTGTCACTTCACGTAACCTGATATTCTTTCAAATGGGTACTGTCCAGGTACTTACAGACTGTATATTTCTAGCACACAACTGGTGTTAAAGCTATGGGGAAACAATGGAAATTGAAAACACGACAGACTGTAAAACATGGGTTGTCAGCTGGCAGACCACAGTCCAGATGCAGATTTGAAATAGTTGCAGCAGAACAGATTTAGGTATGAAAAAAACACGCCATAATTCAGCGACCAGTTTTAAAAAACCAGTGTGCCTTCTGTAGCAGAGCCTTACACACAGGCTCTTAGTTTACCTTCTGAAAACGAACATGGCTTGTTTAAAAAAAAATGTCGATTATGGTGATATTTAACGACAAATGGGCAGAGAAGTTTAAAATGTAAAACAGATGTCTATGGCTGTAGACAGAACTGATAATATGAAGTGTCATTAGGAAACAAAGCCATTTCAAATGGTCTTATTTATAGCTATAGTAATTAATTAATAATAATTATTAATGGTTAAGCATTAAATGGTAACTGTTGTCGCTATTCAATCATATTAGTTGCTTCTCCAGACCTAACTTGACTTTTTTTTTTTTTTTTTAAACAAATTTTAGTAGAATACTCCTGCTCTAAAATATGATCACCTTTAGAGTTATGGAATAAAAACTTACTCTTTAAAACACTCTAGTGTGAGGTAAAGACAAAGTGTCAGCCATGTTATCCAACAAACAGAAGATTCTTTTCAATATTGGATAAGTTGTGTAGCAGGAACTATGCTGTTTGTGCTGCATGTTGGTGGGGAAGCGTGAAAGATTGGGCTTTGCCCTGAAGGAAGAACAGACGATCAATAACTCAAGGCTATGTGTGTTCTTTCTCTCTCTCGCTCTCTCCTCCTGTCTTTTGCTCTCTCCCTCTCTCTCTCTCTCTCTCTCTCTCTCTCTCTGTCCTTCTCCCACACACACACAGTTCAAAATCAGTGTTAATTATGGTATTAGTTGATTGTAAACATTCTCTCATTATCAATATTAGGCATCAGCTGTAATCTTGAGAGAAAAATGAAAATGTGACAATGAAAATTTGTCTGTTTGCCAAGGGAGCGGACTGAGTTATGGTTATGATGATCTCATCTGTGTTCAGGCCCTGAATGTATTTGAGCAGTAGCTGTTGCCTCATAAGGCTCAGTGAGAGCAGACTTTTCTCAGGCTCACACATACCTTACACATTCTTCCCTGATATGCTCACTTCAGGCTGTTTGGCTTGGTCTTTGTGTGTTCTCTAGTTGAAGATTTTTTGAAATGCTAGATATTTCAATATTGAAATGTGTAGGCCTGTAATAGACATAAAAATGTTAAATATATTAAAGAAAAACATTGCAGTGTATTTGGTCTAGAAGTTTTCCTCAGCTATTTTCCCTTTTCTCAGGTTTCTGGTTAAAAAAAAGTTTCTGGCCTAGAAATGAGCTCCGCTCTAGCCAAAGGGAACTTAAATAGTTTAAACAGAGGCAGTGGAGTCAGACTGGGGGTGGAAAGACTGTTGTAACAATTACAAACTGCTTCTTATTACACTATTTATTAAACTAATTATGAACCACCCAGTGCCCTCTCGGTTTCTCTGATCTTAGAAGCTGAGTAGATAAGTTCATGAGTGAGAGATGAGGCTATTTATTAAAATGAAGTTTGATCTCATTGCTTTTGCAACTATACCCGATATTTTGAAGAAACGATCAAACAAAGCCTTATGAAGAAGGAAAATCAAAAAGACTGAACTACTGAACATGATAACGTAATTGACTGCTGCACACTTTAATCAAGCTAAAGATGTGAGGGTCTCTTTCTTATCATAAAGCATTACGGGGCAAAAAGATAATAGTAGAACATTTTGTATCAAAATGTTGCTATATAATTTTCAGCCTGACTGATATAGCAGTGAAGTTCAGGCTTGCTTATTCATTTAATCTTATGTATTTGTTATATATTGTCAATTTGTCATATGAATCATTGCTGTAATCAGCCTGCTGTCATGGCCTTAACTAGGAAAAGCCAGTTGCTTCTTTTCTTCTCTATGCTTGCTGTTACAAAACCCCTTTAGCTGGCCATGGTATAGTGCCTCATCAGTCTTGTATCGTCTCTTTTTATGGCTTCATGTTCACTCAAATGTTGCCGACAGTGTAAAGACTAATATCATAATACATCTTGGATGTCCTTGCTGAAGAGGTGCATCTCCTCAGCCTTTGAAGTGTGTGTATGTGTGTATGTGTGTGTGTGTGTGTGTGTGTGTGTGCGCCTATTATTGTTCTGATAAGGCTTTTAGTGAACATGCTTGTCATAAGGATCATGATTGTTGAAGTATGCCATTGTTCTTCAAGCCTTGAATATTCTCATGCTTTTGCTGTTTACGGTAATAGACCTTGAGTAATTCTGTCATCACTGTGATAATTGCACCTAAATAAATACCTAAAAGGCTTAAAAAAACATGGCTACCTGTTCTGGCTGTTCAAACCAGTGCCTAATCGCATAAAGTTTAAGTGACTTCCTTTCATCCCCTTTCTGCGTTCAAGCTATGAATGTAAAATGTTCACATTTCGGTCCCAAATGATTACTTCCCTCAATTGTCTGATCACGCAGCACCGCATTTGCTTTCTTATGCAGTATTACAGAAGCTTATCCCTCCCATGAGAGCTCTAACTGTCCTCATTTAGAACTGAGCAGGATGATAAACCTGCCATTGGTAAAACTTTACATTAAGGTTCCCTTAACTTACATTATTTAACAGAGAGTTAAAATGAACAAACCATGCCCTTCGGTATTTATACTCATTAAGTAATGTTAACATAGTAACTAACAATTTTTAAACAATCAGCCAAGTAATCAACCCCTGGCTTTAACTATTGTTTATAGAATTTTAAATATTAATAAGTAAAATTATGTCCATAGTGAACAATATAAACATCGCCTTAATGAACAAGTTTGTGGTTGTTAACTGGCAGAATTCAGAAATACATTTCTATAAATAAAGTTTTATTTCATTGGAGTATTTTCCTTAATGCATGTCCCTACAAATCAATGTGTTTTTGTAAGCTTAGAATGAGTCCTTTATATCTACATAGGGATCGAGTCCATCTCTATGGAACCACCATGTTTCGCCACTACTGTAGCCCAGGACAGACAAACCTCTAGAGAGCACCTTCTGCGTTTCACATTTTTAAAAGTGGCAGTGTGAATCTGGAAGGAAGCACTGGAAGCATGACAAAGAAGAAGGAAGGAAGAAGAAATAAAAGGAATCAGTGTTTACTGGTGCTGGCTAACAAGTTTAAGAATCCAAATTTTGAAAAATGGGGAATCATACTAACTGTTTAGCACAGAATATGCAAAGGAGTATGAATGTAAGTACTTGGAAGTATGCTATGGGCACCTGATGGCCACTGTACGTTCTAATACATGCTTGGAAAGGGAGGGGTTTCCAAGAAACTGAATCCTACATAGTGGACCTTTTAATTCATGGATTGAATAAACTGTCAATAAACTGTAAACAAACATTAGTTAATAATCTTCCTAAAGTTCATGGTTTGTTAATGTTACTTAACGCAGTAATTATTTATGGTTAACTAAACAACGTAAACTATTGCTCTTTTTAAGCAATGCTACTATTGTGTCTTATCATTTAGCTGTAGTTACAGCATAGCTGTCAAAGTTGCCATGTGAGTAATTAAGAGGTTAGGTCTAGTTAGATCTTCAGGGAGTGTGTTAGTGCTGTCAAGATCTAGTAGCTGAGAAGGAAAAGATAGACAGTGATCTATCTGTCAAGCTCAATACACAGTGGCTAAGGGAATATTGATGGGGATTTAAGAGCTGGTAATAATAGGGTGTGTCTGTGTGTAGGCATGTGCATCAAGGTCAGGTATGTGAGTGTGTATGTTGGATGATGCACATGTTTAACAAATCGGGAGATTGACCGGCACTTTATTGATCTGCTATACTTAGTGATTACTTAAGCACTCAGGACAACCTGGTTTCCTTTAGTTTAGGAATATGAACTTGCCTGTACTCCACAGAAGTGGGGGTGATTGTTGAGGATGCTTTCAGAAAGTCATGGATTGAGGACATAATATGGCACTTTAGAGGCAGTGTGTATAGCATGGACTTCCTGATTGGCTGTGACAGATTGTAAAGGGCTGTGTGTAAGTGCGTTAGTGACTGTGTATTCCTATTAATTGATGTATAGCTGTACTCACCTCAGCTAAACTGAGACTCTTCCACCTGATTGCTACTGGAAGGAAATGAACATGAATCAAAATATGTGAAGATCTTGCAGTAAAATGTGTGCGCAAGCTCATGCACCCAATTAATGTGAAATTGAGCACACTTGCACAAACCGTGATGGTAAAGAGCAGTCTATGTTCCTTTTTATGTTAAGGCACAACAACAGATGCTAATTACTCATGTAGCAGATTATTAAAAGCATTAAAAAATTACTAAATGTATATTGATATAATTTGAAGTATATTTACAAAATTGTAAATTAAATTTACAAATACACATACAGTATGTACATATTTAAACTGATAGTGTTGCATATGTCCTTATTTATATTTTTCAGATGTTATTTCAGTTCATATATTTGGAATTTTAGTGCCAAGACATATACGTCTTAGAAATATATGTACTTATATATGGTATTTGTACCTTTCCTGGAGATATTTAAAAAAATAAGTGTTTAAAGAAGAACCAGTGTCAAAAAAGATACGCAGAGGTACTGAGATGTTGCAGAATTGACTTGTAGTTTGTAATGCACAAAAGACCAATTAATAGAAGTTTTTCCAACACTACAAACAGAAAGCAGGCTGCACAGGAGAGGTGTGCAATATTCTTTTAGTGATTTCACAACTGGGGTGCCAATTAGCTCTTCTACATTCGAAAAATGCTTACTATTTCTTAAATCATTTTTTCAACCCTGAATCTAAGAAAACATGGATTTTACCATTCAAAAATGTGTTAACCCATCTCAGGCAACAGTCTACTTTTTACAAGGCTTCTTTCTCCTGACAGTCACTGCAATTTGCAATTAAATGGGTAACAGGGTTGAAAGTAACAGGGATGAGTTTTCAAGCATAGAATATATAGCAAATAGGCAAAATGTTGTTGACTAGCATATGCATACAATGCATTATATAAAATATATTTTAAATTAATTAGTAATTGACTTTCAATCTATAATTTGAGTTGTATTTTCAAAGTGGCATTTTCATCCAATAAAATATGAGAGAACTTACTTTTCTTCTCCTCATGATCTGCAGGAATTTTGGATGATGCAACTTCTTGTTGAATATTCCTAATATTTCATAGGTGAATATGTTGTGAATGTCAAAGGTGAATGTTGTGGGACACAACATGTACACTTTCCATAATGGAGGACTCATCAAAAAATGTTAAATGTTAAATGGATTTACACATTATTACAAAAATAGTATTTCAGTGATTACATTCCAAGTTAGTTACAGTGGACTGGGACAGGCAAAAACATGTTTTTTATGTGCCATAGATATTGTTTGAATATTTTAATTATTTATCTGAAAAATGCACATTGGTTGTTCTGAAGGACACTTGAACTGCATTTACAAACATGATTGTAAATGGATATTAGTGAAAGACAAATGGCACCCCAATAATGAAATCAGCTGATCATTTTTTTATTCATTCTTGGCATCCAAAAAGGGTGGTTCTTGGTCCCCTCTAAATGTAAACTGTTGTAGGGTTCTGAGTAGAAACCTGAATTCTTTCCAAAATTGAGCTATTAAAGCACCTTTTCTGGTTCTCTTCATGGTTCATTCATAACTCCAGACATGTGCGAACCATGAATCATGAGTTCATGAGAATGAATGAATCATGAGTTCACCATGGCCATCATGTCACAATTTTAGTTATATTAGTTATACACATTTGCATTTTACAAATCATTGACATGTTTCTAGAGTAAAATGAGCTTACATTAAAATATGATTTTCTGATGGCATTTTTATAGCTATGTCTGTGTGAACATTTGCTCCAAATTGCAATTTAATGGTGTAGTTGTTAACCATGACATCGAAGCTTCCTGCTAGTTTTGCTACTTTTTTGTGCTCAGTCAAATAAAATTGAGCAAAATGTGTGTACATATGGTCTAACATGTGGTTCAAGTGTACCTTCATGCTCATTTTCATGTCAAGTTTCCTGAAAATGCATTCCAGCATGTGTGAAATCTGGCATGCTCATCAATTTAGTTTGCATGCAACATTTATACAAGACCCCATGTCATATTAATGCTCGCAGCTTCTGCCCAGGACTGCAGCAGAGCAATCAGCCTGTCAAAACTTTGAAACATGCACATGGGGTCCCTCTTACCTTGCCACTGGACATGCTAGGAGATTTTTGGTTGAAATCCTCCAGTCAGTTCAATGTCAGAGATTTTTTTTTTTCTCTGTCTTACTTCTAAGAGCATCATTATACTGAATGGTATGAAAATCATTATGGTTTATATACTTGATATCTTATGGTTCTGGGCCGCCACCTTAGAGTACTGTAGACATCTCACTTAGTTAATGAGGATAGATCTGTAAATAATCAATAAACCCTGTTTGCTGATATGTGACAAGTGCTAATAAGAGAAGCAGAGAGACAGTCACTGTTTGGGGAGCGAGTGAAAGTGATCGAAGGAGAGAGAGAGAGACGTATACACTTATAGCACATGCACACACATACAGTGCTCCCAGGACAGGGGGCGAGTGGCTGTCTGTATTGAGTGCATGAATTATGCAGAGGTAGGAGGAGGACAGCGGTTCTAGCAGACACTCACTCTCTCTCGCACACACACACACACACACACGCACACACTCAATGTGCTCGCACTCCTGGGATTGAGAGCTGTGCTCATTAGCTCGGTTCTGGCCACCCCTACAGCTTGCACCCCATCACAGCATGACAGCAGCAATGGTCCTCCTCTCTCGCTCCGGCTGCTGCATGAAAGAGTATTGACCCAGGTACGGTACCATGGGCCAGCAGGTAAGGTTCACAACCACAGATTTGCACACTGTTTCACCAGCAGTAGACAGAAGCTTGTTTTGAAAGGGGATTCTACAAAGTTGAGCAATATGCTGCTGGCACAGGTTGAGAACTGAAATGGTAGGGTTTAAGTTGTTAATTGGATTTATGTGAGGTTCTCTTATGTGACTTTTCCTTGATTGACATATTACAGTTTTATCCATATCTACTATCTATACCACTTATTTGTTAGGATTGTAGGAAAGGTGGAGCCAATCCCAGCTCACTTCGGGCGAAAGGCGGGCCACACTCTGGCCATGTCACCTTACTCAACTAACACAGAGATGAATAGCCGTTCACACTTACATTCACACCTATGGGCAATTTAGAGTACCGAATTGACCTAATCTGCATGTTTTAGGGCTGTGGGAGGAAGCCAGAGAACCTAGATAGACATAGGGGGAACATGTAAACTTCACACAGACATGCTCCAGTCAGGCGCCAGGTTCGGATCTAGAACCTTCTTGCTGTGAGGTGGCACTGCACCACCATGTTTAAGGTTTTATGTTCATGTTATTTATTTTACACCTATGCATATGATATGTAGCATATGTGCATAAAACTCGATTTTCTTATGGTTTTGGTATTAGTTCTTGTTAAGAAGGCTAATAATAAAACGGTTAAAAGTATTAGTCATAACAGCGGTGTATTGCATTGAAGGAGTTTTTTTTCCTCTCTCTCTGTGTGTGTGTGTGTGTGTGTGTGTGTGTGTGTGTGTGTGTGTGTGTGTGTGTGTGTGTGTGTGTGT
>JAQQZR010000033.1:13014716-13035554 GCA_030068235.1 Notoglanidium macrostoma
ATATTACACGCTGGGTATAGACACCTGGTATATTACACGCTGGGTATAGACACCTGGTATATTACACGCTGGGTATAGACACCTGGTATATTACACGCTGGGTATATTTGAGACTTCCCTATTGCACTATAGGAACATATTGTACCTTCTAACAAATAAATGTTTTTCAATCATTTAAATTTTGTGAGATATAACTCAAGATGTTTAAGTACTACACTCAAGATTAGTCTCTAGCTGTTTAAATATATTTAGCAAATCTGGGTGTTATTTGACATTCCCAAAAGAAGTGCTTATTTAAACATTATATACAGACAATATATTATTTAAATGTATTAATTGACCCAAAATCATAATGTAAAATATTAAAACTGTATTATACCACATGTTATATTAAAAAGGCATTCTATTACGCATCAAGCTATGTTTAAAGCAAAAGAACATGCACATGTCCAGCTCATGATGAAAGCTGAAAGAATTGGGAATGTACAGCGATACAAGTAGAAATATACAAAATAAAATATAGCCACACTTGGATACACTTGCTAATTTGCTTTCTAGTAGGGATGTATTGCAGTTCCATTATCTGTATTTGTATCTGTATTTTTTAATGCTCAAAATATTCATGTCTGCTTTCATATTGAGATTTAAACATTATACATGGTCTGTCGTGGAAAATGCTCTAGAAACACTGGAAAACACTGAACAGAACAAGGCATCAGGAAAAGAAGTCAGTTTTCATTCTATCTTCTCTCTAATGTGACTGTGTAAGTAAGATGTGTTTCAAAACAACGTTTTTCCACAATCAAGAAATTCTTATTAAGGCTATATTTGACAAAACTAGCCATCTAATATTATTTTATCAGGTTGACTTTATTATATGGGTTGTTTACTTCCAGAAAGATCAGAATCATTTTTAAAACTGGGATGTAGTGATGCTGCGAGTCAAAATGGGGTCCTTTAAGCTGCATTTCATTATAATGCCCATATATTTTCTCTTAATAATGTTAAAAAATATCACTTAAGTATGATGAAAAACATGGGCAATGAATGAATGTTTTATGTACAACAATATTTTTAAATAATTAATTAAATAATTATTTTGTGGACAGCACCACAGAGATGTGCAGCTCTGTGCACAGCATGCAATTCCCATGAGCCATATGGAGCAGTGACTCATATACAGCATGTAAACATATTCCTTTTGTTTGTACTGAAATATGGTTGAAATGTGGTTTTATTTTGAAGCACAGTAAGGCAATTAAGCTAAAACCAAATCGTTCATCTCCCATTAGTATCACATTAATGACCTTGCTCTTTTTTAAGCTCGGTGAGCAGGATAGCCGGGTTCGGTGCATAATGTCCATTTATTGTAAATATATACTGCAGATTAAAATGTGCACTTGTTTGTCTCAAAAAGACTGAGAAAAGAAGAAAGATTAAAGCTAACTTTAGTAAAGTTTGAAAATCTTTTTTAAAAGAAATGGAAGCAGTCACATTCCAGTGACCTGCAAGTAGAAATCTGAAACTCACCAACTATTTATTCAAACCAATATTGACCTAATGCAATCACCGATGTTGCTTCTCTGAGGTGATAATAATTAAAATAGTCTTTACTGACTATCAATCAGCCCAAGGTGGTGCGGTGTGGAGTTTACATGTTCTCCCTGCACCTGCTTGGGTTTCCTCCAGGTGCTCCAGTTTCCTCCCACAGTCCAAAGACATTCAGAATAGGTGAACTGGCTACTCTGAAATGGCCATAGGTGTGAATGTGAATGGTTGCTCATTTCTGTGTTAGCCGAGTTAGGTTGATGGCATGGACAGGGTGTACCCCACCTCTCGCCCAAAGTCAGCTGGGATTGGCTCCAGCTTCCCCGTGACCCTGACGTATAAGCAGTACAGATAATGAATGAATGGATGCCAGTCAGCCCTTAAGTAAATGATTCTGTGATTGCAGCAAAGGCCTCATTATCAAGAGGATAACTAAAACCTATTTCTTAAAAGTTTAAATCCTTGCCAAATTAAAGAGATTTGAGAGAAAAGTCTTGAATAAAAAGTTTTCAAGCTTTTGCACTGTTAGAAAAAGGGTTCAGTAGAACGTATTACGGGTCTGTCACAGAAAGGTTTAATTTAGTTTCTAGGAAATGACAAACTAATAAATGATAAAAAGCTTTGAAAAGAGAAAATTTTGGATTGAGTGTGATGAAATAATAATAATAAGGAGCCCTCTGCATATAAGATTATTAACTAATTTTATTCTCTTATCAAAGCATGTTTCAAATTTTTGTGAATCTCCAGGGGGGAATATTGAGTTTTTTGAACAGGGCTTTGAAAGTATGATGACTAGTTTTCATGTTCACAAAGCTAGTAATATTCTGCCAAGCTCTGATGGAGATGAAAGATTTTGAGGTTGTTTTTTTTTTTATATATTAAATAACAAATGGCTATTAATAAAGAGATATAATAGTGAAAAAAAGGAGAGCAGCACCACAAATCTGGTGCTTTCTCCCCAACCTGAAGGACAACCACTAACAAATGTATGAGTGTTGGAAGTCATGGCGATTCAATTGCTGTTAACACCGGGCTAAGATTAAGTTTACAGAAATCATTTGCTGAAATATTATGCAAGTGCTCACATAAAGGCCAGGCAGTACGGGAGCTTCAGGTTTGTGTAAAGATGGATCAAGTGGGAGAAATATTAGCAGGAGTAAATGCAGGAGGCTGATGCCATTTCTCATGATGTCTCTAACCATCAGCTTATCCACCCTGTAGGAAAAACATAGCTAATGTCAAGTAAACTTCAGCAAGAAAGAGTCCTGTCATGTTTTAAATGACTGGATTGCATTGGATTAATGAATTCACTCCATATCGCTTGAATTTCCCAAGAGCTTAACTGATGTTGCGAGATAAGATTGGAAAGTAAGATTTTTGTAAATTGGCTTGGAGATAAGACAGTATCTCCCATCACATCTAGGACAACTCTAGGGCAGGAAATATGCTGTGTTAACTTAATAATAAGCACTAGTATATGTGTCATCGTTCACATATCAACTACATTGTTATATAGCTTTAGAGTTTCTGAATAGATCGTCTCAAAACCAGACATTTCTTATCTGCATTCATGTTACACTTTAATCGAAATGTTCGCTTTTTGCTTTATCAGGCAATTTGTTTTTCAGATCATGTCTTTATTAAAAACACCTCCACACTATGTACTACTACATGTTTTGATATATATTTGTTTTCATTTTATTTGTGAATGCTGATTAGTATTAGACAAACAGACTGATCTTTTTATGTTTTTTTTCTTGAACTTTTGAGATCTGGTTCATTAACGTGTATGGATCTGACACATGTTACAGACTATGCAAATCAGCATTACATTTATGCAAATCATGCAAATCAATTTATATTTTCCTCCCTTCCCCTTAACGACACGGAGCACTTATCCACACGCGAGTGCACAAGTGACAAAGGGTTTCAATTAAGTGATAGAAAACCAGACTCACTCATCTTCCCCTCAATCCAGCCATCAACAAAGCCCTTTTAATTAGTATTCATTAATTGTCATGCTGTAAAATCTATTTATGCCTGTTTTTATCAAGCCATCAAAGAGTTTGCTAATTGCCTCATAATATAAGAAATAGATCCAGTACGTGTTGGACCTGTTTTAACACAGCATTTCAAAGCAAGCGGAGGGAGTGAGGCTGATTTCAAGTCTGGGATGCAACAATACCTCCATTTAATATGGGAGCAGAACGCTGGGACTAATCCATGCAGTTTAATTTGAAATCATGAGATGATACTTGGGGTTCCTAAGTGCAGAACCCAAGAAAACGGTAGCTGTGAATTTGTTCTTGCATGATTTCCTTGGGGTTCTGGCATTTTTGCTTAGAACATTGTGGCACTTTGACATGTTTTCCATAATTTGTTTTTGTTTACTTTTAGAACAAGATCATTTTTCCATTGTTGGCTCATACATTTCTGAAAGACACTTGAGAGGCTGCCGTCAATATATGACACTCTGTTATACTATGACAGGTGCCAGTGTTCTCGCTTCCGTTGTGATATCGTAAAATGAAGTGCTGTGTGTCCATGCCACATCCACATGCGAGTGAGCAAGTGACAAATGCCAACAAGTTAATTAAATGTCATGCCAGCCGTCTAGCACCGGCTTCAACGCACTGTATGAAGTGTTATCATATGATCACTGCGCTCACTTCAAATTCATTTCGTCTTGAAACAGTATGGAAAATGATTAAGGTCATTAATGGTCAGAGAAACGAGAACTGTGTAATGGAATATCCGAACTTCTTCTATGAATCATTCATTTGTACCGTTACACTGTGATAAGAATGAGGACGAGAGAGACCCTGAGGGTTAAGTGTGCAGGTTAATTTCTACATCACACTCAGGAGTTAATGTAATTCATGTTCTGTAGTCCTGATGTAATTCATTTTCTAGTACCATTTCCATCAGATTTTCTACCGGACATGGTTCAGTCCCGTATGAGCTTAGTAATATTTGGTAGAAGCTTGGTCATATGTTAATATCAGACATTTCTTAATAATTAGAATAAGAAACACAAAGCATTGAGCAGGAGCATTCATCAGCTGAAACTGAATTACGGAGTTATCTAGAGCTCTCAAAGTGGGGTCTGTGAAGCATAGCTATGGTGGAATTCACAACCAGCCTTTACCAAAGCTATATTTATTATGTAAGGAATAACGCAGGCCCGACCATGTGCTTATACGAAAATAATGCATGCCAGGGTGGTGTGATGCAGCATGATGAGAAGCGGAGTATGTTACCACCCTGAAGTTCATTATTTTCCTAGAACCGCATGGTCTAGAGTCTGTTATTCTGCTTATACCACAGCAGTTTACCGAATATAATGTTTAATTTATTAATGACTGACCCGTCACACATTTTAATACTTAGTCAAGATTTAATGTTGTGGATTGTCCGAGAGACACGATAGTTCCTGATATCACTTACAGTGTAGCACTTACTCTGTCTGTCTGTCAGTAAACAATAACCTATTCAAGCTAGTGCATTAATATAAACCTGTGGTTCATGTTACAGCCAGCACTACTGTCTGAACTGTGCTGTTATAAAAGTAAGTGCACCTTCATACCAATCAGATTCGAGTATTCAACTTTGCTGTGCTGTAGTGTTCTCATAGATATTAGACTATTTGACTGGTCACTTTGTTTAATCCAAAGAATCCCAGATTTAAAATATTGAAGTTAACAAAGATAACACGATTTAAGCTGCCAGGGATCTGGAGTAGTAAAATGAAGATGCATAGGTTCCATATACCTAGAAGTTGCAAACCATATTTTAAACTTGTCATTTGAGTGCACTACATTACCTTCAACACTGGGATTTAGCCTTTGTCTTCTCGTAAGCAGCTTATTTTAAATCCACTCTGCTATTACAGATTATACATGTAAGGATACAATATCTGTTAAGTTCGTACCTCTGTGTATTCTGTAAGCACAAGTGATTGGGCCTGTGTCCAGAGCCTCTTGTCACTGTCTTCATGTTATACCAAGTCATGCTCCAATATATTACCTTGTATCCAAAAGCTCAGACCTGGGCAGTCTATGGAATCTACTGTTTAAATGTTTTTTTTCTTTGTGTGGGAAGAATGAGAGTAATTCTTTTCTTCTTGCAATGTTTTTTTTTGAAAAGCAGCTTATATATACATATATACAGCCCATATATACATCTTGACTTTAGTCCTCCTTCTGAGCTTTTGATAGTGTGCTTGCCAGTGCAATATCCTCTCCACTCTCTATTGTTCGTCCCCTGTATCAGGCTTGCAAGTGAACGACACAAAGTGGATTATTTTCCTCATTTTCCATGTTTTCTGATTCTCCCGAGTCAGTGCTTTGCAGTCAAGTTGCTGGAAAGCTGTCATTATTAACTCTGTTCCACCTGCTAGTTATAGAAGCTTCTTCTACTCAAGTAAGTCACAAAAAATAATAATAGAGCTTACAGGAATATTATGACTTATGGCTTGGTGACACAGCCGATATCATTGCCACCTCACAGCTCCAGGGTCCTGGGCTTAGGGGTGTGTGTGTGATGTTTATGTGCTTGTGCTCCCTGTGGGTTTTTTCCTGGTTTCCTCCCACTTCCCAAAAACATGCATGCTGCCTCACACCCAGTGTTCCCGAGATAGGCTCTGGTTTCACCATGACTCTAATCAAGATAAAGTGGTTATTGGTCTTAAGAGGCAGATATACTGTAGTTGCTAACACAGAATGTCCATTTTTTAGTTATTTTATGGCTTATGCATAATAAATAATACTGCAGCATGTGCACGCAGGAAAATACAGTGATTGATATGTGCCGATGTTGGAGATTATGCTAGAGATGAGTGAATGCAGTCAGAGTTGTGTACTGCTTTAGGAAAGAAGGATTTTGAGTGGTATTGAGGACAGGAAGAAGTCGAAGCTGCGTATCTCCCCCAGGTCCATAACACTGTTGCCTAGTAACAGGTGCTTCGTGAGGCAGGCTTGGGTGATGACATCAGAGATCAAAGCCACAAAGACTCTGCACTGTCGTAAGCTCTAATTACCCATTAATTACTGCTCAAGTTCCTGTATCGACGTATTCACTTTTGTGCACACACTGGTGTATGTATGAAAAATTCTGGGAGAATTCCATTTTCTGTGATGAATACAGCTGTTGATGGTCATTCTTTTATGTGGTAACAGTACACTGGTAATGTTCCAGGTAACACACACACACCGCCTAGTGCTCCAGGCTGTCAGCTCTGTGTTTGAGGTTTTAATCAGGCACTGCATTGGATGTAGTGGTCAGGTCACGGAGCTAAGGAATAGTCGGAGGATCACCGATTATAATTAGGCCTGCTAGTCACCTGGCGTTTCTGGTCCAGCAGGTTACATACCTGCTGTCTTTATAAGATAAATGTGTGGTGGTCTGGGAAAACCCAGTTAGTTAACTGCAACTGAATTCTGGCACACAGTCAAAATATGTTCCAGAAAAACAATGTAGAAAATGCTTGCTTTACTTTCTAAACTTGCCTTGGCTATTATTACAGCTTAAATACAAGTTAAACCAACATATAGCAGTTGCTTTTATCTGTAGGTTCGCGTCTTTAGTGGAATTGGAAAAGCAGCTCAATCTTTAAAGGTAATTTCTCCTCATTTCTCTTTGGGGAGTAACCAGAACGTTACTTGTGGTTGAGATACACATTTCAGTTCAGGGAGCCTCAAGTTCTTAAAACATTATATAGTAGAAAATGTCAAAGATTGACCATGTGAAGGGTTTTTCAGGTCACTAAACATGTGTGATGTAAAAGGGCCCCAAATTATGCTTTGTGATTCTTAAACTTATTTCATTTCTTCCCACACAGATGGGTGCAGTAGACAGTGCAGGTTGGGGTACAGAAGGAGGTCGGAGCCTGGTGCATGTGCTCCAAAAACTGGCCCATGGCAACAGGTGAGAGAGCAGAGAAACAGTCCCCCCCTCCCCTAATGCTTCAGCCCTGCTTTATGGCCACTGCTTTAGCTTGAGAGAGACCTCGTGCTTTGATCCACATTTTTTTGTCTGAGGCCAAGGCACACTTGTGTAATGAGGGCTTCCTTGAGCTGTTGCCTCTCCTAGAGATTGATATAGGCCTATTGTTTGGGACTCCTAGTTCCCTCCATTCCCCCCACCCTTTCCCCTGCTAAAATGAAAACGCTATCCTTTTGAAGTTGTCGAACCATGGTTTAGTTGAAAAGCAGTAGTAATCTGTGCTGCACTGTATTATTGGTACTCCGTCAGCACTAGTCATTATTCACATAATGAAGAATGACTAATGTTCCAGTTAGTGTTTAAATAAAAGTCCTCATTGAATTAATGACATGTTCAGGCTTCCATGTGATGCTACAGAAGGGCATTCACCCCATTACCAGACAGTAAGTTCAAATCCTGATGAGTCCATAGCCACCTGTGGCTGGGAGTTCCAGAATAAAATTGGCCGTGCTCTGTAAGTGGGTGAGAGCTTTACTCTCTACCCTGTCACTCAGCTACATTAGCCAATAATGTGCATCTGTAAGCTTCCATTCATGGAAAAAAGCAATCAAGGTCTCATGATTAATTAAATGCTGAACTGGGTGAGTCAGCATTTAGTTTACACTGGACTAAATCTATTAACGGAGTGTAAATAAACAGTAAATATTTGTAAGCTACTACTGAGCAGCAGTTATTACTTTTCAGCACAGGACATCTTCATGCAGTATTTAATACCACACTGTGCATCAATAATACAAGAGGACAACATGCATCTTTTAAACAGGCCTGTGCTTGGCAGGGTCTTAATGATCATATTCATACAATGTTCATCTGTCATCATTCATGTTCAGCTCAACATAAATATTCTTGTGACCGTGAAATGGTGTAGTTGAAATGTAATGAGTATAGTATGCAAGCAAAATTGTAAAACTGATCTAAATCACACAGCTAATTTCTCAAATTTTATTGATCCCAGGGCAGCCAAGTTAATACAAGTCTTTATGTAATAGCAGTTTAGTAGAATTCCATGACTCTTAACTAATTGCTGTCATTTCCTAGGTTGCAGCCAGACACTGCAGTAGGGTCACTAGCAGCTGAAATTTTGAGAGGAATCGGATGCCAAAACGGGACAGGAACCAAGAGCACTAGTGAAGCTTCACTCCCACTGAACTAAATGTAACTAATTTTGTATGTCTTTTAGTGCCATATTGTAATGTGTACTGTTCATTGTGTAAATAAAGCACTTTCCTCCCCCCAAATGCTCAGCATAATATTAATTTACATGTCACTTTAAATCATTACATCCAATATTGCCTGAGCCATCCCACTTCAACTCTGCAAATTCAGCTAGGTAATTCTGGTATTAAGAGAGGGTTTTGGGGTCAGTAAAATCTACAGGACAAGGTTCTCCAAGATGAGGGTTATAGAAACTCAAATTTTGAATTATATTTTCAATTCATTTAAATAACAGCTCAAATAGTAACCTGCATATTCTTTAGTTATATAACACTTAATTTACCTATTATAAAAACAAAAACAAAAAAAAACCACTTTTGTATGCATTTTAGGAAGCTATACTCACCCATTTTTCAAACTGACTAGTTGTGAAACAATAGATAAAACATTGTGAAAAAACACAAATTTATATCATACCTCATACACAAGGACTTGCAGTCACACTAAACAATAGACAAGTGAAATGAAGTTTGTCCATTATTTTATTTAGCCATGTCATAACCACGTCTCCAATAAACACAGCAGGCTACAATAAGGGGTTCGTTTCAAAAACCTTCTACAGCTACCATCATAAGAGAACTAAAAAAAAAAGGAAAAAAGGGAAAAAGAACCCCGAATTGCCCCCCCCCCCCCCCCTTGATTGCAGAGCCTTTTGCGACACCGGAAACAGTGATCTTGTTAAAGCAAGAAAGCTGGGCTTTGGACCATTTCTTCCATTCTTGGTTTTATACAAAAGCTACACAATGTTACACTTGATCAGAATACAATTCAGTTAGTGTTCTACACCATAAACTTGATAAAATCTTAATTGATGGAGGATTACCACTATAATTTAACACTATGCAAGAGATTTGAAAAGAATACAAAAATTACTGCAAAATAAAAGACGAGGGTCAAAGCAAGCTAATTAAGTACCATTAGACTACAGAATCTTTTAAAAAAAGTAATGTAAAAAGAAAACAAAAATTACAGGCAAGGCTAAGGTTTAAAATTCCATTTTATGTTCCACTTCTTGAGCTTTCTTTGAGTAACCCGCCCACCGAAACTCCTCTGCGGTTAAAACTCCCACCAGTGAGGACCAGAACAAAAAAAATTTACTTGCTCGTGTTCCCATAGGAAACTCAGCTTGTATTAGTGTCAGGCACTTCCAGAGAAACTAGCCCACTCTCTTGAGACCGCTCAGAAACTCTTCAGGCCAAATCACAATGCAGGTTCATTCGGATCAGACAATACAGCTATGGGACAAAAGAAACACTGCTATTAGTCAGGAACCGCACACATGTAGGAGGTGCCACAACTTAACATTCAGATTAGTTGTGCCAACAGCATGCCTTGCATCGTGATGCTTAAGCACTGACCAAACACAAACAGCCATTTACAGTGAAAGCATGTTTGGGTGCATTAGTGCCTCACCTAAAAAGTTCTTTATTTACAGATCAGTATCAAACCAAGCAAGCTGATTGCTATCGCCTGGGGGAAGGCCATCCATCAGGTCCTGGGTGTGCCCAAGGTCAGGCAGACCATCCACAGGGTAGTCTGTGCCAGGGTGGTGCCCACCCATATCATGCTCCATCATAGGGTCCATGCCCATGGCATCTTGCCCATACCCTCCAGGGTGGTAGGAGCGGTAGCTGGGGTCTGTGGACAGGGGAAGTGTGGAAAGGGAGTGGAGGGAAGGGGGAGCGCACACAACTAGGTTAGAAGCAGCATATTAAACAGGCAGCTCACAACAGCAAACCCTCTGTATTACAAGACATGTAAGCCCATGTTCAGCAGGTGCAAGCTGCCACACTCACGGTAGCTAGTTAGAGCATGCATACACCTATGCTGAGAAAAGGTTATTTTTATCCTCTTTTCCACTGTAGGGCCAAATGTTTACAGCCGCCAAAATGGAGTTCTGCACCAGCACGCTTCCATGTTGTGCTCTGCTCAATTAAAACTCGAAACCGTTACAATGCAAGTGACTCATGCACTCATGATTGTGTCACAAGTTCATAAACATGTGGTAATTATACAAGTAGTTTTTCCATAAGAAACCTTATGAAAAACTATGGTGGTATGTTTGAAAATTGATGTACCAGTTTATTATTGATGAGCTCACTAAATCTTTGGAACACTACAAATAGTCTATATTCAGCCAGTTAACATTACAAAATCAAATGCCATTAAAACTGTTAATGGTATTAGTAAAAATTAAGCCACTGACCAACCACAATGTGAACATTATATTGCTATCTGTTGGATAGCCCTAGAAACATAATGCAAAGCCACAAATATAGGAACATTCAATATATATAGACCAGTTTTGAAGGGGACACTGGCATTATAAATGTTGAAATGAAATCTGCTATTTCCTGTACAATGTAAGATGAGCCACTGTATTCATTTGATACCAATATAAAAAAGGTGAAATGAACAAGTTTTAATACCTACTTCAAAGATTATAAAATGCTTTCAAGTGGTAATGGGTGGACTGTTGCCCACATTTTAAGGTCAAGCTTATTGCAAAGTGCAACTGACTTACCAGTGAACTCCACATTCCCACTACACATTAATAAGGCAATCATTATATGTCCATAATGCACATTTTGCTTTGTTTTTTGGTCTGTGTGTACTATGATTATTTACCTAACTTAAGCTGAAATATGGTGATATACACAGATCACCTTAACTGACTAGCTGTATATAGGCCATCTTCAGAAGCAGTATTCATCTGAACAGTTGAATGTTTGGGGTTTAATGGTCATCATTCACAGTAAAATCAAACTATTTAAGAGTGATGTGCCTAGTCTAGGAAACATTTTTATCTCCTTTCTTTTTTACTTGCTCTTGAATTTTTGGCTGTGATGTTAAGTGTAACAGGAAAGGGTAACTACCAACATCAAGCCACCAAAAAAAAATGCTCTTGCAAAAAATTCCCATTTGAACATTTTCTCTCTGCTCAGGACAGGAAGTTGAAACAAGCTTTTGGGTAAAAATGCTGTACACTCACCATCTGGTCTGTAGCCTAGAGGCTCTCCTTGTGCACCAATATCCAGACCCAGGTCTCCAGTCTGAAGGGGATGAGAAAACTAGCTCAATGTCAACTTTTACATTTAACATTTTTTGGATAAATAACACTATGCTTCAACTGTTCTGGGCTATATGTGAAATCCTAGGAAATTACTTCAATCATCTTAGTTTCAATGTCCCCGTCAATCTATGGTGTGCGCTTTGACCCAGAATTCATTTTATGGTGATAATCTTGCATGGGGATTTGGACACGGTTTAGCTGGGATGAGCTTCTCTACCTCATTCCAGGTCATGGGCTCAGTCCTGAACAGGGAGCTGGTGAGCTCCACAGACAGTCTCTTCTTATAGTCCTGGGGTTTATCCTCTGACATGCGGAACAGCACTGCTGCGGCATATGTGGCTGTGGAAAAGAGATAGTGCCATCAATACAGTCAGACAGGCACACAGCTCAGCCTAGCCAGTTTCATACAGATATCTGCAAATTATACATACTTTGTGTTTGTCCACTGTACAATTAAATACACAAAGCAACAGTATATTTAACAGTATTTGACCATTTTGAACATAATGTTCATATTTAAGGGCAAAGAGCCAGAGTAGCTGCAAGCGTTTACGCAAACGCAATTAAGCCCTGTGCTACATTTGTAGACAAGTTGCAGACGGAGGTCTAGCCTCCAATTTCCTGCTGTTACTTGGCAACTAGAAGCAGACAACGCCAAAGAAATACAATGAATTTTTTTTTCTTTTGAATAAACCAAGTTAAATCCAAGATCCTCACCAACGCCTTCGTTTCGGGAGTGAAGCAGCTCTGTGAGTGGCGCAGTTGCACCCTCTGCCTCAATGGCCTCAGCCGCCTCCTTATCCTGGGCTAATTCACACAGGACACCTGCAGCTACACGCTGGATGTTCTCAATGGGGGAGTACAGCAGCTATTGGGAGTAAAGACAAGGTTTGGATTAATGTGGCGCAAGATAATTTACAATAACTAAGCTTTCAGCTGTTTTACTATACCACTGCTCAAAATTACACTTCAAAATTATATGTCAAATTTACCTATAAAGTGAGCAAACCCTCAGACATACACTATATGTTTGAATATATTTAAATCAAGCTTGATCCCTGCTATGATCACAACTGAACAAACGTGAGATTCAACTAACCTGGACAAAAAGTGGAATGGTGTTGAGTCCTCTGATGACGATCCTGTTATGAATATCTCTTGCAAGAATGTGCAGTGCTCCGGTACAGCCCTCTACAATCTCCTCCATGCGAACACCCTCCTGCAAGAAAGCAGACAGTGAGCAAAAACATACACTTCCCTCTTTCCTCTACTCCTATTGAGCAATAAGCCACAGGACTCACCACAAACTGTTGCTGTGTACCTCCCATGGAAGTTCGTCTCTGAGTATCTTGGTGGGCTCTGACAAGCAGTTGGACCAATCGAGGGATAGCACCTTGTTCTCTAAGAGGTGCATGGTTGGCAGGGCAGAGAGCCAGATTACGGATCAGACCAACTGTTGCCTAGGAGAAAGGGGATATGCTTTCAAAAACATTTTGTCCGTCAGAAGTACGAGATTAAGAAACTAAACTGCTGAATGACATGAATGGCTACAATAAGTTACATGGTACCTTTATAAGAGGCCAATGTGAAGGGGGGTGAAGAAGTTTAACCACCACTGGCAGTCCATAGTGCAGCCGTACTGCATTCTGGGCCATTTCAGCATCCTGGTGTCTGGAGGTGAGGTGGCGAAGGGCACAGATAGCAGGCTCAGTAATGTCCTCCCGGTCTCCAGCACGCAGTACTGTACGCACGAGTGCCTCAATGCCGCCCACCTGGCATACCATCATTTTGTTCTTGTAGTTGTTACAGGTAAGGTTGGAGAGTATGCCAGCAGCACAGGTCACTACATTGATGTCATCAGAACCTAAAAGCTGCACCAGAGTGCCCAAAAGACCCTCCATACCCTCCTGTAGGTGGAAAGCAACAGAAATAAAGTTTGTCATTAGAAACCAATCTAAGAAAGCAAACTGACAGAATAACTCAAATCAAAACCAATAAGTCAAGGTTATTTGTGACATTTTTAGAAATAATGCATGAGGTTTAATCCTATCACAACCACCACCACAAGAATTGACAATTACTCCACAACATTCTGCCACTATGCCAACCAGTGAATAAAATATGTGGCAGGCATTACAATCACATGTAGCATTTTTTCATGCGTTCATTTCATCATGGTTTTCCTTTAATGATCAACACCCTAATTCATGGTAGGTCAGGTGTTGGCTACAACCCCATGACCATCCACAGATAAAGGCAGGAATGACCGTTACCTGCAGCACATCTACTTCAGCTAAGGTGGTCTTCTCCATGGAAAAGTAGGGAGACAAAAAGAGAGCGCTCATGTAGGAAGAATAGAGCAAAGTGTAAAAGAGGTGGAGAAAAAACAAGACATGAGGCATTCACCTGTTTGGTAGCAGCATCCGACAGGTTCCTGAGAGTCCATAGACAGTTCTGAACCAGTCGCTGGCTGGGATCTGTAAGGTGGAGACCCAGTGCCTGCATACCACCTGAAAAGTACCCACGAGCAAATTAGGTTATCAGTCTGCACAGAATTAAGGCTAAAATGTGAATGAAATCTAGTCCATGTAGCCCTAAAGTAAACCGTCTGCAAGAACCCCCACAAAATGTTTGTTTACTCACCAGCCTCAACAATAGCAGGTTTGTTACTGGAACATACAGACAGCACTTTCAGCACACGGCTAGTGGTCCACAGCAACTTCTCATATGTATACGTCCTCATTATGTTGACCAGAGCCTGGGGGCCTCCACTGGCCAGGATGATGAGCTAACAGTGCAGACAGCATGAAACACTCAAGCAGGAGCAAAATAATCTCTCATTAAACTGGGTGTACAATACTATTTGAAAGATGCACTGTGCCAATAATTAACATGTTGGTACAATTAACAATTAAGCATATAATGCATCTTACTTTGCTTTCTTGATTGCCATAAGCCAAAATCTGAAGGCAGTCTGTTGTGATGGCAAGGAATTTTACATTGGTTTTATTCAACAATGCCACCATCTTCTGTAAGCCTCCAGCCAGACGTACAGCCATTTTGGCTCCCTCTTGGTGGAGCAGCAGGTTGTGGAGTGTTGTGATGGCATAGAACAGTACAGAGTCCACTGGAGAGCTGGAGAAAACAGATCACTCATAATGATACCAGGGATCTGACTGTGGAAAAATAAGGCTTACACAAAAACACCAGGCCATGACCAGACATTATACATAAATGACCTATGCAACAATTAAGTATTCAGTGTTAATCATTTTTTTACTTAATGACTTTGATTTTTATGCCAGTCTATCTGACATCATTTAAGCCAAGACCTGAAACAAGTTGAGCTTTTTATTTTTTTAACTAAACCACCAGAAATTATATCAGGAAAAAAGCATGATCATGATGACTTGGCAGACTAACCCCAGCATTTTGACAAGAGCTGGGATGCCCCCTGATTTGAAGATAGCAAGCAGCCCCTCTCTATGGTGAGAGAGATTGTGAAGGGTGCCAGCTGTGCATCGGGCTGTCTCCACGTCATTGGTGTTCTGCATGGTCCTCACGATGGCGGACACCATTTGAGGAGAGCGCATGATAGCATGGCGTGAAGCCTCTTTCTTAGAGAGCTGATGCACCATGACTGCTGCCTTATTTACCACAACCTGGAAAAAGGGAGAGGAAAACAATCAGCGGTTTCACAGTAAGCATCAGCACAGGTATAATTTAAAAGCAGAAGGTATACTGTTAATGATCTTTATGTTAATGGAAATACAGAATGACATTGCAAGTTTGCTTTGTAATTGAAACATGATGAAAATACCCCCTACTCAGAAAGCGACAGTACACACTATATTTTATAAAAGCGTTGTACCTGATCCTCATCATTTAGTAGCTTTGTGAGTTCTGGGATGGCACGTGTAGCCAGTTCTGCATCATCCTGATAGTTTATGAGATTGACCACAGCATGCTTGAGCATCTGTGAGGGTTCAGCCAAGCGCTGCACGTTGGTAGGGGTTGCACTGTCAAACTGTGTGGAAGGAATCTGCATGCCCTCATCAAGTGTTTCTGGAAACATGGCCGCCCTCACCCTCTGGGCTCTGGTCATGGCATACTGGCCATCAATGTCTACAGACAAAACAGTGGCATGGTGAAAATAAGCTACAGTTGTACACAAGAGTGTGTTCATTTTTGTGCGATAACATTGAACACATTTGTCTTTTAACATTGAAGTGCAAATATTCACACAGCAATAAATAAAATCGTAAAAGCACACAGGCCATCAAAATAGAAAGCTTGCAGAGAGCTTCAACAAAGATATGAGCATAGCATGATCGAAATATTTTTTAACAGTAGAAAATAACCTGACTTAACTGAAGGGTTCAAAAACTCATCCAAGATTAAGAAAATAATCTGTTTACCCAGACATGCAGTTATCTCAGGGTTAAATCAACACCAATTAAGTAAATACACAAACCTGCCACTTGGTCTTGGCTGAAGTTCTGGTTGAATCCTTGCTCCCATTCATACAGCACCTGGTTGTCCACATCCTCATCATCTGGATTGCCCTTACCACTGAGGGAGGGAGCAGTAGTGGTTGCTCCAGAGTGGATACCTGAGTCCAGGTAGGACTGCTGCTGCCAGTTACTAACTGCAGCTTTACGGTCTGGCTCCATTGCCATGTCGAGCTCCATCAAATCAGCTGTGAATAGAAAGAGAAGCACACAAGGCCAGCATTCAAACAGCCAGCAATTTCCCCAAATGATCAGATTATAATATGAGTGATTGTAAATAAATTTACAGGCCTACTAGAGATGCAAACAGCTTGGAAATAAGTACTTATTAATTATTAACAAAGAAAGTCACTGCATTCTGAATACAGTGTAATTATTAGCATTAGTACATGTTTCACAAGACTAATTCTTGAACTACAGACAAAATCTAAATCTAATTCAGAATAAGCAAAATCTCTAGTTACATTTAGGGAAAATAGTTTTTGGGTGTTGCTGGACATAAACTTACACTGGGTCGCCATGTTCCTTGCTCAGCCTGCCGCCAGCACAGCTTTCTAATCTGGAGAAATAAATAAAAAAATAAAAAATAAAAAAAATAAAAAAAACAGGCACAGTTAATTTCACACTCAGTGGTGATGCACCAATTCAGACACGAACATCACTGCCTGCTCAACTCATAGCGAGTATCAGCATGTGTGCATATGCTCAGAGAAGGCTGAATTAAATCAAAAATTCTGAAATTACTTTTTGAACACATTTAGATTTATTAATACAGCAGATCAAAGTTCATTTGTGAACTTTAAATTTGCTATTTAAATGAACAAAGATCATTTGTGATCTCAATTCCTGTCTAATTACCTGACAATGACAATTGGTCTCATTTGTTATAAAAGAATGTAGTTCACGTCCCACCGTTGAAAGAGACCAGCGTGTTCATATCACTAATTAGGGAAGGGCAGAGCACTTAGGCAATCTCCATTTTGTGCCCATTAGAACATTAAACTTCTACAGGGTCAATGCGTTCAAGCCATTTACTTCCTATTACCCATAAACAGCAGTTAACACCTACTGAAGCTCAATGGCATTCAGTTACATACTCCACAGGGGCCCAGTGTTGCTCCCCTCCTACACAATTACCATAACATAAGCCTCAAGTGTGCCTTTTCTACGCAAATTAAAAAAATAAATCACTGAAGAAAAATCTCCATCCTATGGATTTTAAAATTTTGACTCATGTTACATGTTAATACATATACACCACACATAGCCAACAGATTTATATATGGATACCAAGAAAAACCCAATTCAACCCAAAAAGCCATCACATTAACTTGCTCACAGAACAAACATCCACCAAGACTTAAACTACACAACCCTGTCTAATCTATCTCAACTAACCCAAGCTGTACACCGACGAAAGCCCTCTTCCATCAGTGTTTGAGCCGTGCACTCTGTGCAACAGTGTAACAGAGCTACTCTGTATGGACTGCTGAGAGAAAACAGCAGCCAGCAAATGGCTCAACCTGCAGCTTCCAACATCTGGAATCAATTGTGGTGATAGTCAGCAGAATGGAGGCCTTACCCACTGAGTGGCATGACTTCCACTCGCACGCAATGAGTCTTCAGCCAAAAAAATTCACACAGCCTTTAACAATCTTCTTACTCCAAGACAAGCAAGACGTAGAATCGCATATTTAAACTGCAGCTAATGCCTTGTTTCTTTAGCAACACAGCTAAATTTTAACACACTGCTGCAGGGGAAAACAACATCATACTTGTAGCTACCTACATGGAGAAAAATCAATTTCCACTCACAAGGTTATTTTCCACTGACTAGTCAGCACGGGCTAAGTTTTACATCGCTGCATTTCACTACTGGTCCATTTGGCACAGTCTATGAACCACCTTCATTCCACATCCTTGGTAGGGTGAAGAATCAGGCAAAAAAAAAAAAAAAAGGTAAAAATAGTGATACAGTGTTAGGCACAATAAGCTACCGAAACCTGTCTGAAACCATCTGTAGCCAAGATTTACTGCTCCAACAAAAAAAGAAAAAGGGGAAAAAAAAAAAAAAAAAAAAAAAAAAAATCAGGAATCAGGGCCTCGGTAACAGTTCCTCCACAGGGTCTGTGAAAACAGGCCTGACTGGGAGCTACATTCGTACTGCCGGGGTGCTGGAGGAGTCACGACCACTCCAAGCACAGTTTAGTTTTCCTTTGTTTTAAGACATGTACCTCTAACTCGCTGACTAAATAACAGTACTTCCCATGGTCGTACAATCCTGCACACAGCCCCTGACCCCTGGTACACGTCTGCAACAAACATCACCATGAGTGTACAAGAAACAAGCAGCGGTTATTACACAGAAGGACGTGCCTCAGCTCTGGACACACTGCAAAAACAGCAGTGTATGGATCGACAGGTAAGTCGCAACACGAAGAGTCTGATCCTTATCTTGAGCCAGTTTTTACCGAGAGGTTAACTTTCAAATCAAAATCAGGTACTCGAGGATGGACTATGCTGCTAGCTAAATATATAAAACAGGATTGTTTTCGCTATAAGCACAAAGCCGTGCGGTAAAACGGGCAGACTGCAGGTAAAGAATACAACACTGAATTTATTAAATCTGTACGAATCGCTCAAAAAGACAACACGTACCCAGCTCACCGGTACACGGGCTCCTTTCACCAACAATATCAGAGAAACTTGGGATGTCAATTCAGTTTAACTTGCTCACACACACTCCTACTACACGCCGTGATCACTGCCCTGCTGCTGGTGAAGGCTAAGTGTGTTACGGGTAATGAGGGGTCGCTTATTTCCTAACCAGTCCTAAACCAGAATAACCCTCGAGTGTGTGCGTGTTTGAGTCCAGCTTCCGCCAGAGCCGATCCGGACCCTCAGCTCCGACTGGAGTCAGGTTTCACACTCAGGCTCCACCTCGACTTCCTCTCCAACCACCGCGGCCAAAACTACACTTTAAAACCCTTTGTTTGTAACTGGGGGAGGGTTTATGGGAATGGGAATATTACTTTTTCTTTTAGTAATATTGTCTATATATTTAGGATTTTTTTCTGTTCGTTTGTTTTTTTCCTCAGACACATTCATACACAGCCGGATACAAATTAAACTTAGCATGTTATGATTAGGATAAATCGTTAGAAATTTAGGTTAAATAACACTAAAAACAAACCTGTTAAAACTCCATATATTACCCACGAAAAAAAGATGTTTAGACCGACATTGGAGAAAATAATGAAGGTAATTTGTGGCCAAAGTGAGGAGAGGAGAGTTGGTGCTGGGTTCAGCTCCATGTTCGCTCGGCTCACGGACACAGTCACAGAAATATAACGTTATCTCCTAACGTTTACCGTTCAATCAGCACCACTGGGTAAACAGTGAGAAAATATTGGTTGGTTACATAAACAAACTCCTCCAGCCTACTTTGTTATCGCAGCCCATTTGGAGCAGCAGGGAATCGCGTCTGTACCACCACAAGCGTCCAAACATGGCTAGGTTAGCCAACTAGCAGCAAACCCGTTCGTCTGGCTTCGCAGCCACACAACCTTTGGGCTAAACACTAAAAACATTAAAAAAAATAATAATTACATACACACAAAAAAACACTCCCAAGCTAACAAACAGATTTGGAAGAACGACGCGTACCAAACTGGACACTCGGTCAGCTAGTCTTTTAGCTAACGCACTGCTGCAAGAACACGCACGGGACAAATCGGCAATGACCAAAGAGCTGGGGTCGGCTAACGTTAGCTCACATACCGAGAAAAAGAAAACGTTACATTAGAATTTTTTCTACACATCACACAGCGACACATACCTGCGTCAAAGGATGACTATCCCTTCCTCAGTCGTCAGTTTACGATCAACAGTTTACACTACAATCCGGTAAAAACGTGCGTCAACCACCCGCAGTACACTCCACCTCCTCCGCGGAAAAGGGGGTAAAATATCCTGGCTTCTCCCGCAGCGAGCAAAGTAAGATGGCGTCAAACCATTAGAGCGAGCCATTATAAAAACTCCTGCGGCCATGATATCCCATCGCCTTGATTAAAGTAGATCCTGCTCCGTTCACATATTTTTGATGATGAGTAGAGTGAAAATGAAGAAAATATTTGACAATAAGACAAATTCAATATCTTTTTCCTGTCATAATTTTTTTAAACATAAACGCTGGGGTAAAATCCTCTGGTGGCGTAGTCCTGCTTCCACACTTGCGTAGGAACACATGTGCTGTGAGCTGTAGTTCGGCAGAGGGACGCACCCCCTCATTAAGTTTTATGCCTGTATCAGTGTAGACAGTGAAGCGCGACTCAGACTTACTCAGGATGGAGGAATAGGTGGGTATGTGCAACTAAAACCTGTCTATTTTTATTTTAACTAAAACAGATGCGGGGTTTGATGGGGGTGGCGAAGAATACACACACACACACACACACACACACACACACACACACACACACACACACA
>JAQQZR010000033.1:13035679-13056635 GCA_030068235.1 Notoglanidium macrostoma
CACACACACATACACACATATATATATATATATATATATATATATATATATATACATACACACACACACAGCAATACATTAAGGTACAAAAATGAATGTGGACCAATTTTATTGTCATTTTATAATAATAAAATAAAATTGTATTTTATTACATTTAATAGATAATAGCTCTAATAATTCGTTAAAATCTGCCATTAATTTACTGTATTGTTCCCTGCTCTATTTAGTCATTGGAAACAGCCAAAGCTCAGACTGTAGCTATATTTACCTTCCATGGCCTTCTTTTAGCCTGTAGCTTGTATTCAGGAAAAGGACGCTGATTTTGCTGGGATCCTTTATGCGAATTTATACGCTAATATTTGACAGTAACAAACGTAGACATAAAAACACATCATGATTTTACAGGATTAGCTGAATAGCCTACATAAGGTTCCTCTTTCAAAAAGACTTCATGTTTTTGCTGCAGCCTAACAGCTAAAGAGTTTAATATGATAATATCAGGAGCTGTACTAAGGTACTGTTGCTTATTTGTGGCTGAGAGATATAACTTTTAATTATTGAATTAATCTCACCAAACTTTCTTGTGTTGAGCATTAATAGTGGAGTCATGTCCAAAATGAGATTGCCTAAATAAATAAATAATTATTATTATAATTATGAATAAATACACAAAGCTAATATAAGCAGGTGTCCATGTAAATAAAAAAAAATACTAATTTACATGGACATCTGCTTATAATAGAGTTGTGTATTTATACAATTACTTAGACAAAACAATTTTAGAAATGACTGGACATATTTGATGTGGAGAATATTAATAATACTACTACTAATAATAATAATAATAATAACAACATCAACCATCATCAAAGTCATGATTATTACTATTATTATACATGTTAATGATTGGAAATGTTTGGGTTAAATAACAATTCTTACTTACAGTTCTTCTTTTTAATGGACTTTAGCACAACATGTATGTTATCAATAAATAAAATGGATTTTTGTCTCAGCTAAATATTGTGTTAAAAAATGTTGGTTAAAAAAACATACATACAGTAAATAATAATAATGACACACTATTAATTGCTTTCCTTTCCATTTTATTGAGAATCACAATAGAAATGCATTAGCAGTTTGATTGACTCCCTGAATGCATTGCATTCATCATGAAATCATTAACTGCTTATTTATTGACTTACTAGCAAGACTAATGTTGTACATAACGCAGTCCTGCTCTACTCAGAAGGTATTCGTGGAATGTTAGTTCATGGCTAATATTGCATATTAAGAGCATGTGGATATAGAAAGGGAGGAAATGTTTGGAAAAGCATTGTAGTCTGTATCCCGCCCACAATACGGTAGGAAAAATCACATGAATTATGACAAAGAAATATAATGCAAGCTCAGAGATGCATGCATGTACAAAACAGGATTACATATGCATAGGCTGCTTTTCTCCCAGTAGGTTCGGGATGAGACTAAAAGGTCGTAGGCATAGCCAGGAGTGCTAGTTTACCTAAAGACGAAGCAAGGTCACATCCCACAAGGATGCAATGGGATGCATCGAGTTCCTTGCTTACATTTGAGCAAAAGAGATGGAGAGAGAGGTGGTGGTGGTGGTGGTGGTGGGATTTTATTTGTGTGAAAAGCAGACTTTCCCCCTGGGAAGCAAGTGGAATTGATGCAGTGTACAGAGGGGAGGGGCACTTTTCTCTGTACGTGAAAGGAGGGGGCGAGCTAAAACCCACTTGTGTGCTCACACGATTGTGTACCCTGACCTCAACTTAGCTAAAGGTTTCGAACCTACATCCTGGCATCCACAATAATGTCTGGCAGAGGACACAGACTCTTCCATGAAGTGCCTGGGTCCTGCCCAGCATTATTGCCCATGCCAACACACAGAGTACACAGGAATGCAGCACTGTGCTACTTGGAGCAGGCGCAGATGCTCTTAGTCATATTTGTGCATTTTTATATTAAATAACAGTTTATAGATCTTTCTAAAATAAATATCTTGTTTGATATTGCAGTAGAAAGAAGTGATTGAAGCCCTTTCATTTGGCGATGCATATTTGAGCACAAGCCGCAGAAGCAACATATGGAGGTAGGAAAAATAAAAAAAAGATTGGTGTAATTTTATCACATTGTATGCCAAAAAAATAATAATTACAGTGGGGGCAAAAATGATTTATGCTAATCGAATTATTGTCATTGACATGATAATAAAATTTTTTAGGTTTTAAAATGGAGTACCTGAATGTTATATGGTCATATCTCCCATTCATTTCCACCATTTTACACTCATTTTGAACCTTAAATGCTAAGGGATTGAAATATAGAATATTCGTATTTGTTTTATTGGGTGAAAGAATCAGAACTATAAATTCTGGAAATTCTGAATAAAGCCTGAGCTGACAGTGGGGAAAAAAATGCTTGACTTTGTTCAAAATATTTATATTTGGTTTAAACACGACATATAATAGATAAAAATGTTCAGTTTGCATATATTTTTCTGTAAATGTCACAGCAAAAATCCTTTATAACCAACTGTATTCATTTAGGACATTTGCAATGCATACCAATATCATCATGATTTATAAAATAAAGCTGTAATTCCCATTCAACCTCATTTTAGTTATTTATGTAACTAACATATACATATTTCTATTACTAAAATATATAAAGTAATAAATAAATGCCAGAATTTTATATACTGATTAAATTGCCTACATCTACATCTTTTAGTCATCTCTGTTTAAAAGGCTTTGCTATTTAACTCATAGACACCACAGCACACCAAACACCCAACAATTCCCAGACACTGAAGCATAATCTTACTTGCATAAACAAATACAAAACCCTCTTTTGAGCATCTCGACTCAAAATTCCCTTCAAAGTTCCTCTGCTTTGTAAGGCTGCACAGGCAACAATATCCGACTGCAGGTCAGCCTCCTTTGTGTTCCACTTCATTGTAGGGTTCAAAAACTCAGATTAAAGAGTTGGTCAGCCACCCCCTCCACATTCATCGGCTCTGCTGTTATCCCAGTTGATGCCATAGAAATCCCTAATACCGAATAAAAGTTCGGGCTTTCCATCTCAACACAGCGCGGCCTATTATTACTCCAAAAGAGAAAACACTAGAGCATTTAGAATTAGCCAGACAGTCAGCTTAAAGATTTCTGTTTTGTCATCAGTCATCAGCCATAATTTAAATGTAAATTATTTAATCAAAATGATTTAAAACTTGATGTTTCTTTTTATTTTTATTAAAGAAAATAACTACACAAATTTACCTGATGTCTTCGGTTAGAATGTTTATTTTTTAAATTTTATTCATTCATATTTTTATTTTCTTTTACATTTCTGTAGACCAGCCTGCGTATATAACAAGAAATTAAATGTAATAATCACAGCTAAATAATTCACAATCACAAATTATCCAGCTGTATATTTTTATTTACTATTTTGAAAACAGTATAATAAAAAAAAAAAAATAATAATAATAATAACTATTATTATTATTATTATTATTATTATTATTAGTAGTAGTAGTAGTAGTAGTAGTAGTAGTAGTAGTAGTAGTATTATGACCACATTTTGCTAAAAAAGGAATTAATATTAAAATTCAATAAATGTTCAAGCAAACAAAGCAGTGTAACCAAATGCTGAACTCAAAATCCTTTTTAGATAACAGTAATGTATGTAACCTGATCTGTGTTGAATGTGAAACTAGCGCTGTATATAGTAGAGCTATATAAAACAAGGGCATTCATATCCACATCACACAATGTTACAATGCAATTTGTTGATGCTAAAAAAATATGAGTGTGTATGTATATATGGATGTATACAATATATTTCAATTGTTTTCATAATTCGTAATATTAAGGTCTTACTGGAGTATTTCTGGATGTAAGACGAGACTGAACTTTTATCAACAATGTGCATTTAGAGACACAAATGTATCCAAATGATTGTCTTAAAGTTTTTGTTTGGTGCTGTGGTGTGTAGTATAATATGATAAGCTAGTAGTCAAACTCTGACTGGCAGGCACTTAGATTGTCTGCAAACAATAAGCATCCTTCATTTGCACTGTAACATCCAAAACACTATTACTCATCTATTGAATCCAGGGAAGCACATGCTATGCGAGGGAAGCAAAAAAGATGAATCAAAGCCAGCAAAAAGATTATAATGGCAGTGAAAATGTACTATTTTGAAAAATGGAGAGAGAAAGGGAAGGGGAAGAAGAGAGAAAGCAGGAACGACAGGAATATAATCTCATCACACAGCGTCCATGGTTCCTATTTACATCGAATGCAAAGAGGCCACGTCCTCCTGAACATCCCTGCTGTGCAGAGTGAAAAGCATGAACAAATCAAAGACACAGCTCATCTGTGTTTATATTTTTACACAATGAAGAACCTTCTCTTTGTATGGCATTACCCCTCCCTTCCTTTTATGGTGGTATAAAAAATATGGACACCCTCTATATGCACACACAAACACACACTCATCAATTAACATTTGTTTGTCTGTTATATATGCCTATATATATATATATATATATATATGTCTATATAAGACTAGGATTTTACCTTTACCTTCAGTATAATAATGACTCAGTCTTGGTCTCAACCCAGCTGACTTGATGCCCTGCTCTGAACTGTGCTTTTATTGTTGCTGCATTGCTTTTTTTCACTATTGCTGTGCACTATGGGCAGTTTTAGATTTTCATTTTGCAAGTCTCTTATAAAAATGGCCTTTACTGTACATCTGCCACCTACCTTTCTGCTTGTCTATTTTTTTCTGTCTGGCTTTTTGTCTTGTCTGTCTGCTTCCCTAGCTGCCTAAAGGAAAGAAGAATAGCTTGAGCTGATTGAACAATACATGGGGATCGACTGCCGTTCTTTCCACACAGACACAGGAATGGCGTTCACTATCTACCCTCCCCCTCGATATACATAGTCTTTTCTTCATTCTCTCATCCAAGCATTTCCAAATTTTTCATCATCTTTACCGCCAGCAGGTATATGAATTCGGACTACTACTGCGTATTAAGAATCTTTCAGCTGAGTATCACATACATTTTTCAGAGACTGACAAAGTACAGAGCAGAGGTTGACTGACAGCTGCTCATCCCTTAGTGTATTTGTGTTTTGAGTGTGTATGTGTATGTATGTGCATAGATAGAATGACAGTGAGTGTGTGTGTTTGGAGTGGAGGCACCACCTGAGCCAGTCTGTTTAGCGTCCTCACCTTATCACTAGACGTACAATTCTGCCAGTGTGAAAGGAAACACACAGAGGGTTTGACTGCTCAGTAAAATGCATTGCGCTTGTAATTGTGCTCTGGTTTAGTAAAGGTATTGACGCTTTATGTCTAAACAAAAAACATGGTTTCATCAAAGCATTCACAATCAACTGAATCCCTGTCTGTACTATGTATACTATGTATACTGCATGCTACTTTTACCATTTTAAATTAGTAAAATATAACTATACTGCTTTGTACACATCAGCTTACTGAAATAACGTACTATCCTGGACGAGAGCCTGCCATAGTAATAGCATGATTCGTATCATTCAGCAGTAATGAATTCAGCAGTAATGATTGTGTTGCTCACCTCTCTTGGACCATTCACATCTACTTACCGCAAGCTATATGCAGACCCACGCCGCTCATTTCCCGTATTCCACACACAGGTGCTCTAAACAGCTAAAAATAAGGAACAGTGATGAAAAAATAAACTCAAACCCAAAATAAACATTGTGTGTTTGATATGAAACACTGATGTGAATACTATCCCCTGTGAGCTCAACTTTCATGTAAGCTGGCGACAGATGCTGCTTTTGCGTTTTTGTGGGGCTGCTCCCTGATATTTTAAGCCCAATTTTCTATGGTTTGATTTGGGGCCGATGAGCTTGTTGCGGGGAAGCGGTGGGAGCAGGACTGCAGACTCAGCGGGGGCCATTAGACATGGTGTGGTGGCCGACTTGAAACGAGTTCAAGAGCTCCCGCAAGAGACAGGAGGGGGGAACAGGCCCTGAGCCTCCTGGAAACTGCTACAAGTGCAGTGCTGCTGCTCATAATAACTGTCATCTAGTGACTAATGTTGTGTAAAAACACTAGCATTAGTGAGTGTTGTGCAGCCTTCAAGCACTAAGACAATTTAGAAAGAGTCAATGAGAATTTGGTTTGCAAACATTTAAGGGGTCATTTTTTTGTGATATGTGCATAATTCAGACAAAACACCCTAATACATTTTATATGTAGCACATTTAGTGAGATTTAATAGTGTGCGCCATGCAATTGTAGCTGTGCAGTCAACACAGTATAGTATAGCAAATGGAGCAAACACACATTCAGATAAATGTAAACACATATATGTAATGTTTTTCTACAGTGTCGCTCCTTCTGTCATGCTGTGTTTGAGTTATATTTATGTGACATCAGTCATATAACACTGGTCATTTCTGTATTTAACCACAACACTTATGTAACTGTTATCTTCTTGTCAATACATTAATTGTGTGTATAAATGAATGAAATACATTTTTACATCCGTGGCCACATCATTGATTTGTTACACCTTGTTTTTCCTCAATAAAACAGATTAAATTCAATTGATTCTTGAAGATGGGCTCTTTTAGATGTACTATTCCTCTCAGCTGTGGCATAATATTAAATTGTTTATTCTGCTGTTCATGCGTGATACATTGCACATTAATAGTCTTTATATTTTTGTGCACTCTAAAATCCAACTAAGAAATAAAAAAAATAAATAATTTAAATATGCACTAAAAATCAAACAAGAAATATATTATTTCCTCTTTGTATTTCATATTCACAAACATTAATTTGTACCAGTTCAATTTGACCTCGTAAACTGACCTGAAATACACATATATAATGCAAATCGTATTCTGATTAAATAAATAGAATACAACATTTATACAGGATAGAACAGTTTTAGTATTTTTCCACTTACTAGATTACAAATAAGATTTGAAAATATGGTTATTTTGACCCAAACAGACCAGAAAGTTTAAAAACAAATCAAAATGATTCATGAAAATTGGGTTCTTAGTAAATCACTCTATTGAATTTTCCTTCGAAATATTATCTGTGTATAAAGTACTCCCTCACTTTATATATATTGCACATCCTGTAGCTAATATCAGTAGATGCAAATGTGCTCAAGATACAAGAAATGCTTTTGCATAATGTGTACAATTATTCAATAGGTAAGTTATTCTGTTATAAATACATATGCTTAAATTATTAAACTGAACTAAATCATTGAATTGACAAATGAAAGGGGAACATTTGAAGGTAATTTTAAAATATATCACAATATCAGTTAAGTCATTTATATTACCATTAATATTACCACTTATCACTCTAAATACTTTGTTAACTTCATCTTTAATGATTTTCTTTAATTCACAAGTTTTTTTTTAATGAAATCGCTTATTAACATAGATTAGCCAATTTCGCTGGCGCACAATAAACGTCCAAGCAACAGCAACTGTTTTGCATTCATACTTTCCTTATAGTTCCAAGTTCATTGTAGTTTTGTAGGACTTTGTCAAGACACCTAACACATAACAACAGTTAATTAAATCAACCTAAGCTAAGAGTGACTCGTTAGGTTTGTATGAATTGTATAGGAGTAATAGATCTCTCAGATATGTCATTTGAGCTCATGGATGGGGAGGCAGTTGGAGTGGCACTGCTTATTTCAAGGGTGGCAGCTGTCACCAAGTGCCACTCATGTGACCACACCCCTGGTGGTATGTTAATAGAGATGAACAGGCCGTCCAGGGGAAAAAAAAATGAACCTATGTGGATCGGTACTGGAGAAACCAGTAGAAATGGTGGCCTGTGAGTGTTATGTCACTGGTAAATTCAGTGATGTAGTAGTGCTGTGCCATGCACATAGCTACAGGCAATTTTCAACTGGCAAATTTAGAACAGTAACACAGTTTCCTAACGTGGAAGGCCAGGAGGACAAGGAGATAGAAATGCAAGAGCAGAATGTTGCATGATAGATAGATAGATAGATAGATAGATAGATAGATAGATAGATAGATAGATAGATAGATAGACAGACTATGAAGAGTCTAGTTCATTAATTATTGGTCAACATGTGCAACCCATTGTTATTTAGTAATGTAAGGTTTTACATTTACATTAGCATTTTCCACTATCCTTGTTTAGTGAGTATGATACTTGATGCAGATATTAAAGGACTTTCATGTTGTATCTCTAAAAGCAAGTTGCTTTGCAAATTGCTTTTAATATTAATTTTCCTTGTCGCTCCAATCCCACTGTGGAAATGTCGATTGCTCTATTTCACATATTTTTCACATTGTTTTGTGGAAACCAGTGCTCGTTTGACTGTGGGAGCATCCTGTGCAATGTCACCCCCCCCCCCCTTTTTTTTTTCTGTGTGAGAAAGCCTGCAATGTGATTTAGAAAATAATACAGCTTTTTTCAGTCTCATCCCAAAGCAAATGTAACTTCTGCGGTACACTGTTGTCTACGCCTACATCTGTTATTCACCACTTAAAAATACTGTCTATCGATGTCTATTTATACTGTTTCAGTCGCTGATGCTTCAGTAGAATTAACCTCCGCATTGTTGATCGATTGTTTAATTATCATGCAGCTTTTTGGTATGCACAAACTGGAGCATCAAAGAAGTACGTAGAAATTGTTTGTTTAAAAGTAAGCTCATATATTAAGCACAAGTCATTTGTTAAATTGTTTCTTATTCACTAAGATGCATCATTATCAGGAAATGTACCTATGTTTACTTTGTAATGAAATGACAGCACAACAGGGATAAATAATCAATATGCCCAAATTTAAAGTATACAAATCAGAGAATCAACAGGAAGTAGTTGAGAGAAGCCATGTATTTCACTTTATGACAGATCATATCAAATAATCTTTAGGAAGGATCAACTAAAGCTGAAATTGATATGACACTCTGCAAACACAATAAAAATGTCCATAATTAATTTCACAACAATGATGCACATGATGCTATTTGGAAACCCACTACTTGAAGTCTGCAAAAGTAAAGAAATATCACAGAAAATGACCAGCTCTTTCTAGTGAAACTCATTACTTAGCCCTTAAAGATTTTAATGATGCCAAGTTCCTCTGCCTCTCACTGTTGGTTTAGTTAATTCTTTATAATGTTTGTTTTTGTTGTTGATGTGTGGGGTTTGTTTGAACCTCAGTACAGCTGTATATGTGTTGCTTTGGACCTTGTGCTGTCCCTAGTCTCAGCAGGGGGCTCCCAATTATTGCACTGATTAAGATACTCTCACGCGGGAAATACTAATTGGTTTCTTGCTGAAGAGATCTGCTCATTTTTTTCATCACTGACATAAAAATGAGCTTTAGAGGGAAAAAAACATGATAATCACTATTGCTTGATTCTTGTCTAGAGAGTCAGTGGCTATTTTTTGATAAATGTTATACTGAGAGGAGCTTTGCCAGGTAGATTTCCCTACCTGTTGCCACCATCTTGTTTTTAGATAACAAGAAGGATGCTGACTCTGAACATACCCTCTACATCATCTCTTCTTGCCTTCAAATTAATATTTGAATCTCTATGAAAGCAGCTAATAAAAACACATGCACTCCTTAGTTTTCCTGCTGGCTGTGGTGCCTATGTTGCGCTGTTATAAGACACCCTGTGAAACAGACAGGGGTTGGGTGGGGTTGGGTGGTAGATGGGCAGGCTGGGGTGTGGTGGTGGTCGGGGGTGAATGTGGCGGGGGAGTGCTGGTGACATTTGTTCCTGGGTTTTGTAGAGGACTCCCTGCTGTTTTCTGCTGGGCTAAGCTTGAGCCTCAAAGTGAGCTGGCCAACCAGCCCTCCAGGAGCTCTAACATTATTCTGTTCCCCAGCTCCCTCATGCACACAATGTGCAAAAATTTGTGGAGCAACATACACCCTTTTGGTTAAATTTGTAGTTTATATACCATGTACCATTATATGCTTGTAGAATTATTTTCGTTCATGAATGTAGAACAATGTAATGTCAAACACTGAGCAGATAATTCAATTTATTCTGAGCTCAACTACTCCAGAAATGAAATATAACATTCAGTGTTTCAAGGATACCCACAAGCCAGCATTTTTACATTTGCACTCACATGCCAGGTCATCAGAGCTTGAATTAGATGACCACTAGTAAAATTCAGATCTCACTTCAAGAAAAAGCACCACATAACCTTTATTTTAACAGGCCCCCTGTCATTTATGTGCATCAGCATTAACGGTAAGTGCTCTAACACATATTCATTATCTGTCTGAAACATCTCTTAACTCCTTGAAGCTTAGATGTTACACTCAGGACCCTCATATGCCTCACAGCTGCTTTGTTTCCATATGTAAGTAATTCACACGATGATTGCCTCCATAGTGATTATTTAAGTATTGTTACAGAAATGGTTAACGTGTGAATGATGGAGATATCAGACAGTTTTTATTTATCTTTGAGCTTTTGAAATTAATCGTGTGCTGAGAAGCCTATCACATTTGCCTGAAATGGTCTTGCTTTAAACTTTTAATATCTTATTTATTTAACAGCTCTGTTTTCCACTGAGCTAATTACAAATTTGAAAGTAAACATACCAATTTATCAATGTTTTGAAATAAAGGTGATAACCTGGGCAAAAATAAAGGCAATGAGAAAGAGGAAATTAAAATGCTTTATAAAGAAACATTTGGATGTTATTTATTTCCTAGCCCTGCAGGGCAATTTAGAGAGGCATTCTAATAGCATCCCTAAATAGGATTTCATATATGCGTGTTTATATAGAGGTGGTGATTATCTCAAGCTTTCAGTGCCTGGACCCCTGATGTTTTTTTCAGTCATTCATTCATCTGAACTGTTTTTGCTGCTCAGGGTTGTGATGGATCTGGAGAATATGGGAACGAACCAGTGCACCATGCACATACACATTCACACACTCATTTACACCTTAGAGGGCAATTTAGCAGAGCCAATTCATCTATTAAATATCTGTTTTTAGGAGCTGGGGTGAAACCAGGGAACCTGGAGGAAACCTATGCAGACACGAGGCTCAGGATCGAACAGAGGATCCTAGAGCTGTGAGACAGCAATGCTACCTGCTGTGCCAACGTGCCACCCCCTGATGTTTTTAATCAACAATGTTAGTATGCCTAAGACTGGTCTGTCTCTTTGTAATTTTCTCCCTCTCTCTTGTTGTTGCTATAGTTTTATGTTTTAGGCTGTTAATTTTCATGGTTAGCATTTTCTTCTGAGATTTTCTCAGTTTGATGAACGCCTTAAGGAGGAAAATAATGATTAAATCTATCTTTATGATGTGTGTGTAGCCAGTTCCAATCATTCATGATGTGATACTTTCCCCAGACTTGCATCAAATATCAAATATCACCTATTGCAAATATAAATATCACTGATAGTGGTAAACGATGTTAGCTTTACATTCGAAGACTCCTGTTGTAGGTATGTGGTACTTCAGCCATAGCAATTCAAATTACACAATCATACATGTCTTGAAAATGTATTTTAAAATTAATGTAGAGAGAGTAATTTTCTATCTGCTAAAAGATTAAAACCTTTTCCATGACAATTCCATTAACAGAAGCTGCCATGTCCTTGGGTTTAAAATGAAAGTAAATTCTGACCTTTAAGTGCATAAAGTGTGTACTGAATTATTCATCCTGGTCAGGTTTGAGGTGGCTCCGAACCCTATCCCAGTGAAAGCCAGGAATGGATGGGATATCAATCCATTGCAGGGCATCATGTGCACACACAAACATGCACGCTCAAATTCAAATTTAGCATAGCCAGTATTTTTGGGAGCCGAGAGGTAGGACACCTGCTGTGTTACCGTTCATGTGTTTCGTTGTGACTTAATAATTTATTTTTTCCGAACAAATATCCATCTTAGAGTTATAGCTTTTATTTACAACTCTCTATTTAAATCTCTAACTTTTTCCTTTCAGTGTAATAATATGCTCATAATTGCCAGCATATACAGCACAATTGACTGGATTATTTGGGTTGTGGTCTATTCTTAATGCAGCAGTGATACTGACATGGCAGTGAGTGTGGTGCTGATACAAGGCTATCGGACGGTACAGCATTGCTGGGATAATTTAACACCTTAGTGTCAAATGCTGGGTAGAGAAGCATTCCAACAACCATAAATATACAACCAGCAGCCCTCATGCATGTCAGGGATGAGTATAGTTAACACAAAGTGTACTTAGACCATTTAGCAATGGTGTGGTAAAATTCTCTAATAATATAAGGTCAGCAGTGGTACTACGGTGGTATATTTTCTCTGATAGGGTGACTGGAAAATATAGGTTCAGATGGACTACAGCCAGTAAGTATATTCCTACAAAATGCACCAAGTGGACACCGAGTGTATGTCCTAGGCACAAATGGTGATTATGGCCTCTATTTTCATAATCATGGCATGACAAGTTCAAAAATAAGGCATAAGATTGTGGCATTGTACATGATCAATGGCATAGGCAGTGAATTGGTGAAGAGTGGTATAATTCTGAAAGGATGGTGAGTCAGAATATTATAATGAATCCACTACAGATATATTTCACTCTGAATTTTTTTTTAGAAGTAGAAATAATCATCAACAAATTTGCCTTTCCTGTATCACATCGGAGATTTGAAAACTTGAATGACATAATCATTTATATTAATGTTTTACACCAATAATGGGAGTGAGTGATGTAAATAGACTTCTATGGGTTTCTATGTACACTTGATGTATGTGTACAAGTGGAAAATGAATAGACACTGCATGTAACAAACAGGGTTGAAATTGTAGCATGGTGATGATATGGAACTATACCTATTTTCACGTATTTGCAAAGAAGAATTTGTACCAATGTTAAGTTGCATTCATAAACAGCCTTCTATTAGAGTATTTTACATGGTACATATATAGATAATAATGCTTTCATAAGTAGTTATATGTAAATTTATAAAATTATATAATAACAGCACCAATCGAATAATAGTAGAACATGTCTTCTTTTCTCTCTCCTGTAGTTCTGCATCCAGTACAGAGAAGGAGTGAGTTAATCACATTTTATACAGAAAAGAAATTGGAAAGCCTGAGTCCTGCCACATCATTGTGAGCTAATTCAGCATCATCTACTACAGGGGTACATTTGATTCCAATTTAACAGCCCCAATAAGCCAAATGGAACCAAATAAATTAATATCAAGCATCTGCATTGTCTAACTTGCATCCCATATATATATATATATATATATATATATATTTTTTTTTTTTGTACAAACTGTCACACACACACACACACACTCCAAAAGTCCAATCTTCAGTTTAAGCTGAGACTCAAAAGTGCTATAAAGCTCCTAAAGTGAAAAAAACCCATTAAATATTTGATGAAAACCCATTGACTACCATGAAATTTGAGCTTCATTATAAAGGTGTAATTGCACATTCTATGCTCATATATTACTTTATGACCTTATACTGTAACCTACTAAATCCTATCTATTCCCAGTTAGACAATTTTTGCTGGTGTAATTTAACTTTAACCTATTCCACTTCAGGCCTAATACTATCAATGTAAGCAACAATATTTACAGAATACATATAATTAAGATGAATATATTTAAATTGCTACATGTTACCTTTAATGCTATAAATGCATGTCATTTGATATGATTCAAGATATTTTTTATTGATAATGTCCTAATTTCCATGGGAACATGAAATAGCTGAAACTAAAATACAGAAGCGGGCATTTCGCAGAGATATGCATCTCATTTCATTGGGCCTTATATAGAATTATAGTAAAGATAAATTACAAATTAAATGTTCTCCACATTAAACATCCACTCTTACTTTAGTTTTGCATGTAATGTACCCCTTTCATCCATAAAAAGAGCATCCATAATCTTTTTCACCTCACACATTAGTGCAAAATATGAAGTGATTATTTAACATAAAATTATTAGTCAAACCCGGTGGTGTATATTTAGACTAAACAAAGCAAATTAAGTAATTAAGGTTGTCTTTTTCCCCTAAATACACCTACATGTCAGTGTACACAGTGAAACCTCTTCTTACATGGCTAAATTGGATTTTGGTGTATTGTAATTTTTGTCTTCATTACTCGATAGTGTCATTGTTCATTCATAATCAGCGTTAATATTATGATTAAATTGTAATATTATTATTAGACATTAATATAAGTGGTTAATCACAAAAGTAGCAGACTTCTAGACACTGAGAGGCAAATTTCAACATGTGCAGCTCAGTGCACAATATGTATATATTTGTTTTCTGCTTGTTGCACTGCAATGGGCTTTTAGCCTGATGGTATCTTTCTTTTGATCATTGCCCCTAACCCCTAACAGCTAGTCCTGTTTTACCCTGAAGAGCTACGCTATGATGGAATAACACTCTAATTGGATGTCATATGTACTGTATGCTACAGAGTATATATTAGGCCTGTAGTATGCAGTAAGTACTATTCATTATGTTCTATTACATTGTTCAATGAATAAACTTCATACCTTAAAACCCAACACTCAAAATATGGTATTTTGTAGGGTTAAATTAATGCTCCACATAATATATATTTTTCCAAAACCACCATGTTTCAGTCTCCAGTATCATGTACATCTAGACAAACTGGACTAATGAGCGAATTCATTTCAAGGAAAACTAAAACAAGCACACATTATTTACATGATGTAAAATGTAAATGTAACTAGAAAAATTGCCTTCTTATCTTATCTTTGCTAATGATTAATGATAGGATTTACTTAATTGTAAGTATCAAAATGTATTTTTTAACTATTTAGTTTTCTAAGTGTATGAAAACCTAAACCTATGTGCAATATGTCGTCTGTTGAATTTACACAATGTAGACATTTACTCAGTTATCAGTTTAATAAAACAATCCTTTTAAATCTAAATTCTATCTATGTTATGTCACTTTCTTATAGGTTTCGTGAGGTTAGACAACAAAAATAGACAAGAACAGTGAAATGACATCTGATAATTAAAGTATCATGGAGGAAAACAGTCATGTCTCTTTAGTTGCAAGAGAAGTCTAACTGAGAACATCAGGGGAATTGCATTTTAACTTTAGATAGCTGCAGATTACATTACCAGCATTAATTCTGATAGTTTCCATTGAATTGCTGCAGTACTATCATATGATTACTGTGACAAATTAAGCCACTTTCAGCGAAACTACCTGCCAAGTTGCCAATTTAGCAAACACTGAATGTGGATACCAAACTGTCATTACTGTAATTACTGTTCACATAACTGTGAATAAGTATATAGTTTGAGAGCGTGAAGTGCTGGTTTAATATGATGGTAGCAGGGTGCCAGATGAGGTTAAATGTAATTGTTGTGCTTCTCTGAAAAGAAGGAATGAATTTGTGGTTGGATCAGAGAACTGTGGATTGGATTGTTTAATATTAACACAATACAGTTATTTTTATTCAGAAATTGATAATGTACCTCATTTCTGCCTGTCAGGCTTTCATGTTTGACTGCATTTATCATTGTTAGACAAGGCGTCTTTCAGCACATTTCTTTAATACTAACTTTAAGCATATTTCTATTTCTTATTCAACTCAGATATCATCATACAATCACACATAATTTTTTCCTCAATTTTAAAAAGTGTAATTGTATTGAACATTATACCCAGTGTCCCCAGTGCCTGTGAGATGGTGGGATTTTGATGGCCCTTTGTTTTTTCCACAGTTGTGGCCATTTTAGCCACAGATGTTAAGGAGATTTCTGTTCCTGCTCTCTGCTAAACGATGCAGAATGGCTAGGCAGTGTACAGCTGGAGGGACAAACAAGCAGGATATTGAGCAGATCATTCTATGAATACAAATGAAAGCCAAAGAACGCTGAATGTATAAGATATTTTATGAACATAGACATCCTGACTGCTTTCCAACATGCAGTGACAAATATTAATATTGAACTCCATGACCATAAACATTGCAACAGCTTAGATACAACTTGACGCCAAAGGTTTTTTTGAATTATTTTAAAATTATTTTCCCATCTCCCATGTGTGTTCTACATGGAGTTGCATCAGTAATATAGATTTAAGGACGTTAGTAGTTACTAACCCCAGCCATGTGATAAAACCAGTTAAATTGAGTTTTTGCTAAAACATTTTAATACTTATTTATTCCTATTAATAATAAATTATCACTGAGGGTTAAATCATTAACAGCAGTCTATATGGCAGTATACCTATTCAAAAATTGTCATTTTTATCTGTAGCTGTGCATATATATATATATATATATATATATATATATATATATATATTTTTTTTTTTTTGTTTTGTTTCTATATGACTGCTCATATTAAATGGCTTGAAAAAAACAATATTTGCAATTCCTCATTTAAAAAGTTGTTTAAAGTTTATTAAAAAAAATAAAGAAACATTTTTGCAATTTCACATTCCATGTATATACATAATATCTGTACTACACTGCCTTTTTTATTTATTTATCTGTCTAGGGGATTTTTTTACGTAATTATCTTGCATGTACGCACTAGGCTCGATGCATCACTACAGTCATTATTAGCATAAAAGACTAAGAACTGACGAAAACCAATATTTATTTTTACTCATGTTTCCTTCCTTCCTTCCTCAAGGTTTCCATTTGCCTGCAATTCTTCTGAATGGATATGACAAATGTTGATCTTGTTTTTGAGTAAGATGCTGCTCAGTTAATACAGAGTCTAACACTAACTAAAATAATAACTAAGAGTGGGGTGGCATGGTAAAAAGTAATGAGATTAGCTTTATGCACTATGTTACCTTGGCAGGTAAAATTGTCATGACATTGGTCATAATTGCAAAGCGGAGTAGCTCTGTATGAGTGTCCCATCACACCATGTGCACGTATATTGCATAATTTAGAAAGGAAAGGTACATCACAGCCAGGTAGCAACCCCGTTTCATACCCCATTAGCTCTCACTGATCCAGTGCAGGCAGAGAGCAGCCTGATATATGGCACACTAATTATTTTTACATCAGTCACAGTTTTTTCTCTTTCCTTTTAGACATATGACAAGTAGTACATAATTAAAAGCGTTTGGGCTTCAGGTCTTTGTGAAAAAGTAGATGTTATTGTAACTATTTTAGTGAGAACTAAGTGGTCAGCTTTATTTCCAACTCTAGCAGATGTAAAGACATTTCCTGGGAGTTAAAACCAAGATTTTCAGACTAACCCTGAGAATCACCTATAAACCCAAGAGGTTTACAGAACATCATTTGTAATTACCAAGCACTGCAGTCTATGCTTGAGATTGTATTATTGTTTTCTATGTATTATTGTTTTCTTTTACAAATACAGAGATTTTTTGTGGAATATTTTTTTTACAGAAAACACAACTCTGAAGAACATTTGCTACTTCTGAGCAAGCATAGTTTCTCACCTTCATTCTTCCTATGGTCAGAAACTTTAACACAAATTTAAAGAACATCCGAACTGTTAAAGCATATTTACAAATTCGCAAAGACCCTATTTCGCCCGCATTAAAAGGTTAAAGACAAAAATAAAACACCACACTACATCGTCTTCCAACCTACCTAGAGTTGTTTGAGTCTCATCTCACTGAGAATATAATTGGTAGAAAATGCCTAGGCCATCTGCCTCCGTCCAAAATGTCTTCCTTTTGATGCCATCCTACGGAGAAACAGTGTCCAAATCTTCAGCATAAATTTTGCAGCGACAGGTAAAGCAAACTATTCTTCATGTGAGAGTTTCAGGGGAGGAAAGTATGGTATTCTTGTTGCTTGCCTTGTGATATTTCTGAGCCTTGAGCCTTGAAGAAGCCGCTTTTCTTTTCCCTAATTCTGTGGACTTGGAGCTTTGAAGCCCCCCAACTGTGCACAGTATGGTCTTTGAACCGGGAAAGAAATTCACAGATTAAAAAAAAAAACGGGAACCTACTGCTCAGCACATATTGCATTGTCTGCATTCATCTTGTTTGGGTGCCTTCTTTCTTTTTGGATGCGCTGAACATGCAAGATTTTGAGGAGTTATTCATTCCAGTCTCAAATATAATACTGAGCGATGTCAGAGAAACTCTGTTTTTCAAGCAGATACTTTGCCATCATTTTATTATTTAAACCAATGTTGTTGCTACATTTGAAATGAAATCCCTCTTCACTGAAACTGAATGTTTCCTATTTTTAATATTGGATTTAAATAATTTATAATAGTGACACATATATTTAGACTAATTAGAATAATATTTGCATGAGGATACAGAAGTAATGTTGTTTGGAAATAAGATCATTAGCAATTCTTGGTATATTGCAAAAACGAAAGTAGGGAACAAGAAAGAAGTTTGTTCTTGTGACTTGTGTCTGTGTCTCAGCTATTACAAGGCTAATAGGGAATGAAAGCTCTGTCTAAATCTGTACATTTGCAGACTGTGTGTTCAACATTAAGTAGTTGAAAGAGGCAGACAACCTCTTCCTTACTTTAACGCCCTTGTCAAGATTGTTCAGTCTTTCAGATGACAAAAACAAACAAGGACAATGACATTTTAGTGTTCTTTTCCACTGAATGCTACTAAAGCTGCGCAAGACCTTGTGAGAACCTAAACCAATGCCAGCATAATACACATTGTTGGCCCGCTGTAATGTTATGCAAATGGGCGTTTGTTGAGGGGCGGCTGCAGTGGATCTGGGCTTGTGCCTTTGATAACCTCCATTACCAAGGGATTAAGCAAATGCTGATGTGCTCTGTCTCTTTGCACACTAGTCCAGAACTAATCTGATGACCAAATTTTAGCTGATGAAAGCGCAAGACACTTTATCTGTTGATTAATTTAAATTCCACAATTTTACTTGGAGGCATATCTCTTTCTGTTAAATGTATTTTTATAGGGAGTTAACAAAATTTTACACTTTGCTTTTGTTTGTCTGTTTTTTAATACAAATAAAAAAAAAACACGTTAGGAACAAAATGATTTTAATTAATCCATGAATTTATCATTTCAGACCTCAGCCTACTCATCGTTTCTTTCTTTCTTTCTTTCTTTCCTATAAACCTATGAAAAAATATAAATAATTTAAATGATGTAAAAACACTTGTTTTGTGGATTCAGGACTCTTTTTTTAAATGTGTCGTCCTCATATTCCATTATAAGAAAATTTTATTTTTTTATTTGACACAAGCTTTTTTCCAAGGCAACTTACTGATTCAATGTGAATTGAAATTGGATACATCTGAGCAGGTCTTGCTTAATGACCCAACAGTTGCAGTTCTGGGTTTCAAACCACAACTTTCCACTCAGCAGCTCAAACCCATTTAGTCAACACTGTTCTGTACACTAGTCATTCATCACCTGTAACTATTTTGGCAGGGAAAACACCTTTAATGATTTCTGGAAGGAAAGGATTTTTAACATGGAACCTTGTTATTAGTGTTGGCATTGTATACCTGGGTTGCATAAATACAAGTGTCTTTTAGTATGCTTGTAAAATTAGTTATTACAAATGAATGCAACCTGCCTTTCTACCATATTAAAAGTTAAGATGAATAAGTATATTTGTGATATCGGTCACTGATATTACTGTTTTATTGAATGCTGTGCCTACCACAAACACCACAGTGACTGAGCACATATGCATTAAAATGACACGGGGGAGCTGATTAAATTTACCCTCCGGTTGTCTTCAACCCTTCTTGTCCTAATCATTTCGTTACTGCATTATCACCATTAGCTGTTCTGCAAGTAAAGCAATAATAGCCATTTTCAAAATCTAGCCGTCTAGTGTGCTTTTTCTCAACTCAATAACTTGATCACTAACAACCCTCTCCAAGTCCCGCAGTAATGCTGTCAGCACTTTGGCCTTCAGGTAGTCTCTGTGCTTATTTGATTTTGTTGCTGATTTTTAGCTTGTCTGGGAAAACAGCCATGTGTCAATGTCGAGGATTAAAGACAGATTATGTATATTTATGTCTTAGCACATCACACATCACTGCTTGCTGATACTGTTCAGCTGCCTGCATCAGCTGAACACATCATTAACACTACAGGATGGATTCATGTATGGATAGTTTATCAAAATTCTCAACATAATAGTTTTTTTAACATTATTTATGGTAACACTTTACCATATGGGTACACAAATAAGCATATATTAATGAGTGAACTAATGCTTACATGATGATTAATTAATGCACGAGATAACACTTAGTGCAACATGAAATAATGAAGTGTATATCTTAACACACACAGAGACACGTGTACACAGCCGTTAATAAATGTAATTGTCAAGTATTAATATACATGTTACAGGTTCTGTGAATTAATATTATTATTTGGAGTATTAATTATAATTGCAATAATTTGCACTATGAAGGTTCCCACCCTCTAGTGACCAGTGGCTAAATTTATGACCTGTGTGCAACACTACGGTCTACTTAAAATGAATTTTGAAGGATGACTTGAAACCTGTTTTCAAATCACAAAGTGTTGTTATTATTATTATTATTATTATTATTATTACCATCATCATGCCCCACGAATGCAATGATACATTTGTTATTTATCACCTAGTTTAATGAATCATTAGTTAGTACATGGTGATTGCATAACTTGTCTAAATTCAGCATGAATTGAGAATGTGGCCCCCCCTAAGTAAAGTCGTGATGTAAGTATATTTATACAAATAATTAATTCACTTATGTATATATTATTAATTTATGGTTGATACAATAAATCGAATTTATAAATTAATTAATTTAACAACAAAAATATTATTTGAGCAGTGGCAATAATTTATTGAAACACACACACACACACACACACACACACACACACACACACACACACACACACACACACACACACACACACA
>JAQQZR010000033.1:13056735-13080409 GCA_030068235.1 Notoglanidium macrostoma
ACACACACACACACACACACACACACACACACACACACACACACACACACACACACACACACGCACACACACACACAAGGAAGCACTGAAGTTGAAGTTACACAATATAGATGAATTAATTAATGATTTAATATAATAAGCAGGCTAATTGTTATGACCCACTCTAGGATTAAGCCTCACAGTGAAATTCAAAGATAAGGGGATATATGTAAGGTGGAAATATACAGTAATATTAGCACCACGCCCTAAGGGTTAACTAGGGATGAGACACATATAGGAATTAACTTAAAAGTGATATATTTGGGTATATACATGAAGTGAATGCTGTACACACGAAAGCAGTGACAACTTCAGGGTGGGCCAAGGCTAAATTAATAAACAAACAAACCACTGTTTTTATAAACTAACTTACCTGAAAGCACAAACAAAAGATCTTACCTAACTCCCTTACCAAAAACAGGAATCAAAACCCAAACCCAACAGAAGTGGCAGTCACCAGCCTACTACCAGTGAATATTTACATGGATAGGAGTATAACTATCTAGAAAACAAAACAGGGGAAAAAAAAGGGACAAAGTAAACTCATAGTCAGTATAAGCTCAGTTCCAAAACCAGAAATAGCACACACAACAAAACCATGGCACTTACTCAAGCACAAGCACAAATACAGGACAGCTAGGTGAGCAACGACAGGTTGAAGCATACGGCGCTGGCTTCTTACGCAGCTAAATACTGTTGCCCAATGACAATGTTATCTTGGGGCAAAAGCGGCAACACAAGCTTGATGGAGTAGAAGCTGCAGCAGAACAGGGAGCAGAGTAGGAAGGCCCGGACTGGAGTGGACCAACCTGCACAGACTAAACACACAAATGCAAACACACCTGCACACCACGGGCTGTAGCAGTAATACATAACAGTTGTATCATGGGGCATAATAATAATAATAATAATAATAATAATAATGAGGGTGGCATGGTGGTGCAATGGTTAGCACTGTCGCCTAACAGCAAGAAGTTTCTGGGTTTGAACCTTCGAATCTGCAGAGTTTACATGACTGCGTGGGTTTCCTCCAGGTGCTCCAGTTCCTCCCACAATCTAACGACATGCAGATTAGGTCAACTGGCTACTCTAAATTGCCCCTAGTTGTGAATGTGATGGTGAATGGTTGTTTGTCTCTGTGTTAGTCTTGCGACAGATTGGTGATCTCTCCAGGGTGTACCGTTGCCCGAAGTCAGCTGGGATTGGCTCTAGCTGCCCCTGTGAGCCAGACAGATAAGCAGTATAGATAATGTATGGATAATAATAATAATAATAATAATAATAATATTAATAATAATAGTAATAATAATAATAATGTTGAAATAATGTTATTCAAACACCATAAATCTTTGGAAAACTAGCTATGAATTTACCAACCTATAACTTGGGCGATCCTATATTGTCACCAAATAGAACCTTCATAGTGCAAATGATTGTAATTATAATTAATATGGCAGTTAAAGATATTTATAAAAAAAAAGAGTAACATGTAATTAATACTTAACAATTACATTAATGGCTGTGTACACATGACTCTGTACACTGACACTGTGACTGAACTCTGTTGTGTGTTAAGATAAACACTTCATTATTTGATGTTGCACTGCATATAAGCTCATACAGCAATTATTCATCATGTAACTATTAGTTCAGTCATTAATATGTTTATTTTTGTACCCATATTGTAAAGTGTTACCATTTATCTTTATTCAGCTTTGCTTACATGTTAGTGCCCATATCAGTAGCTGTTTATTTATTCTGGGTTTCCAGTCCAAAAGGCTAAAGAAAAATCCCTCAAAGTGCTATACCTCTAAAAGAAAGAAGCTCCTATTCATTATTTACAACATTGATGTATTTTTGCTCCTTTACACAAATAGCAAAAGAGCTTAATATCGATCCTCATTTGGGTTATGATGCTGACTACAGCTGTGATCTATTCAGGGAGCTTAAGCAACCAATAAACATGAAACACCCTAAAAGGAACATTGCTTTTATTTCTGAGCTGCATTATTTAGTCTTGAGTTTGGAGCTAAGATCCAAAATTTTTCACAGCCACTCAGTGCTTTAACCATCTTGAAGATGATTTTGTAGACACATAATAGACATACAAAGCTTATATTAAAATTAGTATAGTAAAATTAATAAAGTTAGAAAGTAGAACCTGTTCAGAGGACCTGCAAGACAAGAGCTTTCACTTGCGCTGTCATATCTGCTGGATGAATAATGGACTCCATTCAGAAAGCTAGAGGCTCCCTGAACAGCACAGTGACATCAGGGATCTGGAACTTAGCTGCTGATAAAGCAAGAGCAGTGTGGAAATGACAAAATCCAGTTAGAAAATCTAATAGATACAAATGGAAAAGTGTATTCAGCATATATCTCAGTGTTGTACATCCCAATATTAAATATACAGTGTTTATTTCAGTATTAAATTCGTTGTATATTTCAGTTTATATTGCTTCACTTGTCTGTGCTTGCTACATAAAATTCCACTTCTAGCAACAGTTACTTTGAAATCATTTCTACACTTAATATGGGTTGTCGGTCAGTCTGTACATTACTATGGCAACACACAACACTCTATCATGCTGGGGCCTCTTTGAGAACTATTTCCATTCATGGAGCAAAAATAAACAAAATAGTTGGGCATATTTGGTCTGAAATGTCAGTTACTCAATTTTATTTTCTTGTTTATAGAACTGATGTATAAGCAATATTACACTTGCAGTTGTGCTGTTGTAGTGAATATCAGCACGGCTGTGACTCGACCGCAGGTAATCAGTGTGATATTGAGAGAGTGTGAGTGTGATATTGCTTAAAGATAGTATATCTCACTATATCTCTATTCTATTCTATTCTATTCTACTGCAAGTAAGTTTTGAAATAACTTGTAAAGTAACAATAAGGGAAATATCATATAATATTGTTATATTATATTATATAAGATCTTATATTTGAGAGCATTTCACTGTAGATATGTGGTCAGCAGTAGCATTTAACTCGAACATCCATGAGAGGTTGGCAACACAGAGACAGTGACAGATATTCATACAAAAAAAATTCCATTCGTATGACACAAAATGTTCTCTTTTTTGCAAAATTGCGAGACAGCAGCCAATGCTAGCTCTGCTACCATATTGAACTTGAACATATTGAACATGTTCTATATTCAGAAACACTGTGCTACCCACCAGAGGGACCAATTTGAAGCCTCCTTCACACCATGCCACTGCATACCACACATACAAACATGCACACACACTCTGCAGCTCATCTCTGACAGGTGGGACTGTGAGCGTTGGCTCTTTCAGGGGGTCTCTCCAGGGACCATCTCTTGCGTCTCCCACACACCTCACACACTCATTCACTGGGCAGAATTGACAGGCTCATACACAGCATTTTAGCTTAGAATTAACTGACCTTGGTAAGTTAAGACTCTGGAGTGGGTTTCACATAACATATGCCAAGTCAAGGCCGATCTGTTTACACCAATGTTTATAATTAATGTGGTTAAAACAGAAACAAGCTATTTACATATGTTTAAAAGGAAAAAAAATTAGCTGAATAAATAGGATTATTAGTGGGTTGATATTTTACCCATCGTTATTCAGTGTTCTGTAGAATCTGCATTAAATATGAAGAATGAATATGATAAAAATGTACTATATATAACTCAGGAATTGCAAATCCAAACAGATTTAATTCAACAATATAATTGATTAAATAATTTAACCTGTGTCAGTAAATAGTTGCAAACTCTACTTAAGGTAGTCAGTTGGATTTAGGTTGAGAAACACTGTGTAACAGGTAACAGTAAGTGAGGGAACAAAGTGATGAACAGAAATGCAGGAGCTTTACATTGGTAAACAATATCTGCATAAAAAAGCATTGCCAATTTGAGAAGGTTTGTTTGACCTTTAATCCTCATTCAAAACAAGCATTGAGTTAAAGCCTCTGTAATCGATGTTGAAAATCTCTAACCCTTGCCATTTTGGAAGAAATCCACCCTTTCCTTCAGTCCCATATCCTCCTTTTAAACCCTGTCCCTCTAAAGACATGTACAATGTAATGGTGTTATGATGTAACATCATGATGCATGAAGTACTGATATGGGTGCAGGCTTGTATTCCTTTCACACAGCTGCACACAGGATCCATGATAAAAATTTTTAGCAATGCCTAATCTGACTGAATTGGTAGAATTAGCTACGTAGAACTGAATGTTTGGATTAAATGTCTTGACCTACATTGTTACTTTTTGTAAATTGCATCCAAGTATATGACCCTTTCGTTAATCATCAAAAGGCATCTGTGGGATATTTGTTTGTTTGTTTGTTTGTTTTTGTCTATATAACTATGGACTGTATGTACATGCAGGCTTAAGTGTATCTTTTAGGTGGGAAGTCAACATTTTTCTTGGCCAATTTGGATTTTTTTGTAGGCTAGAGGAATAATCACAGAGAATGTTATATTTAATAGATTCAATAACACGTCTAACAAGACTAACAATGTCACAAAGTGCTCCCACATCTGAGTGAGCATGCAGAGTCATATATTTCGTAAGTTATGACAAATACCTATGAATTTCTACTAGTAAATTATTAATGTCAGATCTGTAAGTGAAATGTAATCTTATGTCTTGAAATGTCACTGTCGTGCACTGGACAATCTTGGTTTTAAAAGGGAATGAGATTGAATATGCTCTTTTACTCCTGTGTGGCTTTTGCCAGGTGACAAAATTACACATAAAAATTAAGTGAATTCAATTAATATTAATTTCAAAGTTAAATGTATAGAATGGCATTGTTAGCATTAAACCAGACAAAACCTTTAACCATGATATCAGTCAGGAAATCATGTCTTTCATTTTTCTTAGAGAAGACTATATTGTTAACTTATCTTTTTTATATAAACAATTCTTTTTGACTTTGTAGGTTCAGAGTATTATGCATTGGCTCAATAAATCATTTATTCTCTGTATGGAAATAGTGTAAAAGCAGTTGCTGCATTTTTCTACAGAAATAAGATGCTACGTTTTCAATTAATTTGTTTGCATCCTTAAATTGGTGCCTTAGCATGTGAGTACCTGACCTGAACAGATTTTTGCTTTTCAGTCTCAGCCAAAATAATTTTGGTTGTATGTAAGTGCATGCAAAATTTTTGCTTTCAAATAAGATTTAAAAATGCATTCTTACAAAAAATGTACTTGCAAATTGGCATTAATAAAAAATAATGTAGCAGATTTTTTTTGCTGAATGTACCACTTTTTGGTGGATTTTAGAGTGCATGTTGTGTTGCATGTTATGATGTCACAATCCAGGAGGAAGCATTACACCAAAACCCACTAAGCAAAAATAATGACTGTATCTGTCATGCAGCAGAAAAGCAGGCTGACATCAATATTAAAGTCTTTCCAATCTCTCGTGTCTCTCAGCACTCCTCATTTTCCTAGGCTGCATTGCAATATAAGGCAGTTGTATTTTTTATTAAAATCACATCAAGAGGGAAACATAGAAATTTTTAAAATGGGGTTCACATTCTCACTGAACAAACACAGTTCGGACAACAGGCAGTCTCTTTCAAACATATTTAGACAATATTACAGGACATTTCCTTGTTAGGTATCAGATATTATGGGAGACTAAATAGTGTACATAGTATATACAGCTACACATAATACAAGTACAGCAGTCATATACATGAATTCAAAATTAAGCTACACACCAATGTCAAATTCTAATCAAATATTTATTAAACTATGTGGTCTTATTTCTTTATTAATTTATATACATATTGGCAGGATGCTCTGAGAACAGTCCATTTATTATTCACAGTGTTTACAGCTCAGTCCTGGCTTATAATTCCCAAACCAGTCTACCAATCAGGAAATAGCAAGGAGCAGTGATATACACAATTCAATAAAGTGTGATCATTGAACCTCAAGCAACGTGGCGCACAAAGCAACGAAGTGTGATGATTGGTACTCCCTTTTCAAAAAGCTTCTGTTGTGAGTAGATCAGCTTAATTGGGTCTCAGTATTGTCCAGTACATTCTGTGATTTTTACTGTGATAAAAATGTGGACAAAAAATTGTATATTGGGAGCATTCGCAACACAGCTGGTAGTTTTACAGCTTACTAGACTGTGACTGATATGGCATGTTTAAGACAAGAGCCAAGTTTGCAGATATTAGAGTTAAATTCATATGGTGAGTGGAATTCAAATGTTACAAATTATAAGCAAAGCATTTTAAATGAATGTAGTAAATTGAACAGACAGGATTATATCTATCTAAGTCCAAGAAACCAATAAACAGGCTTCTGTATCTGAGTTCTGGTGATAGGCTTTATTTGGAGCCTGTTTTCTTATCAGCCTGTTATCCTTCTCCAAGTAAATTATATTGTGCAAATGAGCTGCTCTGCATGGCCTCTCTTTAGTGATGTCCTGATTGTCCCCCTCTGGCTCTCCTCCACACATACTGTATATGAGCTCCATGGTCTTGAACTATGCAAACAAAAGATATCATGCCATATTTAAATATTCCCTAATGGCTGCACCCCACTTAAGAAATGGCACATGTTTGTTTTCTTAACATAACATGTACTCCTGCGTTTCACATTACTGCTGCATTTAATTAACTCCAACAGATTGTGCTGAGGCACAAATACAATTATTATCTGTCATTATTTGTTATTTCACGTAGGTGCATTGATTTGGAACATGGTTACAGTCCACCCTAAACTTATTATCATTAACTCTTGAGTACACAGCGCATGCATAAATTGCCACAGTAACACTTTACATCCATGCTTATGGAGAACCTGAAAACTGAATTGGAAAATCTAAGCTAGTATTACATAATCTAGTACATATGACAGGTAGATGTTGTTATATCATAAATATAAGAGTCTGTCGTGTTCTACTATGCAAAGGAAGGATGTGTAACAAACATTTAGCCGAGCTGAACACATGTAGAGTTTGGGGGTTCCTTTTTTAACCACTGCAATTTATTGCTTAGTAGAAAAAATCTTCAAAACAAAAAAATGTAAAAATATAACAGATTTCTGTGCTATTTATATAATATTCACCACAGCTTTCGTGTTTTATTTGCATGAGTGCAGGCTTTATTTGTGTGCTTGTGCTATACGCTGATAAATCACAATGACACAGGGGGCTAAGGCTCTTAATTCAATAGCAGCTAAAAGAACTGCAATGATGCTAGAACCTTCTGCTGTGTGAAAATGGCTGTTGATTATGTGTTATGAAGCCCAGTGGAGGAGTAGGGTGTAAATCTAAAGTACCCTTAGGGGACAGATCTAGGCCTGTACAGCAGTGCAGTAGGAGAATGTGTGGTGTTTTGCTCAGTGATGTGAATTTAAACTATTGGTAATCTGAAAGGACTTTTAGTTCCCAAAAAATAAAATGATTGAAAAATTATTACAGATTACAGTAACAATTTTAATGAGGTTGGGATTATTAGGATAAAGGTTTTATTCAGAGTTTGGGCTGTGTTTTGCAGTGAGATTAGATTTAGTTAGGACATTTTTAGTAGAAACCCTCTAAAAAGTGTCCAGATAGTGTCTCACCTAATTAAAAAACCTTGTTAGATTGCAGATTTCTAACTGTACCAGGATCTTTGCATTAAAGATCATCAGCATATCACGTTTGTGGAAGACATGATTTATGCTGGCTGTAAGAAATACAGAAAACATAATGTCAGACTTACCATTGCACTATCTCTGCTGAATGCTCTCAGGACTCGCAGAGTTCCTCACTTTCTGCAAATGTAAATAGAGCTTTTGAGTTCGTTAATATGAAACAAAATCTGTAACTGCTTCCTCAACTAACCTAACATTAGACTAGTATATAAATGTGTTAACTATATTTATCAGGGATGTCACCAACATATTTTGTCCAAAATGGTCAAAGAAAAGAAAGGAATAGAAAGAAAGACAATAAGTTTTGTATATAACACCTATATGTTATATAGGTGCACATATAACACCTCACAATTAATTTTAATGGTTATGATAATTAGTGATTCAATGTGCTGTTTTTTTTCCTTTGCTCTCCCATGCAGGTCAGTGCTTAGACAATGTTCAAAACTTTCCAAGTGGATATCAGACAACTAACTTCTTTTTTTTTTTTTTTTACTAGTTACTGAACATTACTGCAGAATCACCCAAAAACTACTATCCAGTTGAGTTTTCATGATTACTGCTACTGGCGGTTCCTGACTGTACAGCTGGTAATATTATTATGCCCGCCCCTACTCTTGAACCTGAAATTATGGCTAAACGTCCTGTCTTTTTTCTGCTATCAGTTCTGGATGAACAAATTGCAGTTTTTTAAATACAAGGAAAACTCAATACTGCACAAGCCTACCTCCACCAAAATGGTGACTTGTAGCAATCAACATCTGTGAAGTGACAGTAGTCAGGTAACATCCTGGCACCCGGCTTCAAAATAACACCAGGATAAAATCTGAATCTAACACACAGGACAGAGACAAATAAAAATCTATGTGCTCCACTTTTTACAAGAAATAAAATTGCAGTCAGAAGTTTATATACAGTCATCATAGAGATGAATGTCATGGTAATATTGGGCTTTCATTGACTTCTTTGAATTGTTCTTTTTTGCTGTGATTTAATTTAATCTTTAATAGAAAAAAGCAAGAATGTGGTGACAAGTTTTTATTTATTTTGGGTTTGCTGAGATCAACAGTGCTATGACCCGGTAAAAATTTATTTTTTTTGTCAGCATGGAAGGAATACATGAGTGCTTTTTAATTGTAGAGTTAAAGAGAGTTATAGAAAAGTGCAAGATGCATTAAATTTTATACGAACATTAGCTCTTATCAACTGCTGGCAGCCTAAAGAGTGACAAAGACAAAACTATGGGTTTGTTTACACTACACCCACTTTACACAAGTTAGCTGCCTAAAAAACTGGTTTTTAGTCTATAAATCATGTACAAATACTAAACCAAGGCTTTGTGAAAAGTGGGATACAGTGATGAAAATTAGTGTTTTCACAGTGCTAAAGCTAATTTTCATACCTATAAGGCAAATACTCTGCATGAATTTTTTTGTCACTCACTCAGTAACAAATGATGGAACCCCATGACCTTTGTGAATATTTAAACATGAATTGCACAGCGTCTTAGCTCGTGGACAGATGGTCTTACATTCTCCTGTAAAATATTTTGCTAATGAGCAGAATTTAGCCAGTAATGGCATACAGCCCAGGTTCTACGCCAGTAAAGCTTCTTCAGACCTTGACATTTACGCCATCATGTCTGCCTGTTGGTATGATGTTATTAATGCTACCAGCTGTAAAAAGTTACAGGACAACCATCCTTGATTTTCTTCTTTATTTTTCAGCCAGTCCTTAAATTGACTTCAATTAGACTAGTGTATCTTTGCTCTAGTGGCTGCCAAGTTTACTCTGATTCAAAAAGCTAATTGTAGGTATATAGTTTATCTATGTGCCAGCACCCTATCTTACTTAAGAAAGTTTTTTATAACTCATTTGCTCTCTAATCTTCATTTAACTGCTCAACAAAATAAGAGTTAATTGAGTAACACGCTCTGCTTTGTTCTAACTCTAGAGCTCTGGCAGCTAAACAATTTCCTGTGGAGATTTCTTGTTTGAAACATTAAATTATTATTACCATTTTATACATTTATTTAAATTTTCAGGCAAGTACCAGCTTGCATATGGTTAAAGAGATGTTCCTGTAATCAGTGGTGAGCGTTTAATGTTTAATAGACTTAACAGCCATTATTACGTTGGGATAAATTAGTCTAGTGAAACTGCAATAGCTCTTGGGGGAAAAAGACAAATCCTTTTATTGCATTTTCCAAAGACAATTCCATCATTCACTTTTGATAGGATATAGCAATGTGTCCATTATACCTATATAATTCCTCTGACGGTATTTTCCTATAGCTGAGTCACTTCTGTTGAAATGCTTGGAACAACATCTCAGCATTTCAATGCAGAGGATCAGAGGGGAATCCAGTCAACCTGGGATCCCGTAAAGACCAACTTAGCATGATCTAAACATGCCCCGCTTATGAACACAGTGCAGTTTCTTTTCTAACTGTAGTAGATTGGGACTTGACTTGCTTGTTTTTCTGGCGTTTCCTTTATGGCCCAATTTATGCTGTGATTTCCCAGAATCCCATGCTAGACCCTGGAGCCTTGCCCTTGGCCTATAATTATGAGAGTTTGGTTAGCCATACACCATCCTTCACTGCCACGACTTCTCACAAACCCATCATTTACTGCAGGTTCTTTATCCAGACCTAGCAACCGCACCCCAGCAGCAGAGGGAGCACAGATGTCAGGGTTGGTGTAGGCCAGGCCTCTGGTGATGGTGCACCAATCAGGGTGGAACTTACAGTGGCCCTAAAGAAGCTCCTGCTGGCAGCTAGCCTGTTGAACACAAGCTTCTTCTGACCCTGTGGAAAAAATAAACAAGCGGTCCCCATGAGTCCACCAGAGAGCCTGGTTCACAACTAGCGGCTGAAAACGAAAAAGTAGTAATTATTTCTAGCTGTCAGCAAGCAAGAGCAGCCACAGATCAGCAAGCAGTGCTTGGAAGATCATGTTGTGTTTTTTTAATGCATCACAAAATACCACGTTCATTTGTAGCAACATTTTACTCTGTGCAATTAGTCTAGTACAACATACACATCTGTTAGATTGCAGAAAACTTGGTTTGCTCTAAAACCAGTTTCACAGAATTTCCTTTAGGATTTGCATACAGTGCGCAGTATTTTATTTTTCTTGTTCTGCTTCAGAAATAGAGCAAACATGACTGAGTAAATTAGCCATGTGATTCTAACTTTTCTTTCCCACTGAAATAGTACAATACTCATTCATGCCAGAAGGCTTGATTAATTTGATTAAGTTGTATCTTGTAATATACAGTTCTGTTTGTACCAGTAAGGAAATCTTTTGGGATTAAAATCAAGGACATTTTTATTGTAGTGGGAGACCTGGTTAAGAAATAATTACATAATAATTACAACTTGATACTGTAATTACAATCTATTCAGTCACTGGATGTATAATATCCTTGCCTCCTCAGGTTTAAATAATTACAGAAGGCCTGTAATGGAATGCATGCTGTCCTACATAAAACATCTCATGCATATGTCTTTTTGTATTTTTCATATAATGTGCAATTATGTAAGGCTTAAAAATCATCAAAAGAAGAGGTTGGAGGAATGTATTCAATATCTTTTGAGTGTGTGTATGTGTGTGTATGTGTGTGTGTATGTGTGTGTGTGTGTGAGAGAGAGTGACCAGGTGGGTTCAGTATGTTGGCTCCAGCACCATGTCTGCATTGAGGGACCTTCCCTCTCATCTGAGCAGATGGGACACAAGACGGACACACTCCGCTAACACATTGCTGTTGAAAACATTTCATCTTCTGTCCATGCCTCCACTGCTGCTCCCACAAACTTCCTAATGAAATCTGGCCATATTCAGTCAGTCTAGGGCTACTTCCAGATCAGTGGATGGACGCCTGCCATGGTCAGACTAGGGCATAGCATCTGAGCCATGACCAGAGGGCCTGTGTCACAGCCGGGTTTAGTCTTCTGTTGGAATGGTGAACATTGTTAAAATTGTGGGCACAGACATGAAAGGAAGAAATCGAGAAATAGCTCAGGCATAGAAAGTGATCAGGTGTGCTAGGGTAAAATGTGGATAGGTTTAGGTAAATTATGAAGATTAAAGAACACATCAACATAAATTGAGATTTTTGTGGAGCGGAAATATTTATTTTTAAAAAATGATGGCAACATGTACCTCATATATCCTAAGTAATTGATGTCATAATTTCCTTAGACTTAGTCTTACATAACACTGTACTTAAAATGTTTTTGTGATTTCTTCCCAATGTCAAAGTGGGTAAAGAACTTACAAGACGTTAAGTCTCTACTGATACATATGAACAGATACCAAAGATGTTTTCTTTGCCAGGATGTGGTGTCTACTGATGTCACTGCTGTAGATTAGGGAATCTGGAGATGGAGGGCTGGTTTGATATAAGAGCAGATTAACCAGAATTCATATCAAACTATTTATTTTGTATACTACTTACTGTAACATGTGCCTTCCCACCCCACCTTTCACAACACCACAAATGCACCCCCATCTAATATTTAACCACATTTAGATTACAGTTTTCTTAAAATGAATCAGTCAGGACAGATTCTAGACACAGACGGTTTCAACAGAATCTCTTCTGCAGAAAACAGTAGGATAACAATCGGTGCACCTCTGCCCTGGCCGCTATTTGGCTGCATGTTTTGCACGCAAACCATCACTCCACATCTACGGAGCAGCAGATGGCAAAGCCTGATAAAGAAATAGTGTAGATTACATGAACCAGGCTGAAAGCTAATGTTGTCGGTATGTGGGTGATTGTACAGACGTTTGTACAAATACTGAAGAAAGGGTCTTTATCTACAATTATTCTGCTTTAAAGGAGGGAAAATACAAAACTCTGTCATTTCATAGAGTTTAAGAGACTTGTTCAAAGTGTACTCAGTAACTTGTAACTTTGCAAGGAATGTTTGATGACTAAGACTTGCAGTGAAACTAACATTACATATGAACTGACACTGATAGCATCAGAGCCACTGCTGTACATTCGGACCCACAGAGATACAAAGCCAGTCAGATGTATGGGTAGATTAACCAGAATCAAGGAGCATATTTTTGTTTGTGTTTAGCCTCATGACTTGTCAGATAGGTTTATTCTAGATGTATCCATGAAGTAGCTTTTGAGTAGCTGTTGAGTGAATGAAAAAAAAAGTTTTGGATTATACAGTATATTGTTTCAGCATGTTATTGACTTTTGAGGCATTTGACAGGTCTATGGAATGGGACCAATTAATTTAAATGGTACTGTGTTGGTAGCATATCTCTTGCACAGAATAACAACAGTGGCATTCACTATACATCACATCCTGCATATATCACTTTCCTATTCCATTATAGCGTTGGACTTAGATAGCATGGAATAAAATATTACAAGAGTTGAATTACCACCCTGGAGTTAATTATGTTCTAATAGCAGCAGGTCCTAAAGAATATTACTCCTCCTTGCCAAATTTTTTTATTATTATTTATTTATTTGTTTCTTATATTCTCTCTCTCTCTCTCTCTCTCTCTCTCTCTCTCTCTCTCTCTCTCTCTCACTCTCTCTCGCTCTCTCTCTCTTTCTCAAACTTCATCCAACAAAAAATGTAGTATGACATAATTTAGAAAATTCAAAGCTCAAAGTCCACTGTCCTGAAGATATTCTCCATTGGGATTAGCTTTATCTTAAAATGCTAATGTGGAATCTTCTTCTGTAAATGATCAGTAAATATTCACCACTCCTGAGTGGTTCAACAGAAACGAGTTTGCCCTATCATTGGGAGAGTGTGGGTTTGCCACAGCCATGTGGGGACCAGAGCCAAGGGAGCAAAACTGGCTCTGCTCTCTGAGTGAGATGGATGGCATTGCTCTCCTGTCAAGCCTATGTACATTAGTCAATCCCAGAAAGCTGTGAGCTCATGTATGCATAACAAAGCAGACAGTGATTTTTGCCGAGTGTGTTACAGTGATCTGTGATGTAGCATGACCAGCAGGTTAAAAGAGAAGTAGTTGGCTGGGTTCACATGTCTGGAGGAAGCACGTGGTAGCCTTTGCTAACTGTAGCAGTTGAATTATAGGGGAGAGCTGTGTAGTGGAAGGAAATTCAGCAGGTGAACAAATTGGGAAAATCCAACCAAAAAAATCTTTTCCATACAGAACCTTTGACCGCAGTAATTATTATAGGGTATGCTTGTTTAGTTATTATATAGCTGTTATTATAAAACAGTAAACTATTAGAATGAGTACAGTAATGTAAACTGTGTTTGATATTTACGCTGTCTCAGAAGCAAAGGTTTTGTTTAACACAATAACCGCTTGATATTTGACCTGTGAATCAATACATAAAAGGTCATATTAGATTGCAATCTGCAGGCTTGTGTGTTACATCAGAGGGCATTATAGCTCATGGCCATTTACAATGCATGTAAATTCATCATGTTGTCATTCAATAAGATCACCATTATTCCTGGTGCTGTCTGTGTCTCGCTTTGGGCTGTCCTCTCAATGATAATGCGCCACAATGCATTATGAACAAGATAAACATGTATTGGCTACACTGAAATTGGACTTGATTGCAGTGAGTCAATACTACTACAATGCCTTTGTAGATAACAGCTGACAAACCATTACAGGTCTTGCTTGTACAAAAAAAATGTCAGATTTGTAACATTACAGATGTAGAAAGAAGTCTGATATGTGTGAAACCTGATCAGTTACAGCATCTAAAATCATCAAAAATCATTTTCTGTGTATAAACCAACCTCTGTTGATAATGTCATGCTGAAAACATTATGTTCAGCAAATACCAGTGGATATACACAGGATGTTATTCCCATGTTTCAGTAGGGCATGGACTAAAAATAAACCCCTGTAATCATGTGAATGAGGCTGATATTAAAAATTGGCCCTGTGTGTTGGAAGCTATTTTTGTTTTTAATAAACATGAATTAAACCTTGTGCACACTGCAGTGCTGTGACCATGCTTATGCAAAGAAAAGTTCCCAGCAGAGCAAAGGAAGAGATTGTTGATGAGTAAAATATGTGAATGTTGTGTGGGGTTGCTGATGATAAGTTAGTTCAGTGACAGTTCTGTGGTGGCCTGGAGAAACCTGGGCTGGATATTATCTCCCAGTCACAGGTGCATGCCGTGGCCACAGAGCCATGAGCCAGGCGCTTAGGGAACAAGCACAGGTGGCTGAGCGCAAGAAGAGGAGCGCAGGGCAGCAGGCTAGCATGTGGCACTGATCCAGACTCTACACAACATATGCCAACAGGGTGTGGGAAGAACATGGGCTCAAGAGTGTGTGTGTGTGTGTGTGTGTGTGTGTGTGTGTGTGTGTGTGTGTGTGCACCTGTGTGCACCGACAGAGAGAGAGAATGAAACCCAAAGTAAGTTCGCATTTGTTAAGTCGAGTAAAACATGGTGAATGAGAGTGTGAGTTAGTTATGCTGTCTACAAAGTGTAGCCTACAAGTACCTGGCAAAGTAGGCAATGGTAACTCAATGGTTAAGGCTTTGGTTATTGATCAGAAGGTCGGGGGTTTAAGCCCCAGTACTGCCAAGTTGCCGCTGTTGAGCAAGGCCTTTAACCCTCTCTACTCCAGGGGGACTGTATCATGTCTGATACTGTGCTTTGATTGCAGATTCCTAACAAGCTAGGATATGCAAAAAAAAAAAAAAAAAAAAAAAGAATTTCATTGTGCTGTAATATGTATGGGAGTAAGTCTTCTTCTTCTTTTGTTGCTTTGGCTCCACACTTTAGCATGGCTGGGTTCAAAAGGGAACAATATCTATATATAATATTATGACCTTAGAAATTTACAGAGCGCCATGCATGCCCATTTTCTTGACATCCTTTTCAATCTCCTGTAGTTCATGGATCTACAAAGGTATATAATAAAACCACAATATCTATTCTATATTCATGATACTAACCACACAAAGCCAGCCATCCCCACTAGTGGAGCTGCCACTGCCATCAATGGAGGAAAGTCAATCTTAAAAAAGAAGCCTTTCTGTCAAACTCGGCTTCAGGCCGTACTCCCCTATTTCTCTCTCTCTCTCTCTCTCTCTCTCTCTCTCTCTCTCTCAATATCTCACTCTCTCACTCTCTGCCAAGGCTGTTGGGCTCACCTGGGCACAGCTCCCTGGATGATGCTTCAGCCCACAACGCCAACGCCAGCTTGCATTATTATCATATTTCATCAATTATGTAAACATTGTCCTGCTGAGCAGAGCCGCCACAGAGCACCATCAGGTCCCGCCCCTAAATGCATGCAAATGAGCATGCCTGCAGGCATGAGCTGACCTCCGCCTCGCCTCGTCTCCAACTCTCACTGTGATTCGCTCCCGCGTGTGTCAGACAGTGCTGAACTGTAGTCCCACAGAGCCTGGCAGCACACAGCCCCAGGGCCAGGCTCTGGGAATGTTAACTCATATACACACAAGTTTTTCTGGGCAAGATGTTGATCCCTGCAACATTTTGAAAAATTTAAATTCCTCAACATGAACTTGATCTTGCAGTCAGTAAGCCATCTTTTAGTGTGAAATGGCTTTACAAATTTCATTATTATTGCAGGATTCAGGATTGATAGCAATAAATGTCACTGATGACCATGTCTACATCTGAAAAACTGTAGGAACTCCTACATACTACTGTTATGTTGTCATATCCATAAGTTAATTGAGATCCTTATGCTCACACTACTGTATTTAAGACCAATTTTTCATTATATTTCACTTATTTTGTTGCCAATTACAATTTAAAGTAAATATTGCTCTGTAGAGCCAGTAAAAATTTGTTCTTTCATGTCAAAGCAAAAGGCACAGGCTGCCCCTGGTCTAAAGGGCAGTCTTAGCCAGTGAGTTATTTACTAAACATGGCTGAATTCCATTAAGAAGAGACTATCGAGGATTAAGGGCTATGAAAGGAGCTGAGGTCGTTCCAGCGTTCAGTGAAATGTTAGATCTGCTGCATCTCTTCCCCCATGTCAGCTTACTGATGCATATCAAGACCAGATAAAGATCACTGCCAAGAAGCGTTTGTCTTTATTTTTTTTCTAACACCATTCTCTATGGATAACAATGTTTGGCACAATTTCAATGTATTTGTTTTGTGCAAATGTTGTAGAATGTGAGCTATGTGAGTGTTTGTGTGTTCTGTGTGATTAGCTATGAATAACAAACTTTGTAATATCAGTACATTCAAAATATTAGCACTGGCTTTCACCTAATTAATGGTTGTGGTTTTTTTTAATTCCGCCACTGAACTGGCATGGCATATAGGTTTGTGCACAAAAGGTGACAAGGGATTAATCTGGACATAACTAAATTCATCATTTAATGTGTCTGTCTGCATGTGTGTGTATGTGTATGTGTGTTTGTGTGTAGGAGACAGAGAGAGATACTGTTATCTGTGTAGGAGACAACATACCCAGTGAGGTCCTGGCTCACAGCGCTTGCTCTCAGCAGGGTGTTCCTCTGACTGCCTGATTGCGCAAGATAACTGCAAATTACTGTTACCTCTCATAAACAACACATAGTAACACCAGATATCTCTATTAGAGGATATAAATCTCTAACTTTCAATTGCTAAGCTCATATTTGGATTTTGAATTGTATTTTAATTGTTGAATTTTATGTATTGTTTAATTGTTGTCTTTAATTATCGGTTATCTCAGGGACGGAAGTATATACATGTACGTTCAATTTACTAAGGCTGTAGCAAACTGTGCCTTGGATTGGCCACTCTAAACCCTATAAACCATCTGTGTGGGGTGTTTTAAAAGCCACTGTGTACATGGTCAACCAAAACGGAAATGTAATGAGGAAATGTAAACTCAGTAAGGAAAAGATTTCAAATGTCAAAAGTCAATAAATGTTCTTATTATATGAGGAATCTGGTATGTATGGTGTGTAGGGCATTAACATGGCTACAGTGCCAGGAGGTTTTGCTCTAATGAAAAGGCTGCTCTAAACTTTGTTAATTGTAAGGAATTTACCTAATGTATGACTTTGTGACCTACGTATGTGCTACCATGATTGCCAGATCTGCACAAACACTTAAACAGTAGCTTAATAAAACTAGGTTATTTTTTTCACATAAGCTCATATAGTGGCTCAGTGGTTAAGGCTCTGGGTTACTGATCAGGAAGTCGGGGTTCAAACCCCATCACCACCATCAAGCTGCTAATGTTGGGCCCTTGAGCAATGACCTTAACCCTCTCTGCTCCCGGAGTGCCATATCATCTCTGACCCCAGCTTCCTACGCAAACTGTGATATGCAAAGAAAAGAATTTCACTGTGCTGTAAATTAAATGTGACAAATAAAGGCATCTTCTAGAATAATCTTGTATTATAACACATTTTGGTATTATTAAATAATGTTTGAATGGATGAATAAAAAAATCTGCATCAGTCAAAAAGTATCTCAGTATCTCAGGAGGCACAAAGTTTTGTAAATAAACATTTCACCACCAATTTTTGAGCTGACTTCATAGTTTTGGCATCATTCTCATCACAAATGCAAACATGTGAGGGAGAGAAGTGCATAAACTGCATGCTTAGGCTGGTACACAATTTTGTGTATGTCATCCAAGTTTTGTTTTGCACAGAATACAGCCAAATTACAACTAAAATGGTGCACTCTCTCTGTCTCTCTCTCTCTCTCTTTCAGTGTTTCTCTCTGTTTTCCTCTCTTTTCCTTAGCCATAGTTCTGTACAGTCATTTAGAACGTGAAACATGCACTTTTATAAGCTATGAGTTTCTGTGATGCAGATATGTAATAGTTTTTGCTTTAATGTATTATTTAGCTATGATGTTTCAAAACTATGGAACAACATTGATTTTACATTAAACAACATAAGCTTGCAGAGGCACAATTCTTTTTTAATTTTTTTAATTTTTTATACAAAATAAGCACATATAGCATGATTTTCCCATACCACAAAGTATTGGTTGTGACTTGAAAGTTGAACCCTAAATTTTTCAGTGAACTGTTGAATTGGCCTGTGTGTCTCCATTAGAAATTGGTGCTCATGTGTCCTCGATGGTTTCAGGCCTGCTTCATATGTATTGTACAGGGTTAGGTGATGAGTATTAAATTTGATAGCCACTGTTACTCTAGCTCAATCTCTCTCTCTCTCTCGCTCTCTCTCTCTCTCTCTCGCTCTCTCTCTCTCTTTCTCAATTCAATTTAATTCAATTCTTTGCTTGATGGTGGATTCTTTATTAGAAATTGGAACGTACCTTTGTTTTTGTAGATTTGAGAATTTTTAAAATGGGAACCCACTGATAATTATTTGGAAGATGACAACCCTCTTTTTTGTGTCTTTTTTCACATTGACCAGAGGGTTCTCAGATGACTTCTCAGGTCAGTGTCAGACAAATCAAACTGCACCCTGGGTTTTTCTAAGCTCTGTCCTTTGGTCTAATTTCTCATAAGCTGTTTTCTACAAGAGACATACAAAATCAGGGGTGGAAAACTTTCTGATCAACTCTGATAGATGAAACTGAAATTGGTGTTGGAAGAAAGAAAATTCAACTCTCTGTAGGACTGTGGTTTTACTGGACTGGAGTAAAGTTATTCATTCATTCATTCTTCAATAACTGGTTTATCCTTGTCAGGGTTGTTGTGGATTCAATTGTCCATTGGCTGTAGAAAAGTTAGTCTAATAAATTATTTTTACAATGACACCTTGTTAGGTGGCATTGGGATCTTTTAAAATTTGAATGTAGGAAAAAACTATGACATGGATTATTTTTGAGGAAAAAATAGCTGTAGCACCAGATTGGTTTGTACAAACTGATGTGAGACTCTGATAAATAACTCTTCTAAGCATTGCCCCATAAATATTTAAAATATATTTTGCAGTGTAGCAATCATAAAATGCAGGAAACCTAGTAGATGTATTTGCCATGATGGCTGTTTTCTTTAAGAAGTCAAGCACCTGATATGTTGCTTTGTGGTCTACAGTCCAGGAGAACAATGTTGATGCAGCCAAGTCCCAATGGGTCAATATGGCATGATGAGATTCCTTTCTGCCAGTCACACACACACACACACACACACACACACACACACACACACACACACACACACACAAAGATTTACAGGCACCGGCACTCATCATCTCCTAGACAGTCTTGGCTGCCACTTGACATTTTTAGTGGTGAAAATGCCAGGCTTGTTCCACTCTGGATTAGTGTGACATTCAGACAGGAAGTCTTTCTCAGTACAAATCACAGAATTCTACAGGAATATGTCCACCATCAGTGTCCTACTGTGTACAGGGTATCATAATCAGAATACCACAATTATACTTTTATGACATTTAGATTATGACTTTTAAAAAGTTTTAATAATGTAGCATGAGTGGTGTTTCAGACAGTGGTAGCCATTACATTTATTATCTATCTTTTCAGAATTGAGTTAAGGTTTCTTGTGCAAATAATAAGAAGAAATCCTGAGGTACTCTGCAGAAACATTTGATGTGCCTTATCAGCTCTAAGCAGGTTCAGCGACCCAAATGGGTCATCTGATGGAGTAGAACAGCCAATTATACCCATAAAACACTGAAACCAGCTTCCAGGCTCTACATGGGGTTAGGAATTCGGTGGGACCTCTGATGCAGACAGTGGAGTCCTGTAGCGGAGATGCATCTCTAGTTCTGCAATACAGTCCCACTGAGTAAACTTTGGCCTCACTAATGGGATTCTCAACACAATAAAATTATATTCTCACTAACTGAGATAATGTCATGGCTTCTTCTGAAGGTGACTATGAGAGATATAGGTGGCTAATGCAACTATGTTGGTAATCTAGCTGTATCTCAACCCACTCACTTTTTCTTGTTTTTCATCTTCATATCCAGGGGAGGTTAAAGAGAGCATTCACATATGACCATTGTGACTGCTATAATAATAATAATAATAATAATAATAATAATAATAATAATAATAATAGTAGTAGTAGTAATAGTAGTATTGGTAGTAGCAGTTTTATAATTTTTCTTTTGAACTTTTCCATGATTAATGTCCAGTTTATTCTTTATTGCTAACAGATGGCCAAAATCATAATCCCATGTTACCACGGCAAAGTCCTCCGAGTTGGATTTTCTCTCTCTTTTTACAAATAAAATACATTATATGGCCAAAGGTTTGTGGACACCTGACCATCACACCCATATGTGGTTCCTCCCCAAACTGTTGCCACAATGTTGTATGCACACAATTGTCCAGAGTTTCTTTGTATGCTGTAGCTTTACAATTTACTTCACTGGAACTAAAAAGCCCAAACATGTTCCAGCATGACAGTGCCCCTGTGTGCAAAGTGTGCTACATGAAGATATGGTTTGCCAAGTTTGGAGTGGAAGAACTCGAGTGGCCTGAGCCCTGACCGCAACCCCACTGAATACCTATGAGATAGAATAGAATGCAGACTGTGTCCCAGGCCTCCTCACCGGACATCAGTGCCTGACCTCACTAATGCTCTTGTGGCTGAATGAGCAAATCCCCACAGCCACACTTCAAAATCTAGCAGAAAGCCTTCCCAAAAGAGTGAAGGTTACTATAAAAGTAGAGAGGGGACCAACTCCATCTTTATGCCCATGGTTTTGGAATGGGTGTATGAGTGTGATGGTCAGGTGTCCACATACTTTTGTGAACATGTACATGCTTATGGTGGTATATACATGTATTTTATGTATTGGTGCTGAAAAGAGTTTTTGCATATTTAAAGGAGTGTTTATAGGAAGTTTGTAAATAACATTTATTTTAATTTAAGTTTTCAGTCATTAATCTGTCCATTTAATAATCCATTAATTCATCAGAACATATCATCATATGGTTGTCAGTGAACTTAAATTTAGCTTATTTATCTTACATTTCTACTTGTGCAGTACAAAGCTTGCTATTTTATAATAAGCCTAAATGCATCATTATTGCTTGATGATATGCATATTATAATCTCTTGATTCAGCTTCTGATGCAGGTGTGTCTGCTTTTCTTGGTGTATATTTTTACTGTTGCTGTAGTAGAATCACTGGATGCCTTTAAGTACTATGCTGAAATACTAGTATGCAACAATCAAACCATATTTTTAAAAATGAGTTTATACATGAGATTTTCCCCTGGTAAATTAGGCTTAATGAATCAGGATTATTGGTAGAGAAAGTAATTAAGTACAAAACACAAACACACTAAGTTTCTCCAGTGGCAGTGTTTGAGGAAGAAATGTAAAAGATTATTGGATATGGAGCATCTGCTGCCAAGGATTATCACTATGAGAAATAGACAAATGCTCACAAAATGTATTTATAATTTTCAAAATCATGTGCCAATTTATGAGGCTGGTGGAACTGTGGAGATGCAGCTCGGCTACTTCTCATGCAGCCGCAGCCTCTCGTCCAGGCAGCGTATCGACTGAACCGACAGGAAAAGAGAGAAAGGGAGAGAAAGGGAGGGCGATAGCTGCTGAAAAATTCATGCCTCTGCCAGCTCTGTCTATTCGCCGCTCAGCAGGGGCCCGCCTTTGATACTTCACACTCATGGAAAAAAAATGCAAATTATTTTTTCACTGCATAACATGGAGGGAGTATATCCCAAGCAAGTGATAGAAATCTTCTGCCAAAACAACATGAAACATAGACACTACTCCCAGGAACTCACAGCCCTTTTTAGTAGCGGGTGGCATTAACAGGGGCAATAGTCAACCATATTTTTCAGATTCATGCATATTATCCATATGGTTTCATTAAGTACACAATAGACTACAACCTTTACCCAAATTTCAAGTTTTCAGCCTTGGCAGTATTGACATTAATAACAATCTAATATTTCTCTACTACGACACTAAGACTGAAATGGTAGATAATGTTGCATATTAGTCTGGCTCAGTAAATATCTGCTTCAGATTCACATAACCATTTCTGAATTTGGGAATGGCAATATTAATGCAATATATTGTGAGTGAGAAGGGTGATGTTGTTGTGGGCAGCTGGAGGGGAAATATTGGCTTTGACAGGTAGCACACCAGGGGGCCAACGCACTAACACTGGGATCTATTCTCTGAGCCTGGCTCGGTTTCAGGAATGCTGATTAGATATGCTCTGACATATCGGCTATGTCAGGGAGTAATCCACAAATGCGGTCACAAACCCAACCTTCCCTGCTTGCTTCTTAACCACCATCTACTGCAGTCATGGCCAGTGCTGCGCCTTCATGTGTGCTTTGTTTGGTGGAGAAGTTGTGTGTATTTTGTACTTTATAATTCATTTGCACATTTCTAATCTTTATGATAGGTGAATGAACATCTCTAAATAATTGGCTGAGCGGTTGTGTTAGAGGGATGGTATAAGTTGTGGGGGAGGAATAAGGCATGCTGGGATATGGGGTGGGGCATAGTGATGTCTTAGTGAGTTGGTGAGGGTTTGTGTGTGTGTGTGTGTGTGTGTGTGTGTGTGTTAGGAGGAGAACGAGAGTGTGTAATAATGTGTTTGCCTTTGTGGGTGCCCACATCAGCCAATTATGAGGCGACATCTGGCTTAGCTGACAACTCACTGCGGATGAGGGCAAAGCGTGTATGTGTGTGTCTGTGTGTGTAGTGTTGTGTTGTGTTCTGGCAGCAGAGATGCATTTAGGAGAACAGATTTGAGCTCTGAATTCACAGCAGGGCGGAGGGTAGCACTGACACACAACACACATGTGGCAGTCATTGCCTCCATTTACATATAAGACAATAGACACAGAAGTGTTAACATATATTAATACAAATAATACATTGATTTATTTATGGATTTGTTGTCCAATTTATAAGATGGTATTAAACATAGTGGTGCCATAGTTTTGTAAATGTGAATAGCTCTACACTAAATGGTTTTAAATCAAACAATCCATTTCTTTTGCCTACACACATAATTTTCAGAGTACTACATACTCTTTGTCTAGTATTCTAGCACTATTGTTGTTTAACAG
>JAQQZR010000033.1:13080501-13093951 GCA_030068235.1 Notoglanidium macrostoma
TATATGTGTGGATGGATATATGGATATAGATATATAGCAGCTCTGTGATGTCGCATGGTGTGGTGTATCTTTGGCTGCATGATTGGCTCTCATTGTCAGTGGGGTATGTAGCAGATGAATGGCACGGACTCCCCAAGGCAGTGTTGCTCATGCTGAGGTTTGTGACATACATTAGCTTTGAGAAATGGCCTCCCATAGTGGGCCGTCACACTCACAGAGGAGCAGCATGAATGCTCCAGTCACTGCACACACATTGTACACGTGTATGTGTGTGGCTCATTGGGTTACATCCAGCTTCTGGGGAACCTTGGACTACTTACATTACTGTATACATTCACTGATCAGCCATAACATTAAAACCACATACTTAATATTGTGTAGTTCCCCCTTGTGCCACCAAAACAGCTCTGACCTGTTGAGGCACAAAACCTCTAAAGGTATATTGTGGTATCTGGCACTAAGACATTAGCAGCAGATCCTTTAAGTCCTGTAAGTTGCAAGATGGGGCATCCGTGGATCAGAATTGTTTGCTCAGCACATGCCACAGATGCACGATCCCATTGAGATCTGGGGAATTTTGATGCCAAGTCATGCCATGACACTTTGTCATGTTCCTCGAACCATTCCTGAACAATTTTTGCATGTGGCAGGGTGCATTATCCTGCTGAAAGAGGCCACTGCCGTTAGGGAATACCGTTGCCATGAAGGGGTGTACTTGATCTGGAACGTGTGTCCAGTGTAGGTGCTTTCTGTTTAGAACAGGGGTCAGTATTGGCATTCTGACCAGTCTGTGGCTACGCAGTCCCATACACAGCAAGCTGTGATGACAAGCTTTTTTTTGCAAATTGTGCTGCAGTCAGCAGTAGCTCTTCTGTGGGATTGGACCAGACAGGCTAGTCTTTGCTCGCTTCATGCATCAGTGAGCCTTGGGTGCCCATGACCCTGTCATCAGTTCACGGGTCGTCCTTTCTAGGACCTCTCGTTGTAGGTACACACTGCATACTGGAAGCACCCCACAAGGGCTGCCATTATGGAGATGCTCTGACCCAGTCATCTAGCCATTACAAGTTGGCCCTTGTTAAAGTTTCTCAGATACTTACTTTTGCCCATTTTTCCTGCTTCCAACACATAAACTTTGAGAACTGACTGTTCACTTGTTGGCTAATATATCCCACCTCTTGACAGGTGCCATTGCAATGAGATAATCAATGTTATTCACTTCACTTGTCAGTGGTTTTAATGTTATGACTTATTTACCCTCTTAATATACATTTGAATAGATAAAAAATTTATTCATATAATATAGTGGTAACCCAGTCATTAATGCTTTATGACCTTAATCTAAGACTTAGTCCAAGTCTTTATGTACAACTTGATTGATATTCTATTAGAAAAGTAAATTCAAACCTGGACTATATTCTAATAAGTATATAACTATGCAAAAACTACATAAACAATATATTTTTCTACTAACTTGTCAAATGAAAACACTAATTTGTCACATTTTTGGTAGACCATATAGGTAGAACAACACCTAATCAGGTCTTCTTATTTCAAAGCTTAGATCACAACAAGACAATACCAAGAATACATTGTTTCCTCTACAGTCTATAAAGAAAGAGATGTACTGGCATGGGTCACAATCCAGTGTTGTTAGACATTATGGATTAAACCAGACCCTGTCTGTGACATACCTGTTTGCAGAAGCATCAGATTCTCTTCCTAAACAAGTGGCACTTCATCCTTTTCCGGTTAAACAGAAAGAGTCAGAGTGAAGGGGAGAGGAGATAGAAACACTGATGACTGGTTTCAGGCCCCTGGGGAGGAACTAGTGTAATGGTCTGGGCTAGAATTCACACCAGTATATTACTTCACCGAGGGTGCACTATAATCATCATCCTCTATCTGAGGCATTTCTATCTGACACTACAGTAACACACAGCCCCTGTAAGAATGTGGGTGTTCAGGTTCTGCTTTGGTCAACCTTCTCTGATAAGCTCTAAACCCTCAGTGTGGTTGTGATGTTCTCAACAACATTACACAACTGTACATTCAGAGGCTCAGTGACTCTCTGTAGTAGAGAGATTGAACTATGGTGAAATACTGACACAAAACTATAATGTTTCATGTTTTTTTTTTTAAATAATTTTGTCAATCCCAAGGTCTGTGCTATTATTTTTTTTATGTGTTCATGAGTCTACTGTAGATATTTATGTAAGGTTGACATTTTAGCCCAACAATAAGTGTTGTGCTTTAAATTCAGTTGTATCAGTGTGCGTTTAAAGCAATTTTGATTTAATTTTGGCCTGGTATTCGTAGTTATGGATAGTAAACAATGACGTTGGTTGAAGTTAATACAGACTTAGATGAGACACCAGTTTCCGAAACTATTTTTCCCATAGTCCTCTGCTCCTTTGTTGAATCTGATTGAAATGTGTGTGTGTGTATGTTTCTCTCATTCAAAGGTGAGAGGATTTGACTGCGTCTCAGAATGGTTTGGAAAATCCAACTTGTTCCTAGACACCGAAATAATTAATCCCCCTGGTGTTTGCTCTTCTTTCACCCTTTCAATGCTTTTCATAAAGGCTTACCAGGCTGCCGGAGCCTGGACGAGGAGCAGAGGAAATAAAAGTCAGTGAGCGAGTGAGAGACTCATCAGGGATAAGGGTGTCTTAATGTGGAATCACCCCCAATCCCTACCCCACATGCTCCTGAGACCATGAAACATCCGCCTTTGACGATAACGAAAAGATAATTTGGCTGGTTTCATTTCCTTTTCAATTATGCTCTAAGGATTGTGTTGTGGCATGATTACCATTTTCATGGCTAAAATGTATAAAAGGGGAGCATTCTGAGTCACAGACGAGAACGTGGTCCAACCGTCCATGACTCACGCAGCAAAACTTTCACCTAAACACACATCTATATAAATATAAAGATAGGTGTGTGCGTAAAAAAAAATCTGTGTCAGTGTTGAGGGACATTTCAAGCAAACAGCCTTCAACGATGGTGCTTCTGAAGGTATATGAGAAATAACCAGTGGATATACAAATTTTGTAAAGCATAAATTAATTCCATGAGAATTTCTCACTTCATCGCTATCACAACAACAATTAGTCCAATCGGAAATGTCATTCATGTTATGTTCCTTATGCCACTGGAAAAGAGAAATCCTTCATTTTTTATGAAGCTAAAGTGTTTAACACAACAATCTGCCAGTCTGATTGGTTTTCCTAATAGCACTGTTGATCTCTCGCAGGAGACACAATAAATAGTCATAAGATTGATGCAAGCAGAGCGAAGGTTAATCAAAATGTAATTTCAGAAGCTTTGTAATATATGTACATCTTTACATGTATTACATATTGCAGTATCTTAAAGAATTTTTTGAAAGATAATTTATTCATGTCTTTGATACTGCCAATAACAAATTAAGTAAAAAAGTAATTAAGTAAAAAAGGGAAGCAGTCGCTGCATCATCTTAGAGGATTTTTATGTTTAGTATAAATGATCATGAGACTGACAAGTGAGCACCAAATAAATAGGTGACTATTATAATAAGACTATATTTAAAATATTAATAAATATTATAAATATCTGTATATCAGGTATAAAAAAAATACATTTACATATTGTTGCATGTTATGTCCCAAACGTCTCCTTAGGATAACTTTAAACTTATTAAAGAAATAATTCTTAATCAGTGGAAATTCTGTTCAAGTGCATGCGGGAAATTCCAACCAGGTGTGTCTCAGTTGGATTTAAGATCATACAAGTACAAAAGAACTTTTAAATACAGGAAGGCTGTGGACCGGGTCTATGATTACAGAGAAAAGGCAGCCCAATTTCCACAGTAGGACTTCATATTGACTACAGTAAAATATGAAGGAATATAAACTAATCCTCTGGTAAAGACTGCAGGCACTCCTGAAACTCACTGCAAATCCATTGACCGTCTCCTCTATAATCTTAGTATTAGCTCTAGGAGAATAGTTTATTAGTGTACCTCCCTTGAGTGTGCAATAATACCAACTCTAATATAATGAGGATTCAGTCCATTTTGAAGAGTTTGAGGAGAATCAAATCTCACCTCCAGCTGTAAATACACTGAACTTTAACTTAAAGTTATTAGACAAATAAAATCTCGTAGATGATTAAGTATAAAAGCTATCTTTTAAAGTGTTATTTAATTATATTTTCTATTTTATTGTATTATTCTACATCATTTGCGCATAATTGTTTTATATATTTTTTATAAAATAGAATATATAAAAAAATATTCAAATAGAAAATTCATCTCTATTTAACTTGTGATACAGTATTCAGGGAATGCTATGAAAGTAACGATGTCCCAAATAGCTTTATATCATTACTTTGCTGTAGGCTACAATTAGACTTCAGACAGAAAGTAGTATATGACATTGAACCTATGACCTTAGGGCAGGCTAATTAAGATTATCCCACTAGATCCGTGCTTTGATTTATGACCATTATAATATTTTGTATAGTTGACTAAATATTCTGTAAATTATTAAAAAAAAACAAAAACAAACCAATACCATGTTTATAGACAGAATATCAATAAATGTAAATCTGCTGTTGTCTGTCTGTTTATTGCATTTATCTGTATGTTTCATGTATAGTGTATATAAAAAGGTTTGTTTCTAAACCATGCCCCTCGATTTTTTGGCACAGCATGTGCCCACACCAGATGACTTAATTACATTCTATGCAGCGATGCTCTGCAAATGAGTACATGGCCACCACTGTGAGCTGCTAATAATAAACAGTGGGCAGCAGGACCAGCCAATGAAGGCTCTGAGATATGAACATCTTATTCTGGAGCACTCATGGTTTTCCACTGGTTATATTTAGTTATGGGTATCAGAACTGAGGTGAGTTGAAGAAATCAAGAGACCTACCATGTAGATAATGATCTAATTATTGTATATTTGATCAGTGACTTATAGGACTTCCCAATAAAGTTTATAAGTGCACATTCTAATGATTCCTACCATTAAAAAAATCTAATTCTCAGCTATAATTTTGATATAATTATAACAATGGTCACTCATTAATTATTCATAATTCCAATTTCAGATGTTCATTTATATTGTAATCTTCTTTTTCATAGTTTTATTTGCAAACTAAAACTGGACATCTAACTTGCTTTTAAAGGTATTAAATTTTTTATCTTATTGTAATTGTGTACCTTGATGCTTTCTTTATATATTTATGATGTAATGACTGTGTAGAGCTAGTCCGCACAGCAAATCAAATTTATGTCATTTTTTTCTGGTTTGTTTATTCATAAATAAACGATCAAGGCCACAAACTGAAACACAGCATGTAAAGAACAGAATAGAGAATTGATGGCATAACTGTTAGCCTGTAGGTGAAAAATGAAAAGGGAGCATCTGCATTCAATTATATGGTATTATAGACACAACAGTAGATCATATATAGAGTAAAATGGCTAAAAACACAAATTTCGAAATGTATTGCTGATATAGCGAGTAGTATAATAAGAAAGAGTTACAAAAATACAATTTAGATTTAAATGAACATTTTACATTTATTAACATTTAAATGATTCTTACAGATTTGTCATATATGTTATTCCAATGATATACATATTATATCATACTAAAATAAAATACTAGAAAAATAGCAATGCTACATTGTGGATAATACTGCAGTTTTAACTGATATGTCAATATATAGGCAATATCTGATAATATTATGTGAAATCTTGTTTCACATTGGAACTCTCTCCATCTGATTTACAGCTCAAACCTAATCCTGTCTCACTGTAGTGCCTGCTTCATTTTTACGAGAGGCTGTGTGCCATTTCCTTAATTGCCATTTTGAAAGTCGAGCCAAATGAACACCTCTTTCATCCAGTTGGACAAGACTGAAATGTCTTAAGGAACAATGGTAAATTAACTCTCTCAATTATTTTATCATTATATTATTAAATAATATAAAGCTCATATATCCTAATGATGCTTATATTTATATTAGATTTTTATTGTTAAACAAACGTATATTTATTAAGTTCAAGTATGTAATTTTTGCTCTCTGATGACCTTTTGATAAATGGACGCACAACAAAACAAACACTTCAGATTATTTTATGTGCTGTTTGGCGTTTAGCGTTCTTATAACAGTGCTTTAGAGTATCTGGAGGTCTGTGGTGTGACTTTGCTGCCCCCTTGTGGTGAATGTATTTCATTACAAGTTGAAGAATGACTGCTCCTCGATCAGTGGTGTGTCCTGATCCCTGAACCCGACGAACAGCATTGTTTACTTTAAATGTGGATGGATATTTCATTATAAATACGATGTTTTCTTTATGTTCATTTAAATTAACATGTGTTTCTTTTGTTTTTGATAGCTTCTACATATAAAACGCTTATCTTGTTGCTCTCATGTCGGTGAATCCGGCGTTTCCTTCATTATCATTAGGTTTGCGACAGGGGGCGCTGTTCCTGTCCCTTGTTGAGATGGCTAGTTTAATAGCAGGCCTTGCTCAGTCACTGACACTTTGTTAGGATGGAAGAAGACCCTGAGTGCAGAGCAGTGACCACAGTGAACAGGAGCAGCAGGAGTCCCACACTGGAGGATCTGGGCCTCTCACACTCTGCTCTGGCTTATGACAACAAGTTTGTGTGCTCTCCTCCAGGAATGCTTATGTTTGGAGAAATTGTAAGTGGATTTTATGACATTATTCTGCATTATAGCTAGCCTTTTTAAAAGTTTACAACAAGCATGTAAACAAATTAAAGTGGTGTGATTAAGCTGTGTAATTATTGAGACGGTATATAGGCTACTGTAACTGCTCCATAATACAGAACTGACTTCTTCACATCTTTATGATGCCTGCATAATAATTAGTACAGTCAAGATACATGTCAAATTATTTTATAAATTAATCATTAGAAACGACATAGTTGAAAGCCAAGTATCATTTAAATAGTTTTTCTCCATGACCTTGCTTTCATCTAGCAAACAAAACTGACCGAACTCCTGAGTCATTCTGTATGCTCAGTTTACAGACTGTAGTAAAAAAAATTTAAGTCTGTGTCTTCATAATAAAAATAAGAACTTTTATACCGAATCGACCTCCATTCAGCCTGTGCCTGAAGCATTTTGACCTGAAAAATGAGCCACACATGTAGAGGAAAGGAAGTGGACAAACCAAAACAGTTTAGTCAACTGACTCTTCCTCTCGCCCTTATTGTTCGTTTTCCTTCCACAATCCATCCTGAATCACATCCAAGCATTCAGGCAGTGTTTAATCTTCAGTTAGGCCTATCTGCTGAATGCAAAACCACTTTTCCTGCGACATCAAGCCTTCAGTGAAAAATTCTTTGTTACTTCTAACAGGAAGGGCTGCTGGGAGTACACAGGGAAATGCAGAGACTTTATATCCTATTGTTTACAGCAATTAAAACTACTTCTACACATGCACTGCTCAGGTTATTTTGTGATGTTTTGCTTCATGCCATTGATGACCCTGAGAATTAGTCTCATATTTGGTGTATGTCTGCATTTGATCAAAAGCTATGCATATTTATAGAGTCAAAGTTTGTTTTCATTTTGTCGTCAGGTTTGTGGACTGCTTGTGTGGACTCTTCTAGGTGGGACTGAGTATTTGCAGGTGCCAGCACTGGGCTGGGTGATGTTTGTGTCGGTGGTTTGCTGGGTGCTGACTGTCTGCCTTCTTCTACTGCACCTAACCACTGCTCACACAAAGATCCCCCATGTTCATTGGTCAACCCTGGTGAGTGGATTAAACTTCAGTAGCTGCTACAGGCCAGCAAAAGGGTCTTCAGTGTTGCATGATTGTATCAGCCCAGAAAAATATGTAGCATTTTCCTATTTTAGATGAAATTAAGCTTTAAACCCAACTACTTTTCACAGGGACTGTGCTTCAATAGCAGTGCTACCATTCTGTACATGACAGCTGCAGTGATTACTGCTACGTCTGTGCCGCAGGCCATCAGGGGGCGCTATTACTACTTCAGCTGGGTTGCTTCCTCGGTAAGAAGTATCATTTCCTCTTTACAGCTTGATTAGTTTGGAATGAGTTTCATTACCACACTTTAACTCAATGCCACATGTACTGTAAACACTTCTCCCTTTACTTTTAATCTAATATATTACTATTATTACTATTACTAATACTATTATTATTATATATAATATATCTAACAAGAAATAATATAAATATAATAGATGTGAACTCGGTGTCCCCACACTAATAGTAAAAAATGAGAACATTGATCTCCTGGGGACAATTTGCCTGTTCTCACAAATACTGTAGCTTGTAAGATAATAAGTGCTTAAACAACTTCCCTCCAATGCATATGACCCATGCTGATTTCAAAACAACCTTCTCCTCTTTTCAGGTATTTGCCTTCTTGGTTGTACTTTGTTACGCAGCAAATTCGTATGTGAGCTACAAATCCTGGAGATCAAAAAGTGATGATGCCTAAACAAAATGACTGGAATCACATATGATTTAGAAAATTGTCTTTAACCAGATGACCTTCCATGGGCTTTTTTCTAACCCATCCATTTTAAATGGTTTACTGTATATGTTACAATATTTTTAATCATGTCTTTAAAACAAGATGCTTCTGTCATGTACATTATAATTGTTTTTTATTTTGTATATTTTCTTTATTATTTTAATAGTGCACTATTTGTGTACTAATTAGTTGATATTTGCCTATATTTAAATTAGAATGTACATGTGAATACCAAATTTCTTTATAGAATTCAATTTCTTGTATATTTGTTGATTAGGTACTATGTATTTCTGTAAAGTTTACCATATAAGACAATAAACACAGATTCTAATACTACTGCACATTTAATCAACATAACATTTTTAATCCATACAGCCACTAATGCAAATAAAAAGTATGAGTGTTCTGATATCAAAATTCTGCTGGTTTCTGCTTTAAGCTTTGCAGTAAGACATAATATAAACAGTTGTAATAACCTATATCCTAACTGTTTGCACAAGCCCTTATTTCTTTTTTTGGTTACTTGATGAGTCAATCAACAAGTCACAGTGTGCTGCATGAAAATAAAGCATTTTCCACTGTGAACAGTAGTATGATCACAACAGGAAGTATGAATAATAATAAGAACACCAACAGTTCTCCACAGTAAAAACATTTATGGAGAAATACCAGTTAGTAGTGGCTTGATACTAAATGCATTCATTTGGCAGTCTTTATCTAAAACTAACTACATGTCAGGCAGTATACAATTTGGGCATGGAACTGAGCAGCTAATGCTTAAGGTTCTTTTGCTCAAGGGCCCAACCATTGGCTGGCTGGTAATCTTGTGATTTGAACTCATAATGTTGTCAAGCCACAACTGGCCAGGAATTTTAGTTTTGCTCTTTTTATATATCTACCAAGAATCCATTTAACCCACAAGACTGAGGAGGAATAAAAACATGGTCCATCAGTGTACACAGTGTGCCTGGCTGGCTGGTAAATGTCTTTTGTTCTGTAGGACTACAATACAACAGGGAAACAACTTAATTAGCTTCTGCAAAATAGGAGGAAACATGTTTAAATATTTAATTTATTCTACTTAAATTTCCATATTACAACATCGGCATTCATATTGGTTTTCAATTCAGTCAGCAAAATAATTGTAATAATTACTTCTTTCTCATGTACATCATTTAGCAGACACCCTTATCCAGAAAGACGTACATTGACATTTATACAATTGAGCAGTGGAGGGTTAAGGGCCTTGCTCAAGGGTCCAGCAGAGATACCTTGGCAGTGCTGGGATTTGAACTAACAACCTTCCAAACACTAATCCAACATCTTAACCACCGAGCTACCACTACCCATGTAGCACACTTTGTCATTGGCATCAGTCTTTCTCATTCTACAATGTATATCTGCAAAAACAGTTAGGAGCACCTGCACCAGTACCATAACCATGAGTTATGGTACTGGTGCTCTGGGAAGTAATAATAATATAAGTACCACTGGTTGACCTATAGCCACATTGTGTCTCAGCAGGTTACAGGTAGGCATGACTGTGGCATGCAGTGATTAGCTAGATGCTTCAAAATATTTATAGAATGTACAAGTGTAGGAATTATAATCACCATGAAGATTCACTGGACCATAAACATCCACATCACAAACACAAAAACTACAGCCTACACATAAGATGGGGAAAATTTGGAAAAATGGGGGGAAGAAACAAATACAATGTGGCAGATTTCATCACATGAACAAAAATATAAACAAGCATGTTTTAAGTGAATGTATTAAAAAGGGTCCCAATGACACTGCACTGAATCACACAAGTACTGTTAAAGCCGAATTTAGATGACACACGTCTACTCAATAAAATGATCTGAATACAGATATTAATTAAGCAATGAAAGAAGTGGCCACTTAGAATACATCCTACGCTGCTGGAGATGAACAAATAGATTTGCTTTTAGTTTTTTCTAATAACTATTAATGACCTAATAATAATAATAATTCAGCTTATGTCTTAGGATCAACTACTTTAACTATTTAAGTGACAAAGAGTGGTGAAGTGTTGGTTGAGTGCAGTTCTGATCCAATTAGAGTTCAGCCAGGAGCATTTCCAGCCGTTGCTGCTTCTTCTTTAGCTGGATAAAACCTAATCCTCTGCTCTGAGCTCTGCTATAGGTGCAGTATTCTAGTCAAGCAAACAATTAAAAGAGTTATGGTTTAAAATATAAACTACATGATGTACTATTTGTACTGCAGGTCTACTGAATAGCTTTGTACAGCCTCAGGTTCTGGCTCATGTTTGACAACAGCAAATGAATTCCAGCATGCAAAAGTATTAACTATTAAGTCTAGGAACAGTGCCACAGTGTGTTTATCTGTTAATAAGCACTGCATCCTACTCACAAACACACAGGGAGTAAAACAAATCACGGTCAGTCTGGAAGGCGTGCTGACTGATGATGTTATATATTAGATGTATTATTTAGATGTGTTAAACCTAGATTCTTATTCTAGTCATTTCTTTCAGTGTTAGTGTTGTTTTAACGATGATAAATGGTGCACTCATCCAAAGCTTCAGTTAAACTACCCATTTCACATTCACATTAATAAAGAATGAAAATCTAGGACTGCATACTTAATGTAGCACCTTCTTTTCAAACCCATATGAATGTGAGTGAGCTTAGAGTTATGCATGATGCACCCAACACACAAACAAAAAATAAGCAACAAAGTGAAAAAAGCATCAGCTGCAAAAATGTACCCAGGCTCTGCTTGAAATTATGAATACAATGTTGAAGTGAGGTTTTAGTTATGTGGTTTGAGAGGTTGAAACAATTTATGATTAACAACCTGGATTAGTTATGTCCATGCATTTAAGTGACAGTGTAGTGAGCAGTGCTGTGTTCGTTGTGTGGGGAGCAAGAATATCCCTCTCGTATTGACCTCAGCTGTTTTCCTCAGGTGTGATTTAGTACTAAAAAAACTAAAATGCATACAAAAACAAATTGGCCAACACTTGCAATAATAATAATGCTGAGAGAAGAAGAAAAGTGGGACCAGAGAGAGAGAGAGAGAGAGAGAGAGAGAGAGAGAGAGAGAGAGAGAGAGACCCAATAAATTAAGACTTTTTGGAAAATTATCTTACACTGATGTCACACTGCACATCATCTGCACTAGTTGTAAACAGCAGTTCCTTTAATTTATAGGCCATGAATTGAGAAATGCACAACAGTCATGAAGTAATGGTCAAGTAATGGTAATAGTAAACTCCCCCTATCCATTCAGCACTCAATTCCCATCAGTTCTAGAACATACTTTCACATTGTTACTTACCTACTCCAGCTACCGGATGGAACTGTCCTTTGCCACCCAAATTGCTGTAATTTCTTTGAGGCTTCACTTCAGTCGTAATCTTTCTGACCTCTTAACCTCGTCAGTAAAGGTGTAGCTGCATCTTGATGGTGAGTAGAGCTTGTGGCTTAGTCAGTATCATCTAATAATTACGTCATTATCAGAAACAATCTTGATGTTCTTGTCAGCACATCCTGCCTGTGGCCTGGCTGAGTGACAAGCAAGCCTGAGGGTCAACAAAGCAACATATTTCCAATAACAGCAAATGGTCTTTTTCAAGAGATGTGCAAATACACAAAGTATTGGAATTAGCCAAATGCTTGGCTGAAATCCCTCCGCCAGATGGCGCGGTTGCTCAGGTAAATGCACTTTCAGTTATTTCAATCAACAGTGAGGAAATAAGGGACAACTAATATCAATGAATACAAATGTGTCCATTATTAAGAGCTCAAACTAGGGTGTTTGAGAAGTTCTCGACGTAACTACCTTTGAACTGGGTATTATGGTCTGTATTATACCTTGGTGTTGCTGGAAAACATTAACTATAACCAGGAACAGCTAAAAAGCACATATCAGTCTTTAATAAATTAAAATGTGTCCTCATTGTTAAATGGCTGTTGCTGTGGCATAAGATGAATTAAACAACTGCTGTTATAGTGAACCACCCCATCTTTGTTTATTTTCCTATAACACGCTACCCAGTATGTTTAATCCTCAAGCTACATAAATAATCTTGTCAATACCAACACTACTGTAAATTGTGTTCTTTACATACATATTTATTTCTTATCTAGTTTGTTGTTCACCAAATTTTTTTTTTGCAGGTTCTGGGGCATCTCAGACATTAAAGTAAAGACAAGTTGAAACCAGTTGCATACAGGTTCACTTGGGTTGTCCTAGTTTTAACTGGAACCAAAGGCAGCTATAAGATTATGGTTCACTTTGGCACTGAGTCTGTACAACAGCCCTGTTTATAATAAGGCCTATCATATATGTTGTACTGAGTGGTGTGGACTGTTGGGCTACTTGCGGTCTGAGGGCTGGAATTCTGCCTCGGGTAAATAAATGTAATCTCCATTGTGCACATTCCAGCTACACCACCAACCTCCTTCCCTGGATCTGCTACAACACAAAAATAATTTACATGCCATTATTACAATCAATTATGTGACCACACATGATAGCAATGCCTCTGAAATTAACCTTGGCTTGGGGCCGGCTTTTACAATTGAAATGAAATACACACTGTATTATTTGGATATACTGGATATAGTAGGTATATAATAAAGTGGTGAAATAACAGCTAAGCCTCTGGTGTACATGAACAAAGACAGCTCATGTTTAGTAATATTTATGTCGAAAAAATGGTGTTTCCTGTCATCAGGAAACACTGAGCATATGGAAAAAGAAATGGTATACTGGGAAAGTAGTGAGGATGAGAGACTTTTTCCATCCATCCATTAGCTATACCAGTTTATCCATCTGGGTCGCGGGGAAGCTGGAGCCAATCCCAGCATCTTGGGGCGAGAGGCGGGATACACCCTGGGCAGGTCGCCAGTCCACCA
>JAQQZR010000033.1:13097203-13125153 GCA_030068235.1 Notoglanidium macrostoma
ACACCTATGGGCAATTTAGAGAAGCCAGTTGACCTAATCTGCATGTCTTTGGACTGTGGGAGGAAACCGGAGCACCCAGAGAAAACCCATGCATGCACGGGGAGAACATGCAAACTCCACACAGAAAGGCCCGGATCGAACCCAGGACCTTCTTGCTGTGAGGCGACAGTGCTAACCACCACACCACCGTGCCGCACCCTGAGAGACTTTCTTTCTATTCCAAACTTTCTTCCCAGTGTTAGACAATTCCTAATTTTACAACAAATGCCAATACTGTATCATTCTTGTTTGCAGTCTTTAAAAAATAGCATGCAGGTCAATGATACAGGGAAATATATATGAATATAAATTATTATTGCAAAAAATCAACTTGTATAAAGAGTATAACTATACAAAGTTTAGGATAAGTACAGTCAGCCATGAAATACCCTCTATAATAAAAGCTTTTTAATTATTTTCTGCTGTGCAAGTCTGACTAATCTGGGTTTTTACAGAGTCTTAACGGCTGGTGCCTACTGATTCTTGACTCCATTGAAGTCAAAACCGGGGATTTGATCTCCATTCATTCTGCTTTTTCAGCCTTGAAAGCCCCTTTCATGTTCATTTGTTCAGAATGGGGCTCCGACACGGTTCCACATCCACTGTTTAAACTTATTAGTATTAGGTGGTGCTTTTGATCTACAGCATTAAAACATTTTATCTTGGCAGCCTAACTGCAGAGTGCAATTTAGTTTTTTCTCTCCACACCATCTTGTCAAAACACTGAAGCTGAGATGTTTTATCTGAGGGCTAGAACCCACATAGTGAGTGGCATATTCACAGCACACAGAGCGGAAACCTAATCCAATCGATGCCTTCTTTAACAGCCATCCTGAATGGTTCAATTCCTGTTTGCTCCCTCAAAACACTTCTGGTTTTGTCAACATGAGAGAAAAAAATTGTCTGGATCTCAAGGCAAATTTAAATCTTGGCCTTATGGGGTTCATTTTCCACAAACCATACTAATAAATGTGTTTTAAAGCATGTCAACTATAAATACATCATGTAAAACCACAATGCTTTAGATAAACTATTTATGCAATATACGCTTTCATTATCTAGTGCAATGACAGAAGAAACACACAAAAAAGCAACTAGGAAATAACAGAAATAATTTTTTGATCAGAGACCAGTTTGCTCCATTATATGGCCTAAAGACACTCGTCTTCTTAGAGACATTTTTAACTACTGTAACGGTCTCTTAAAACCAGGAATTATTACATTTACACATTGTCAGCTTTTTTCAGGGAGCCCAGAAGTGTGCATCAGAGAGAAGTTTTTGGTTTATTGATGGAAATAAAACATTATTCTTTAATGTCAATAAACTCAATGTAAGATTCATCAGATGATGTCATTCTCCTAGTCATTTCACATTCCAACATCAGGGACATATTAAAGCAAATGTTTAACTTCAAGGAAGTTATTTAAAGGTTGAAAGTATTTTTGCCATCTTCAGTTAGCTTTGTTCTACATCTTCGCTGCACATGGAGGCACACTGACATTTACTGCTTAAATAAAAATGGCCTGATGTACTACATAGAAGGCTGATAAAAGACATAATGTTGACTCTATACACCACATATGTGGAATGGGACTATAAACTAAACAGACATGACATACTGATATTCAAAGTCTTTTACACAATGCAAAGTTTAAGTGAACTTTAGATCCAAATGAATAGTCTGAAATATACAAGATCTTTTGGGTCAATATGCAAGGGTTTTGTCTCCACTCTCTATGCTGTTGCACTGACCCTTTCTATCCCATTTCCCAATCACCACTGTACAGGTGTGTGATCAGTACTCTTCAAACCCAATGAATCATTCCTTGTGTTCTGTGAACAGTCTCATCATAATTACAGTGTTATTGCTGGATTTCAAAGCATTACATCCCATTCTTTTAAGATTAGAAATTGAAACACACTTTCATGTTTTGTGTCACTTGGATTGGCCAGGAATGTCAAGAGAACACAGCTCTGTTGAGAACAAGTATGATCCAGTAGACTCAATCCCAACAAATTGGCTCAAACATATGGCTTGTTTCCACATGTCCCCTTCTCTAGTGCCCTGAGAAGTCCTGGAATCATGCTATTTTTCACATACAAAATGGAAGTTAAAAGCCTCTATGCATCTTTCCCTGAGTTTCACCAAAAAGATTCCTCTGTTTGCTGTTTGATACCATGGATGGGGCTGCATTATTCATTTGACAATCCATCAACTAACCAACACTGCAACTAAAGAGCCAGAAGTCTTATTAGAAGGAGGAGAAACAATAAAGAGAACATTTTCTAATCTGCAAAATACAGGGATTTTCACAAACAGAAGGTGGGTTTTTTGCTATTACACAACAGTTCTATAAATAATAAATGAATATAGAGTTACTGACATTTCTGACACAATATGGCCAAATATTTTATTTCTTGCTACAGCAACAAAAATAGTTCACAAAGAAGCCACAGCTGGACAGAGTTATGCTGCCATGCCAACATACAAAATGCCCAAGTGTAGTAAAGAGCTTCAGTGTAATGAAATACTACTAGAAATGGAATTTTATGTAGTGAACATAAACAAGCGGAGTGATACAAACAGTAAAATGTCAAACAGTGAACAACAGTGAAACCAAGCCGTGCCACATGCAGAATGCCTGCAACCAACCCCCATAGTCATCACCACCTTGTGCTACAGGCAGGGAGAAACCAGGGAAAAGATTTTATAATTGATTATTTAGTGAACCCTAGGAAAATAGAATGTGGTCAGTATGGTGGCACAGTGAAAAGAATTGTCGTCCCACAGCTCCAATGTTCAATCCTGAGCTAAGGCATACTACCCTAGCTGTGAATAATTGTGTGAATGTGTGTGTGACTGGTGTCCTACAATGTTCTGGCTTACCACTGGGGTGAATTCTCCCATCTTACATCCAGTGTTACGGAGATAGGCTGTGGACCCATAGCAACCCTGATCAGAATAAAGTGGTTACTGAACATGACATAAATTCACATTAAAAAATACACATACACCTTCTGAATTATATTGTGTTAGGATACATCTAAATGTTGTGCTGGATATATAAACACAAAAGCAATGGCAGTTCATTCTCTTCCCAATTAGCTTTACTTGTTTTGAAAGGTGGTTTCCTGTAACCAAAACTAATAAGGAATGGGAGCGGTAACTTAATCCCAAAATAAAATCACATATTTCAATATAAACCAGCATTGATGATGATGACCAACATAATTATAGGCCTAAATATGGAATTATGTATTGTAAGATTGTCATTTTTTCCAGTAGGAAAGTAAAGCACAGTTTGCAGAATTAGTCTAGTCCTGTGGTCAGCAAACCAAATCCTATATATAATTTCATGAAAAATTCAATAAACTGATGGAATACATGTCTCTGTCAAAAGCACTTTTCATGGCATGAGACACAACTACACCTTACCACACATTAGCCATAGACAGTCTAGAATTGTCTAATTTTTAAAATGGCAAAAATGTACAGGAATTAACAAACCCATAATGGTCAAAATTAATTGGTCAAACAAACTGATTAGGTTAAGTGGTATGGGCTTATGGGCGGGTAATTTCATATCAGAACAGCAGATATTGAATAAAAATGGTTGCCATGAAATCTTATATCTTTTACCTGTTCAGTCTGGTGAAATGGTTTGATAAAACACAAACATTCAAAATTACAGCTTTGTACCTCTAATCGTTTCTTAGTAATGAAAATTTAATTCTTTTAAAACTTTAACAAAAAAATATATAACAAATAATTTTTAAAAAACCACACTTTCATGTGAACAAATGGTAAATCTGTTAATTGATTCCTGTATTGTCATCGACATTATGGCTGTGTGCAAAATTCAGCTTTATTGGACAATGGAAAGTGGGTAATAAATCGATTACAAGATTTGATCCAGACAACAAACAAACAAACAAGAAGTGAAGTTAACAGAAGCGTGTTAAAATGGCCTCAAGGGCGTTTTCATTAAATTTAGAGCTTAACATCTCCAGAACTAGACTAAGTAGAGGCATCAAACTATCAGGAGTAATTATATACAAGCTATAGATCACAAAACGATGTGTAGATACCATGCACGTCACTCACAAGTGTCTTTTGGGGGCCTAGAAAAACCTAATGAATAAATAAAACACCTCATGAATGGATTTACAGGTCTAAATTGCAGAATTATTAGGTAGGACACACTTCCATAACTGATTTCAACTTAGTCTGTGCTCCCTGGGTTATTTTTAGAATATAAAAATTACAGGAGCACTCTAGAGATATTTGGTAGTCATATATGTTGTCACAAAATCTGTACCCCATAAAATTTACCCATTTTCATGGGCCCACAAAAAAATTGTGTATATACTGGTCATAAACTGTATATTTTCTACTTTTATTCTTAGCCCAAAAGTGATAACTTGGCCTAAAAATGGCCTGCGGTGCCTCTCCTTAGCTTGTAATTATGATATAAAGAAAACTTTGATGAATAATTATTCCAACCTGAAATTTTAAGCCTATATTTGGCTTACAACGGGAAAAAAGTATCATGTCCCCAACTACTTCTGCCACATTTGGTTTTAGGCCCACAAAAACGGGTAAAAGTTTATGGGGTATAGATTTTGAGACACCAAATTTAACCACCGAATACCTCTAAGGTACTTCTATTATTTTTATGAGTAGCCCAGTGGATACAGATTTAGTTGAAATAATCTTTGGAAGTGTGTCCTACCTTCTAATTCTCCCCGAAAATGCATTCACAAGCTGTTTTTTTTTTTTATTTGTTTCTTAAATTTCTGTAGGCCCCAAAAAGAAACTTGTGAGTGATATGCATGGTCTATATACATCAACAAATCATTCATAGAAAAATTCCATAAAAATAAAATCTGTGTTGTAAAAATTAAAGACAAATTAAAAAAGTGTAATTAAACTCATTTTTTTGTCAGATTCTTTCTGTTTTGGTTGGCAAGTGGAATTGCTCAATGATAAAAGTTAAGAACTGTTATCTGGGAAGCATTTCATCAAGGTCTGCCACGACATATGACACCACGGCCCATACAGCTGAACACAGATTCATCTCTGCTGGGTTCTGCACGGACATGGTGTCACCCTCAGTGTGGTGAAACCAGAAGTACTTGCTGTCTGCTGTATGCAGGCTGGCACCTAGACAAGAGAAACATGACCCAAAAATGGAATTAAGCTGGGACATGGCACTTCTGGTGACAGGCAACCAAATTTATTTGAGCAAAAGTATTGGAACAGATACTCTGAAAGTTAATTAAAGAACACATAATATTTGGTTGCATATCTCTTGCTTGCAATAACTGCATCAAGCCTGTGACCCACTGCACTCTTCTTTTGTGATGCTTTTCCAGGCTTGCACCATAATCCCTTCAGTTGTTTGTTTTGGGGGTTTTGTTCCTTCAGTCTCATCTTCAGGAGATGATAAGAATGCTCACTTGAGTTACAGTCTGGTGATTGGCTTAGGCACTATTAAAACCTTCCACTTTTTCCCCCTGATGAATGCTTTATTGTGTTGTGTGTTTTGGGTCATTGTCTTGCTGCATGATGAAGTTCCTCCCAAATATACTGGATGCATTCAATGTAAATTGGCAGAGAGAATGTTTCTGTACATGTCTTAATTCATTCTGCTGCTACCATCATGAGTTACATCAAAAATAATGATTAGTGTAGCTGTTTCAAAAGCAGTCATGCAAGCCCAAACCATGACACTACTTCTACCATATCTGACCAGTGAGCTTGTATGTTTTGGATCATGAGCAGATCCTTTCTTTCGCCACACTTTGGCCTTTCTATCACTTTGGTCAAGGTTAATGTTGGTTCCAAGCTTATGTGGCTCATCTCTGTTTCTCTTAGCGATTTCCAGTATGGCCTTCAGATTCTTACTGCTGATGAATGGTTTGCACCTTGTGGTATGGCCTTTATATTTTTGTCTATATTTCTTCTTCAAACAGTGGATTATAATACCTTCACCCCTGCCCTGTGGAGGCTGCTTGTGATATCATTGACTGCTGTTTTGGGGGGGTTTTCTTCAGAACTCTCACAATGTTTCTGTCATCAACAGCTGTTGTTTTCCTTGGAAAACCATTTCAACATCTGTGTGTTAGTACATCAGCGGTTTCTTTCTTTTTAAAGGACATTTCTGATTGTTATATTGGCTATGTCCAATGCTTGTGGAATGGTTCTGATAAATTTTCCCTGTTTTTCTCAGCTACAAAATGACTTTTTGTATGAAAAAATGAAAAACAAATGCATGTCTTCACAGGTGAAACCCAGGGCTTAAACCAAGAGTGGACATTCGTTAATTATTTAAATAATCAATCTAACGGGGCACAGCTGAACAACAAGAAACACCTGCAAGTTCCAATATAATTGATCACTTGAAAATTCCTGGGCTCAAACAAAAGATGCCATGCTGTAAGTTGTTTAACGCATCTAGATATAAATATCAGGAAACTAAAGCTGAAATTATTATATATCGTCTCATATTCGGCTTTTGCTCTCAAACCCAAATATCTTCAAAGTACAGCACAAAACAAAAAAAAACAATTGGCCTTGCTGTTTCAGTATTTTCAGACTGTATCTGCTGGTTTCATTGTTCTTACTCAAAATTGCTTGAGTCACTGAGCTGCATGTCATGTGCCTGAAGCTCTTGCTTAAAGGATTTGATGACTGAAAGGTCAACAACTGTCAAAAGGTTCCTGATATGTGCTTCCTTAGTCATATTAACTATGTATCCTCTTACATCACACCCATACTTGCTTGTTTTGGAAAAATACCTTAAACATTACATGGTCTCTCTCACTCCTACACACACACACACACACACACACACACACACACATCCTGATAAAAGCTCTTTGAGAAAAATTTTCCATTCTTTCCTCAATTGTTTCCATTACGAGAATGGATGGGAAAATGGAAGAACCGCCATCAAATGCACATGTGTTTGTAGTTAGAGTGTTCTCCAGTTTCTGTACTGTTTCCAGATGGGAATCTCTTCATCCAGAACCCTCAGCTATCCCTCAGCTATTCTTGAAGAAATGCAGCAAACAGTCATAGGCTTTAAAAATACCACACAGAATGGATGAGGATGTTGAGCCACTGATTTTAACGGTATTCTGCACAGTGAAAAAAATCATCAATGAACACAATCTCAATACTACAGTGGTTGTGTGCTCATTAGGAAGAGAGATTAAGGACATGTCATAATGTTCAGGTGTTTGCTGAACAAAGCTAAATTCATCTGGCATTGAATAAATTCCAAACCAGCTTAACATGCTATAATGAGTGAGAAAAAACAGATACAACAGACCTTATTCACTACAGCAAATAAGGAGATGCTGTTGCATACTAAAGAAACACTCCAGAGTATGCTTGAAATACTGCAAAATATATTCACACTGAGAATGAGCAAAAATCCATCTCAACTCAGTCACTCTACAGAGCTTTGCATGTTTGGACAGCTGGATGTTGGTGTAACTCATTTGTTTAAACATTTTGGTTTGAAACCACTGAAGAGTAGTCTCTATACATTGTCTCCTTTACATTCACATTTTCCAAAGACACTGACTGATGTCATGGCAATTTATCTGGTATCAGTAGAGTGACATTTTGTACAGCAGAGAAAACATTGTGCCTTTTTTAATGGTTCATTAACAACCAGCCTTCAGAATACTTGTACTGTATTTCACAGACATGACTTTGCCATGACTACATTCAAATAACACAAAGCAAATCCAACAAGCCAAACACAAGTTAATTTGCAGTCATGGCAACACGACTGATAAGAACAGAAAAAAGGAGACAATTTCCTTCAGCGTGAGAAAAGCTAAATAGACAAACACAACAGCAAAGCAGAAAGGATACAAATATTTGTTTTCAAATATTCTACTGAATACGATCAGAAATATTATTTAAAGATTAAACATACTCAGGATCTCATTTTATTGATTTACTTACAAAAAAGCAGCACAATACAAATCATATGAAAGAGGTTGAAACATCTGTGCTATTTAATGTTTCCAGGAACAAAACAGATTCTATCCCTTCTGAAAATCATGAACACAGTTTTCATAATTCAACTATATTTGCCGTTTCAGAATGCCCGAGTGGCACAACAGAAAAGCATTCACTTTTATTGCTTAGGAAGATCTCGATTTCAAATTCTGACAATGCCACAGCCATCCATGGCCAGGAGCTTAAGGAACAATTTCGGACATAAAATTGCGCATGTTTTCTGGGTGTGGGGGATTGGTTTCATACTTTCTCTCCTGTCACTCACAGTGACAATATCCAATCATGAGCATGAAGAAGAGGATAGTTTTAATCAGAGTGCATTATATGGCCCTGTGAAACAGAATGAGCAGCACTTTGAAAAGATTGTACACACTGGTTTCACATGTTGGGAAGCCTGTGTGAGTTTTCATTGTCCCCAGGTGGTAGGTGCTGTGTGATAGAGAGAGAGCTGACTTGTGGGAAGGAACAGGCAAGCGAAAATAATTGGGAAGAAAATAGGGAAAAATCCTACTTTCCTACTACATATGTTAAAGGTTCTTAGGCTAGCCTAACACTTTCCTGGTGTTATGGGAAAAAATATTAGCAGCACCACACCACGTTAGGAAAGTTAACAATTATTCACATAACATGTAACTATAAGAAAAACCCAGGGCAAGTTTTAATCCAGATTAAAAAGAACATTTTAATCTCTGGGTGCCTCAAATTCCAACACTAACTTCTTTAATGACAGAAACGAGAGAACTGGTGCAGCTGAAAAGTGCTTTCATTGTTTCTGTTGGGTATAAATGTACTTGGACCTCTAAGAAAGGCTCTTCAATGTGTTGATCTAACTGCATCCATGTGAATCTGAGGAGAGTTCAGATACTCCCCAAGTATTTAAAAGCATTTGATGAAGGTAATCTTAAGGATCCTTGTCTGAACTCAATTAATTTCAGTTCTCTGGTCAATAGATTAGAACAAAGTCCCTGAGGTTACTTAAGTGACTGGAGCACAATAACTTATTTGCACAGATAAAATAGTAAAACGTTTAGCATATAGGGGTGGGGATTAGTGCAAGATTATCTGTGACATATATACAATCATTACTTGTACCATCATGGACAGAAGTATTCATGTTTCTCTTGAATCAGTATTAATGGAGATAAATGTATGGTTTATGGGGCTACATTTTGAATTAAGCAACAATTAATTATGAACTCAGTGGTTCTCATACACACACACACACACACACACACACACACACACACACACACACACACACACACACACACACACACACACACAAGCAGGCAGTGTAATACAACAGAGAAGCAATAAATTATGATAGAGCAAAGTCAAACTGTGGTAGCATGGCCTTAGGCAATGGCATCAGCTGAGAAACTGTCCCGAATACTTAAAATAATTTTAAGCAAGGCCATTTTTACTTTTGGAATAGACCAAGAACCAGGTTACACAACCGCATTGCATAATGACTGGTCATGTTAAGTGTTCACGTTCTGATCATGTTCACAAACTGACCTGGTACTCCAGCCTGTATCCACATGTCTATATCAGTTCCTTCTCCATGTTTCTCCAAGGACGTTACATTGACGGGTGCCAGCAGGTTCATTACTTCCTTCATGATTGCTCTGGCTTCGTCACTGCCAGTGAACTGCAGTCCGACAGGAGCAAATGTGCCCAAATCAGACTCCATCACCAGGTCAAAGTTAGAAATGTTTACCTGTAAAGCGATGAAATTTAGACTTTAAAACATAAAGGGAGGATCACATTTTAGGTATAGTACCAAAACCTTTATTAGGTCTTTGAACTGATCACATCTACTAGTCAAAGACTGATTGACAGTGTGCTAGACTGAGCTATAATCAAGAAAGTAAGCTACTCTTTAAGACCAAAAGACCGCATAAGAGAGGCCACATGCTGTCTTTATGAATATATTCACGTTCCAAATAAGCCAAGAGAAATCTTTCAAGTTACTGCTGTGCAGTAGGCAGCTCAAGGTCTAACACACTAGCACGTTCTGCACATTTAGATAATGACCTTCACAATTTACCACTGACTGAGGGTCTGTTTGCAAGAAATTGGAGAAATTAGGACAAACTAGAGTTTGATTGACTGTCCAGGTTTGCACATGACAATTTACAAAAACAGCTTCAAATTTTAAAAACACCTAATATAGAAAAATCGAATAAATGTGAATGCAGAGTGCTACTTCAAGTGAAAACCTGTAGGTGCAATTAAGGATTTAAAAAAAAAAAGGAGGGTATGGAGGATGACCAAACGAGATGGATCAAAAGAGACAATTCCACAGCCATCTATGTCTGGGAGTCAAGAGAGCAAAATTGAGTTAGAGGAATGGCATTAGTCTCTCATCTTTGTCAATCAGTGTCAACTGTGGGCATTTATGACCTGCTGTATGCAGAAGAGGGCAGATAGCATCTTCATCAGAGTGTTTTATGCTGCCATGTTATGCAGCATGAGCAGTAGTATGAAAAGATGTGGAGATTGGCTTCACTTGGAGCAAACATGTGTTTGGCTTCACCCTCTCGGTCATGTGATAGGGGAGAGTTGGCTAGTGCCTAGAAATTAGCAAAACCAAATTGGAATTTCTTTCCCAGTAAAGAGGGAAAAATAGGAGAAAAAAATCATGACAGTCATGATGAATGTACGCATGTAAGGTGAGTGTACGCATCATGCATATCATATAAGGAATACTACAAGTGAAAGGTGAATACTTTGTGTTTTTGGTAGTATTGCATAGCTCCCACTCCCCCTGCTTCCTCAGCAGACCACAGGACGGCCCTCAGTGTCCTCTTTGGACGCAGCCCTATAGACCATGAAATACACAGTATTAGGCAACTACAGATCATTTCACTTTGCTTTCATAAATAAATGTTACATAAGTCAAAGGTAGTTAACTTGGTCAGTGAAGTCTAAAATAATAATAATAAAATGCCACAAAAACTTTGTATCTTATCTCAAACTACCTATCAATTATGCACAGAAATGATCATCATCATCATCATCACCATGTACAGTAATTTCTCTAGCAGAAAACCCACAAAATTATACAGGATGGAAATGCATCATTTTTATTGGAAGGGAAAGCTTCCTTGAGCGTTGTGCTCAAAATTGTGTCAGAGTCCAACAATGGCTCTGATGTAGAAAATGGGATAGAGCAGAACAGGTCATCTTCAGTAGCTGGAGAATAATGGTCCAAACCCTTTATCTCCGGTCTTACTCAGTATAGGTAGAATTTCACTGTGTTAAAATGGTATGGCTTTATAGTTCAAAAGTAAGATGTAATGTTTACCAGTTACTATTCGTGAATGTTGGTGTTCAGGTTATAACAGATGAAGAATATATAGAATATATACTATATATATAGTATATATAGAATATATACTATATATATAGTATATATAGTATATATATAGTATATATAGAATATATAGAAAAATATAAAGTAGTTTAAGGATGCTATATGTAGTACGTTTATTCTTAGTGTAGATTTCTAATAGCACTGGATTAATATACTAGTCCAAATAGGTCTAGAAATGTTTCTAGAACAGTGCTGCCAGCTGTACATGCATAGACATACATAGTTGCTAAGACATTTTGCCAAAATAAACGTTGATTTTATTCTTCATTTTAGATGAACATTACACAATGGGTTTGAAATTTGGGAAAATTCTTTTGGAAAATTGCAGCCTTTGGTTGTAACTTAGAAGATAATGAAAACATGTCTAGGACATCCACTAAACTGTCCTGATATTAAAGGAAATCTTAATATGTCTCCAAGGAGACAAGAAAACTTACAAAACAGAAAGCAGAGATTGTAGTTTTAACTTTGAAGACATCTTCCTCTAAACCAGTTACGCAACATTTGGAAGAATGATTTGGACAAGGAGGCTTTCATATGCATCAGCTTTTAACACTAATGAATAAGATTCTTGTTGTTATGTTTAACAAATAAATACATATTACTTGGAAGCATGTATCGCTAAAGGAAAATAATTATAATGTGATTATATATTTTAGTCCATTAAATCTCTTCTTTGGACATATTTAGTGTATTTACTTTATATTTTATTATCATTCCTCGTTCAACGTTATCGGCAGTGAATGCAGTGAGAATCAATTCTTTCTTGAAACTTTGTTGCTGCACTTAAACATAAAAATAGCCATATGTAGCAAATATAAACCCCTCTGTAGACTACACAGGACTCTATTATTTCATGACAGTAACAATATGCTATTGTACTTCTTTAAGCACTGCAAAAGAGCACTGACTGACATGCAACCTGGCACTAAGAGTAAATTTATAGTTCACTAGACGTGTGAATGAGACTGCTGTCTGGAAAAAAGAAGGAATGTTATTTCAAGTACATAAGACTTAATATTTCCACAAAACCAGCTCAAAAATTCAAAATTTGTGATCACAAATAAAATATGATTAACTATGCAGCTTTACTCCTGCCAGAAAAACTTCTGACGCACTCGTCTGAGAGAGCGTACATCTACTCAATTACATTCCTGGATTTATGATGGTCCAAATTCCAGAAAATTACGTGTAGAACTGTAGCTTACTGGTCATTTCAGTCTTTACTCTCAAGTCCCAGAACTGCAATACTTTGCTAGCAGATTCTTACCAAGGTCTTTGATGAGAGACAAGGCTTCCCAAGAAATTGCCACTCCACCTCCATCATCCATAGCCCCCTGTCCTACATCCCAACTGTCCAGATGGCCACTCAGCAACACAACCTGAAGGGAAAATAAACACAAACATATTATTAATATCATTTTAATGGGAAATTCTTTGTTTAGCTGATCCATCCATAGTCAACTAGGTACTGCTTAAATTTGCCTAGTATGAAAATGTGTTTTAATTATAAAAAAAAAAAAAAAACCACAACCTCAATTTGTAACTCAATTATTTTTTTGTTCTTACAATTACTCCTTTTTCCCTTAAGCAAATGTTCAAGTTAGTATTGGTAGACAAAAGGTTATGGCAGCTTTGTCCTGCTGATGAAAGATTCACCATCATCCTCTCACTCTACATGTAAAATGGCCCTTGAAAAGCTCTGTCTTCTGTACTGAAGGATGCTCATGGTTTACATAAACATACTACTATGCAGAACAACAGTAATGTAGGCAAGTACATTCTTTAAAATGAGGACACAGGAAGCGAAAAATAAGGCAGTGGAGGAAATTCCAGGCTTTAAATGTCACTAAAGACTAGAAAGGAGAAGATGCTGAAACTAAGAAGCATTCTCCCTGCTGTCAATACTGCCCTTGTCAACACAAAATGTCAACTTCTGGTCTTTGTTTTAGTTTTGTTTATGTATTGCTGTGGATAATAAACTTTCTATATGCATACCTGCACTTCTTAGGAATGCTTGCTTCTGTCTAAAGAACTAAAAACCTCTGTGACAGATGATCTGATTTTTTAAGAAGTGGACAGGAGCACAATAAAGCAAACAGGATCATACCAGAGGTAATCATACATTAACAATTTCCAGAATGTGTGAATATAAAAGTACAGTAGTGAAAAATTGCCTGTCGGCTTGCATCAAGGTACTGATACTACAGTGCTAAGTAAAGAATAAAACATGACGGGGCTTGCTGTTATGAGAATAATCAACAACAGGGTACGGTGACTTTCCCACCCCAAAGGTAATCTTTTCCTACAACACCACATCCCAAAGTAAGTTATTACTCCTATACTGCAACAATTTGGCAACACTAACATTTTTATTCATTAAGGAATGACATCATACCTTTCATCCCTTTAGTTATATTTAATTTTGCTGAATAAAAGCGAGACAAGTTCCTTTTATCTGTTAGTTCCTGTTATAAAAGCAGAAATTCCTCAGTACTGAATCCTTTCCCATGTCAAAAAAATTAAAGTAACAGCTTTATCTGGTAGTTACAAAGCAAAGTCATGTCAAAAATGTTCCATAAACACACACACATAAAAACCATATCAGTGATTACACACATTTTGTACCCATTTACTATTTGGTTTAGATTGTGTGGCACATCTGCCACACAAGTCCACGTCTACATTGCTACAGAAACAACAAGTACACTGATATAAACCAGTGTTTATATTATCTGTTCAACAATGCTGTTATATAATTTGAAATATAATTCACATCCTCGATTTAAACAAGAGTTGAGAGAACTGCCATGATTCAACCATGAGGAAATAAAAGTATTAATCTTCTGAATTTCACACAACTTGGTGCATCACTTTCTGGCTATAATGTCTCAAAGTTCAGTTTTCTAATTTATGAGTCTCTAGTCCAAACGTTGCCCTTGGTGTTTGTCCCGAATATACCTAGGGACAAGTTATTTTTCTGACACATTCATCTTATTATGACGTAGAGTTGCTAGGGGCAATCACGAACAAAGATTCCTTGATTCCAGTTCCTATGGGGCATTCTAGTTTCTTTCATTTTTTAAAAATTATAATCAGAGATGCAAGACAGTAACTGGAAGGAAAATTTTCATTACAGCAAAACTACCCTTGGGGATTTCTAGCCAGGAAAACTGAATAAAATCAGACACTGCTGGGATAGTGGCACAAACATTACTGAGGCAGATTAATGAAAAACGCAGCAAGTTCAACTGCCTGACAAATGATTTTATTATATATATTATATCTTTTCTGCAACTGTGCTTGAACTAGTTCAAATATTCTGGCAGAACTCTTAGTGACATGCCTGTAAAGAAAAATGCTACTTTAAAAACCATAAGCTTGATTAAATGCTAACAAAATCGGAACAAAAGTGGAATGTCAACAACTCACTAATGCTCCCAAACCTTTTTATCAATGGGGGAAAAACACTTCAAGGTAAACACAAAATATTTTTTCCATTTTAAAAGCCAAACACTGACACATGTTGACCAGAATTCATCCCAGACTGATATTTGCCAAACGTGGTCTACATCACTAACTTGCCAGAAAGACCACCCAGCTTTCACGTGCTTTCTAAATGTGGAAATGGAGCATGAAGTTAAACATGCTCTAATGTATAAAAGAAAACAAACAAATTTAGCTGCAATTCTTGTGTTGTTAGAAAGAGAATTTCATGAACCATATTACTTAATTACACTCCGCGTATAAATGTAAAGGGTGAATAAGCACTTTAGACTTTAGGCCAAACAGAATGTTGCATCACAATGCTGCAGTAAACAATAAAAAAAACATGACATTCTGTGTTGAAGACATCTTCCTCTATCCCCCAAACCTGTCTGAAACGGCACCAAGTGAACATTCTGAACAAGCAGGAGAAATGTGGAAATTTGTTACTGCTTCTTAACCTTCTTCTGCATGTGAATTACGTATTTGATATCTGGAATGCAAATGTTCACAAAATTTACTAGCGTGTTTTTCTAATCGTTCTGTCTAAGCAGAAATAACTGAAGACTTAAAGTAACTGTCACATTATAAAACAAACACTACCTATGTGCTGCTGAAATATATTACTGTAATTTATTACAGACTACAATGCTATTCATTTCCCAGCATCAGTGCCTTATTCTGACTGTGGCATGTAATTTCCTGAAAAACATGGATGTTATAAAGACTCTAATTTAGCTACTGTACATAAATCGACATAGACTTTCCATACCAGATGCAGAATGGCTCAATAAATTCACTTAACTAGGCTTAACTAAATTTTTCATCTAATCACGACCATCAACTTATCCACACGACACAGACAACAACGTCCACCAATTTGTCCATACTGGTTTACATTTCACACATATCCGCAGTGTGGGAGGGATTTCTGGTCTGTCAGAAAGCAAATAAACATAAAAAGACCAAAAAAGCTTTTGGTGGACATATGTAAACATGCAGCAGACAGTCCATTTCCTCACATATTGATGGTGCATGTTTACAGGAATCTGCAATTATGGAAAAAAAAAAAGGTATCAAAAATATGCTTGTGGACAGACACACACAAAACACCCTCACAACTCCCTGTAGTGTGCAAGCTTTGTCAATTGGACTAAAGATATAAACCCAGCCATCTCACTTAAAAAATCTCTGCTAGAAAGCTAAGCATATAGCACATCATAAATCTGGAGCAAAGGTCAATGACCCTTAGTTAAGAGCTGTCCATTGTGTGCTATAACTCCAAACAAAATCACAACAGAGACCATCTGGACCATCTGGATGTGCAGGGCCTTGCAAAAAAGGAATTCTACTTTTGTCAAGACAGGATATGAGGTTATCCACCAGTGGTTTCCTGTGGCCATCTTAAGCTACTCCACTACATAGAAATAACTGTACCACTTTGGTGCTCCAAGTTCCTAAATTCATTATTTAGAATGCCTATAACTCTGATACATTTCTCTAAACTTTGTCATGTTTACTGGGTTGCCAGGTCTAGTTACAAAACCAGGGCACAATGCACAATGCCAAATAGGAGCTAAAAATAGGACCTGTATTTAGAGTTGCACTCTTGGAATAAAGATATGCAAGTCATTTTAAATAAAGGAATATGATAAAGAACATACGATGTTATGCTAAAGCTGTGACTTAAGACCGATTAAATCATTAAATGATCTCTTCTCAAATTGTAAAACACATGAACAGGTTCTGCTCATGGTTCAGGTTCTGTTTACAGCTGAAACGGGAACATGATGCAGCTCTGCATTAACCCCAAATAAATAAATAAATAAATAAACAAATAACAGGCCATCACAAGGCTGTCATATGGCAATGAAAAAACAATTTAAGAATCATACCATGGAGATATTCAGTGAGGAAATAGTGAGCATGATGTTTTTGTTAGCTCTTAAGATAAATGTTCCTGTCTTACACAAGCTGTGTCACATTAACTAGGGCAAAGTATAATCATGCGTATTAACTTCACAGCACTGAAACTAGCTGGCAGGTCAGACATTTGTTAAACTGAAATGATCTAAAAACAAACTCATGTGCTTAAAACACTAGCATCTAATACCTGTATACCTGCAGTATGCTATAAAAGCCAACATCATACTCTAAAAGCTAAGTATTACGTCCCACAGTTCTGCAGAAAGTAATGTAGCGTGGAGAGGCATTTAACCCTATCGGTATGCTTTCGCAAATCCACAGCATGCATCACACAACCCAAGTTGGTTAAAAACATTACACTATGTTGCTATTAGATTAGCCGAACCATGCGACCTCATTTTGTGGGGACGACATTGACATGTAAGTCCAGAAATAGAAAAAGAAGGAATATGCTGGAAAATATCTACATATGTAGATAAAAACAAAAGATGATACATGGTGAAAACAATGATTCATCTATGCTTAAATCCAGATGAGCTAGAGTTACTGAGCACAAGCTAATCAGTATCTGACTGTTGCTGACACTAGGCATGTACTACTCTTACTAAGAAAGGTCAGTGCATGTGTATGAGTACTCATATTATTTTATATTTCGGCTTAACAAGAAGCTATATTTGCACATTCACAGATCACTGCCATTGGTGTAAACCGGGTCATATGTCATGCAGAGGCTCTTAGAACATTCAGGTTCCTTCTCTAGAGGTTAGTCTTTCCAGTTAAAAATTTAACACTTAAGCCAATTATTTGTAATATATATCTGTCTTAGTAAAGATATTCTTGTCCGCATAAAAATCTATTCTTGTGATTCTTGTGAACTTACCTGATTAGTTGCAACAGATAGCAACTCTTTATAGCTATTCATAGGCAATAATTCAACAGCTTTCATTCATAACTTCCCATAATTCAAATCCATTAAGCCATCTTTCATGTACAAACCTTGATACCTGAAATCACTCAAAAACTTCCATACATACTGTACATCACTGTCAATTCAAACCTAAAAAAAAAAGTTGAAAGGATGAATAACAGAAGGCTTGAGAAATCTTTTTAAAGCTGTGCTTGAAGCTACATATCTTCCCTGGTGGTCAAGAGGATGCTATTCTTGGTGGCATGATGCTTTATTATTGCTCTATGCATTATTTAAATGACATTAGCCTGCCTGAATAAATAAATGGATATGACATGGCAAACCCCACAAGACAACAGCAGTGCAAGCTTGCAGCCCAGTTTTCCAAACTCACTGATAATGAACTGTCATTCCAGAATAATAGCTCTACAATTGATTGTGTAAGGAATACAAATACTTTGACCATATTTTTTAATAATCCTAATGAATTAGTTTATTAATGACCAGGCATGAGCTGTAATGTGTGTTCTGATTTTAAGCTTGTCTTGCCCAGGAACTGTAATTAATAATTATATAAATACAAGTAAACATCAGCTAATGGTGGTATCAAAAGTCAGAATGGGGGAAAAATGTGATTGCAGTGACTTTGACCATGGCCAGTTGTTGGTGCCAGATGGGCTGGTTTATTTCAGAAACTACTGATCTGCTATGATTTTCATGCACAGGTACCTAGAATTTACAGACATTGCAGGGAAAAAAGAAAACAAATCTTGTTGACGAGAGAGGTCGGAGGAGAATGGCCAGATTGGTTTGAGCCAACGTGATGGCTACTGTAACTCAAATAATAGCTTTTTACAACCATGGTGAGCAGAAAAGCATGTCAGAACATAGCTCTCTGAACTTTGAGGTGGATGGCTACATCAAGTTCCGTTCCTGTCAGCCAAGAACAAGAATCTCAACATTCAGTATGCAAAACTCTTAACTACCGCCTAAATGCAACATCAGCTTCCATGCAGAAGGGGAAGGCCATCTGTGGGATGTTAACGGGAGCTATTTAGACAGGTTCAATGAGAATGATACTAAAGAATGCAAAGTAGTGTAAATTGTACCAATATTATCATTTTACACATTCCTCAACACTTCCTATTCTCTGGCCAGAAAATTGCATAATAGAAAAAAGCATCTGGATCCAGCCTTGCTGGCAAAACGTCAGTGCTGAGACACCACCCTTCATCCTAACACTCCAAATTCCTGATGATTCAGGCTGTGTATGTGTGTACTGAATTTCCCAGACCATGTCTATGTTTAATCAACTGGCTGTATCCTCTACAGCAGGGCTTCAGCTCCATCATTGTGGGGGAGGAACTGTCTGTGGATCTGTAATTACTGCAGACTGGGCCAGCATGTCTGTCACACATCTCCAACTACAACCCAACTGGCACCACATGGGATAATATAGGATAGCACAGCACCACAAAAAACAGAGGTCATTCCATGTCAAATCACCTGAACTGTAGGAGGGCTTTTTATTTATTTTTCAAAAATTATGTCAAATCTCAAAGCCAAGATTTCAAAAACTTCTGAAATGCTTTATAACAAACAAACAAACAAGCAAAAAAAAAAAAAAAAACCCACTTGGAACAGACAGAAAGCTAAAGTTAAATATCCACCATAAAAAAAAAAAGTTTAACTTTGTCTACAATATTTCAACAACTTATTAGATGAAGCTCCTGAATGGCCTATCATCCGTGGATTGTGCTTAATTCTCTATGATGCCACAACAGTCAGTGGCTTGGAGACAAACAGAACAAAACTACCTGTGCTCTCTGTGTGGGATGCACTCTCTTTCCTGTCACTGACAGTGATGCTAGCCAATCATGGCCATTTATGAGCTCACGCATGTTTAAGAAGCACATAGCAAGTTCCATGAAATGTGTTACACCACTCTGTTACGCAGCATGAGTAGCAGTTAAAAAAGGTGCTGTTGACTGGCTTCACATGTCTCGTGTCTCAGAGGAAGCATGTGTTAGCTTCACCACCCAGCTGGTAGCAGTTGCGTGACTGGGGAGACCTGACATGGTGTGCGAGACTAAAATTAGAACATAGGGAAAATCCAAAACAAAAGAAAAAGAAAAAAAGAAGTTAGAATAGGCCAACAAAACAAACAAAAAAAAAAACATAACTTTAGTTAATTGAATGTACTGTAATTCATCAAACACTGGTTATTTATTTTAAAAATCACATCTATGTCACATCTAACCTTTCAACATCACTGTAACTGTGGTCCAAATGTATACTGGCGCTAGACAATGAATAGCTAGTCAATTTACACATACCACATAAATAATAGAAATAATCTGCTCAAACAACACTTACATCCTCAAACAATAAATGCGACGTGAGCGTGATTTAACATGGAGTGAGCTACAACACAAAATCACAGGGAACTAGAACCAGAGAGTAAAGAGCATCCACAGCAAACATGAATTTCCCTTAATCTACATGCTGCAGAATTATACCACCATTAATGGAAAATATATTACAATTTATGACAGTTAAAGAGTAGCAACAATTACCCAACAGGCATTCCAATCTTCTTCCCAATAATTAGCACTATAGAAGTTCTGCATTAAGCAATAGAGGAAAGAAATGAAAAATAGAAAGAAGCGCCTAGGATCTTGCCCCTGCACATTAATAACCTAGAATAAAATACTAAATAAGAATAATCCTTCCAAACTCTGAATAAAAGAAATAAACTTGAGAAATCAGATGGGAGTGATCATGAAAGAAAAACTTCAATGCTCAGGACAAACGGCCAGCAAGCCTGTGACACAGAGCTGAAGTTTTCCATGCAATAAAAACACTGCAAACAGCCACTCTGGCTATAAAAAGAACAGCAAACACCACCATGGGGCTCCACAAACAGGCACCTTTCTTATTTACATCCAGGAGTGAAAGGAAGAGGATGCCGTGCCCCACGCACAAACACACGAAATCTGATGGCAATAAAATTGTTCTTAGTGGATTTGCATCTTTGTACACTCTGTACAGTCCAGAATTTACATAAAGATTGAAACATTTAGGTTATAGTAATGTATGGAATTTTAGCTACAATGGGAACCAGTGGTCTGACAATTTCAAAGAATCTACAAAAACTCACAATGTCTGATTCAAGACATTTTAAATTACAGTTTCCTATTATGGTGTGGGCCTATACCTACAGTATTCAGTTGGTTATTTCTATCTGATTGGCTTTTCACACTTCATACTATGTGCAGAGTGGAAAAGCAAAACCTTAAACACTGCGACCTAATATGATTGCAGTGCAAGAAATAGTCACCGGATTGGAAAACACACTGCAATATTTCTTAAAAAGTTATGTCAAAGTACTGTCACCTCACAACACAAAGGGCCCGGGTTTGATCCCCCCAGGGTGTGATTGTGAATGTGAAGAGTCCCAAGCCCGGATGAATTGAGAGTTGTGTCAGGAAGGGCATGAAAACCCAGGGGAAGATGATGATCTACTGTGGCAACCCTGAACAGGGAACAGGGAATAAGCCGAAAGAAGCCGAAAGAAGAAGAGTACTTCCAAGTAAACTAGAGAACATACGCTGTGGTCACACCGATGGCCACTTCCTGTGAAAGTAGACAATTCTTGGCCAATTTTGATGACAAAGAATACCAAAGTAACCAGTGACAGTAAAAGTCAATCTGTTGCTTTGTACAATTTGTCAATTCTTCTATCTCTTCTGCCCAGTCTACCAAGGGACCCAAGGACTACCACCAACAAGGCAGATATTATATATGTGGTGGACAATTGTCAGCAGTATATTTTGTTGGGCTGGTACAAGTGTATATAAGGCATAGCAGCAATATTAGATTCAAGGTCACAGCTGGGATAAGAAAATAATAGTTCAAGACTATTAAATAAGAACAAAAATTTCAGGTGTTGGAAATGATTTGTTCATTATACAGTACATATACACTGATCAGCCATAACATTAAAACCACCGACAGGTGATGTGATCTCATGTTAAAATGTTCTCATTACAGTGGCACCTGTCAAAGGGTAGGATATATTAAGCAACATGTGAACAGTCAGTTTTCAAAGCTGATGTGTTGAAAACAGGAAAAATGGGCAAGTGGAAGGATCTGAATACCTTTGACAAGAGCCAAATTGTGATGGCTAGACAACTGAGCATCAGAACATCTCCAAAAAGGCAGGTTTTGTGGGGGGGGAAAAAAATGAATTTAATCCATTTTGGAATAAGGCTGTAACATAACAAAATGCGGAAAAAGTGATGCGCTGTGAATACTTCCCAGATGCACTGTAGATATTGATAGATATAGACAGCTGTATATTTTTATAGACAGGCAGAGAGATTGTGTATTATATTATGTATAAATGTCAAAACCAATTAGTATGTTGGTATTAGGTGGTGTGATTTCTCCCTCGTGTCCACATTTATTCCTCTCTTACATTCCTCATTTCCTCTATAAATCAATAAATAATATAGAATCTAAAATAAATCTATAAATCTTTAGATTCCTCACTGCAATAGACTGTATCCTGTTGAACCATATTGATGTTTTGAATATCCCAGTTTGGATGACCACAAATCTTTAAGGCATTTGTCAGATGTTTGCTCTTGTTGCCCTTGGTTTCATACGGTCAGCAGATTTCCAGCCACATTTTTGTGAAACAGGAAGCCAAATAGCAACGGTCAGATGGGTTCTGGTAAACTGCAGTATCAAAAAAATTGCCATTTGGTCATCATGACTAAAAACACAAACTACGTCACCAAGACATGACCTGGATGACTGAAAACCTTAATAATCATTTTGAGAACAAGCAGACTGAACTTTAACCAACTCCAAAATACAGGGAAAGGAAGGTGTGAGGCCTGTAGGATGACCACAATATACAACCTCCTACTGGAGAGTCTCTTCAATAATACACAAGTCTTGGACAACACTGATGTATCGTTTTAAGACATGGAAAAACTATCAAAATAACAAGTCATGTCAACTCTGGACTACAGTCAGTCCCCAGTATGATCTCTATGAGATGACTCATTGTCATTATGGGTTTTGTGTTATGGTAAGCAAAGCAGAGTAGCAGTTTCACATGCTCCGTGTTCATTCACATGGATGTACATTACATTCATGAGGTGACCTTTAGCATTTAGTCTCATGACTCAAAGGCAAGAGCAGGAAACAAGCCAAATACTTGGTGGGCAAAAACAAAACTACAAAAAGTTAAAAAAACAAAAAAACAAAACTACAGTGACGAAGATTTTGTACCATAATTTTTACTAATAGTATTATTTTTAATCTTTCAGACAGTATAACAGAAGCAGCAACTGAAAAGGACATTCAGTATAATTTCCACTATTTCAGGTTGGGCAATTGTGTATGCTTGAGTGTGTATGTACTTTCAGGTGCAAGGGGAAGGAGCACAATGGTGAAAAGACCATACTATGGTCTATAAAATATCAGTTATGAATTAACACTTCTTTTCATTTTAGAATATAACATCTCTCACCTTTTGCAGAAAACACCATTGAAGACAACAGAGATTTAACCGTTTAGACAATTAGACAAAGATTGATGCTAGGGTATTTAGCAAAATTGCTGTCTTAAGATTAAAAGCTACTTTTAAAAAAGACATTGCATTAAAAGACAATTAAACATTATATTCAGGTACTTTTGTACATCAGAAGAAACACAAAAGCTCTCCTGGAATCCCAGAAGCTCCAAGAGATTCAGTACTGTGTGTAAAACTGCATTTCCAAAAAGGCTGGGATGGTGTGTTAAATGTAAATAAAAACATAAATGTGATGATTTGCAAATCATGTAAACTTATATATAACTGCAAATAGAACAAAGAGAACATATCAAATGTGAAAACAGAGAAATTTTTCATTAAACAATACAATATATGCTTATTTTGCATTTGATGCCAACAGCACATTTAAAAAAAGTGGACAAGGAAACAAATGACTGGAAAAGTTATGTAATGCTAAAAAAAAAAAAAAAAACACCTGGTGAAACATCTCACAACTAATTAGGTTCATTGGCAACAGGTCAGTAATGTGACTGGATATTAAAAAAGCATCCCAGAGAGGCAGTGATTCTCAGGAGTAAAGCTCGGGAGGGGTTCACCACTCTCTGAATGGCAAATAGTGCAACAATTTAGGAATAATTTTAAAAAAATTGCAAAGACCTTGGGGATTTCATCATCTATGGTACATAATATCATTAAAAGATTCAGAGAATACGGTGAAATTTCTGTACCCAAGGGACAAGGCCAAAAACCAATATTGCAGTTAGTTGCTATTTCCACAAATGCAGGTTAAAACTCTACCATGCAGAAAGAAGAAACTGTATATAAACGTGATCCAGGAATTCTGCCGCCTGCTCTTAAATGGGCCTGAGCTCATTTAAAATGGACTGAGACTAAGTAAGATTAAGTAAGGAAAACTGTCCTGTGGTCTGACAAATCAAAATTTGAATTTCCTTTTGGATCATCATGGATCATCAAATCCTCGGAGCTAAAGAGGAGAGGGACCATCCGGAGTGTTATCAGTGCAATGTTCATGTGTGCATGTGTGATGGTATGGGGTGCATTAGTGCATATGGCATGGGTAGTTTGCACTTTTGGGAAAGCACCATTAATGCTGAATGTTATATACAGGTTTTAGAGCAACATACGCTGTAATCCAGACAACGTCTTTTTCAGGAAAAGCATTGATTCAGCAAGACAATGCCAAACCACATCCTGCACATATTAAAACAGCACGGCTCCATAGCAGAAGAATTCAGTTGCTAAACAGGCCTGCCTGTAGTCCAGAACTGTCACCTATTGAAAACATTTGGCATATTGTGAAATGAAAAAATATGACCCTGAACTGTTGAGCAGCTTAAGTTGAATATCAAGGAAGAAAGGGAAATAAATTCACCTTCAAAACTTCAACAATTAGTGCCCTCAGTTCCCAAATGCTTACTGAGTTTTGTTAAAAGAAAAGGTGAGGCAACACAGTGGTAAACATGCCTCTGTCCCAATTTTTTTTTAAATGTTGTTGGCATCAAATTCAAAATGAGCATATATTTTCCAAAAAAAATGATAAAATTTTTCAGTTTCAACATTTAATATGTTGTCTTTATTCCATTTTCGATTGTATGAGTTTACATGATTTGCAAATGATTGCTTTCTGTTTTGATTTACATTTTACACAGTTTCCCAACATGTTTGGTAATGGGGTTGTTGAAAACAGTGGTTTATTAGCTTTGGATTTAACTGGACTGTTCAACATGTAGTATTATGACCTCGAAACAACCGTTAGTTAGTTAGAATCTTTACTAATAAGCTACTCACTGGAAGCTAAAGAACAGTGGGAGATAGATTCATGGGGAGTTCTGTCATGTTCAATGTCGAAAATGTCTGCGCATGTTGGGTTATTTGAGGCTACACTGCACTGTTAATTGGTATCAAGCACAGGGCATCCTGTTGCGCTCATCTAGGCTCAGAAATTGTTCTCTATATCATTAATCACCATTTCAAGTGAAACCACGAAACTGACCTCAGAAGAGCAGTCAAAGAGTAACTTCTGCCAGCAGTCTATAATTGGCTCCCAGAGGATGCTGGTGAGTCACGCAGTAGCACACATCATACACACGTGAGATGGTCACTAACTGGCCAGTTAAACAACACAGCAGTGTCCAAGGATGTATTTGTAGCCTTTAAGCCCTTACTTGCTCTGGGTGCTCACTGCCTGTTATCTCAGCCACTGTGTTGAAGGAGTCCACGTCTGCCAGGATCTGAGCCTCCATAGTTAAGTGCACCACAATTTTAGTGCCTCTGTGTGCCATCCTGGCCATCATCTGGGCATCTTCCACTGTGATACAGGCTGTGGGGATCTGAGGTACACCAACCTGGTACCACTGCCACCCAGTGTGGGGGCTGAAACAAGTATATATAAATGAGTCTAATATTTTTTTGTTAATTCATTAGAGATAAATGATTGTCTTTAATGGAAAGACATTGGAAAGATATCTGACTGGAACAGACCTGTTGATGGAAAATGGAGTGATGGAGCGAATGAGTGAAGCCACCGCTCCTACTTTAGCTGCCTCTGAAGCTCCCGAAGCACGGTATGCAACTGTCTCCCCATAGCTAACAAAAGGCTGATTATACAGCACAATCTTCCCCTTAGCCTCACTCGCCCTTCTTTTCAGGTCATCAAAAGACTCCACCACCAACACTTCAGCTTCAATACCTACCAGAAAGAGAGCATGAGAAAGACGTTTTGAAATACTGTGAAGAAGCATGTTTGCTTCATTAAATGAACAATGCTTATGGATGCAATAATGTAAACTAATTGCATGAACAAGTCACAAACTGCAAACCTCCTTTGGGGGTTCCAACACTACTCCCCAACCCAAGGATTGACAAGGTGTGGTTTCGTGGAAGAACCATCACTGCATTCTCCTGTCCCCTCACCCAGTGAGGGATTTTCACTGGTTCTAGATGTACATTCTCCAGTCCATCCTGCCTCAAAGCATTGTACATGTACTTGATAGCCAGGTCCAGATTCCTGGACCCACTCACTCTGTTTCCGACTGTATCCGTGAAGGCAGCAAGTCGTTCATATGAGCGGTTCTGAGCCTTCCCATACACTGCCAGGTCTATGATTTTGTGGGCAATGCCAGAATACCTTGATAATTCCTTGGATATTTCTTCCCGTGATTTACTCCTGTAGCCATGTGGCTTACAGTGGCACTGTAAGAAACTACCAATTAGAATGAGAAAAATCAAAAGGCCACTGTTGTATCCCTTATCTGTCATCTGAAGGCAGGAAAAGAAAGAAAGTGTTACTTGGTGAACAAAAATCAAACAATACTTTAAATAAAGAAGAAATCTAAAGTAAAACCAGACTGACATTGGTGTGCGGTTAATATGTGAATGATGGTTTCATAATAGAAAAAGCTTGTAAATTCATACATAAAAATGTGGTTATATATAATATTCCGATACTTTACTATGTCCCTAAGAAGAAAGCTTTACCAAAATATAAAATTGTTCATTTCTAATTCATCCAGAACCGCTTTACATTCAACCAACCAACCAAGGCTAGTGTAGAACTCGGCAGGTTTGTCTGCACAGGAGGTCCTCGGGTTACGTACATCTCAACATACGACGTTTCGAGTTTACGACACTCACGCGCGCGGCGGAAGAATATGCAGTAACGCGGCGTATGAGTGAGGGGGTTCAGCGGCGAACATTATAGTAAACGTATATTTATGTCCTTTTCCTTTTTCTGTCGCTTAGTTGTGTTTTTATGTTCTAGATTATGATTTTACGACTGTGTTAGGATAGGTAAGACTTAGGCTAGGGTGTGTTGCGACTTGCACCAAAATTCGGGTTACATCACTGTCGTAGGAACGGAAGTGTTTCGTAAAACAAGAACCCCCTGTATACAAAGTTCACATACTTATAATAAATAGCAGTGCCATAAACTCTGGCCCTGTTTATTGAAGTCAGCTAGACAAGCATTACAATTACATTTCTAAAATAAAAAAAGCGTTATTTTCCGTTCCTTAAAAACGAGTGTCATGTTCAGTTCTACGAACCTTGTTAACATTGCACAGGAGACCGTATGATCATGTAGTTTCACTTCCGCCCCCTTTCCCAGCGGCGAGCTCGCGCACTGCTACGGCAAGCTGTTGGGACATGTGTGTATTTCATTCACCCACGTTCAGTGCTGTGAGCTGTGGTGGAAAAGTTTTTATTTTTATTTTTTTTATTTATACGACTGATTCAGCTCATTATGCCCTTCGGTAGCTGGATAAATGTTGGGGAAAATCTGAAATTCACAATCTGGGGTCTACAGTGCAATAATATTAGGACAAAATAAATACATCCATCCATCCATCCATCCATCCATCCATCCATTATCTATACCGCTTTATCAGTCTTGGTTGCGGCAGGAAGCTGGAGCCCATCTCAGCAGACACGGGGCGAGAGGCAGGGTACACCCTGGGCAGGTCGCCAGTCCATCACAGGGCCAACACAGACAAACAGCCACACACCCTCGCATTCACAACTATGGGCAATTTAGAGTAGCCAGTTGACCTAATCTGCATGTCTTTGGACTGTGGGAGGAAACCA
>JAQQZR010000033.1:13125253-13193714 GCA_030068235.1 Notoglanidium macrostoma
AACATGCAAACTCCGCACAGAAAGGCACCCTGGGTGATCCGGGGATCGAACCCAGGACCTTCTTGCTGTGAGGTGACATGAATAAAATAAAGACATGAAAATGTAATTTATAGCAACAGGATATTTACTGTGGTGGGAAATGGGTAAGACAAGCAATGCAAAATGGTCAAATAGTGTATGTTCAGATTTTAAAAAGTGAATAATAAAAAAAAAAAATTAGGTATTAATGTAAAATTTGGCATAGTTTGATTTTGCTGCATATTTAAGACCTACATTCATTTTTAATATTGTAAGTGAATTAAAATCAATTAAATATTTCTATAGAATCAAATGTATATCTGGGTATCATAAATGTACAGTACATATTAGCCAGAAATGATAGTATTTACTATCAATATCACAGTTAACCCAACCTATCTCCTCTGGTTGGGTCACTGCCTTGTTGTATGTTTGCCAAGCAATGAACATCCAAGACCAATATCTGGACATCTTACATTTTCTTGCACATTTGGGTAAATATGTTGGAGGGACACTTGATAGATTGTGAACTTGTACACTGTGATTAAACCCAGCTCTGATGGCATTATAAGTTATTTTCCCCCATGGCCAAAACACACATTGGTACAGGGAAAAATGATGAGAAGGTTTGTATCAGAAAGCCAACATTCACTAATAGTATAGCAAGCATTTAAAAACCAAAAGCTAATACCCACAGCCTGAGAAAATGTTTATTCAGTAGTGTTTATTACAACACTGTTTTATAACTCCATAACCATTCCATTATCAGCCATGCTTATGAAACGATATTCTTCATTCTGTTGTACAAATGTCTTCAAATGTCCCAAAATGGCAATCTTTCAAAACAATAGGCACTTCAAGGGCATTTAAATGAGAATATACATTTTGCTAGATTGGTTTGTATTTAATTACATATAATATGTTGTATATAAATAGTTATATTCTACAAATTATTGTATATTAACATATACAAATTAATAATTGAATCAAACGGCCATATCCTTAAAGGAAATTAAGCAAAAAGGAAATAGGAAAAGGAAAAAGAATGTAAATATTTAACCAGAGACATAATGACAATAATCAGGACAGGCTTTGGAAAATGATGACAATTATTAATAATTAACAGGAATCAAAAATTCAACATTTTAAAATGTGTAAACTATCATCAGTATACACAGTATGTGTAAAAACTCAAAACTTGTAAATGAAGTGCACTTATGCTTGGAATCTTCATATGTCATGAAGCAGTCAGCATCTTTTTTTTTTGGTTGTCACTCAGTCATTTTGGATAACACAGTGATGCTATCTGTTTAATCATTCTAGAATAATAGAATTTTTCATCGTTAAACAATTTGAGTCCTCACAGCTATCTGCATTAATATTTAATGTTTTTCAGAAGCTGCAATTTCACCATAAGCATTCGTGAGCAAATCTGACTAGAGCATGTAAACAACTTATTCTTACACAAATGCAGACATCAGACTAGAGAATTATGTGTGTGGTTAGCTGTGCAGACTGATTCTGAGAAGTGAAATGATTCCAGACTCCCAAACATATAGCTTAGACAACCATGCAAATGGAAGGTTTAGGGCTTATTAGTGAACATTTATGCAATCATGTGCTGCTGGTTTTGGCTCAGTATATTTGCCAAGACCAGTGTTTCATGACTATGTGGACAGTATCAAATGTTCCTGGTGCAATCATTTTAATACCAGAAGTTGTTTAGTGCAAATAAATAACTCCCCTTCTTTGAGTTAAGGATGGTAATGCCATTATATTCACTACTAAATTTGCAATACTACATTTGAGAAAACATTTTAAAGTTTTAAAATTTTAAAGAGGAAAATTCAATAACTCTTTAATTGTCATGGCTTAGAACAAAAAGAAACATTTTAAATTGGGCTTGGGAACCAGAGGGAATAAATGACAAGAAATAATGACACAGTGATTTACAGTGAGTTTACTTTACCTGGCATGGCAATATGATAGAGCGAGAGGGAGATAGAGGGAGAGAGAGAGAGAGAGAGAGAGAATCAGGATTTGTTCTTGGCTTGACATAAAAAAAAATCAGAACAAATAAGACATTTTGAAAATTGTTTCCCTGTATTTTGATACTGAATTGACAAAATATACAAATTTGTGTTTATAGCACTAAAAATTTACAATCCCAGAAAGAACTGTTTAAAAGAGAGAATGGTTTATAAAAAAATCAACACTTTCTGTAGTACCTAAATTAAGAATGAGATCAACATTGACATCATTATGGAGATGCTGACATGTGATCATGGGTAATTATTATGGCATAAAAGAAAAAGTACATTTACAATCCAGATTTCAGACCATTCTATATTTAAAAAATACAAATATGTACCTCTATAGTCACAAAGTAGTCTATGGCTGAAACAAAACATGACATTTATTGTTTTATATTACATTATTTTGTCCAACAATTTTTTCAGAACCACATAAGAAGTAAGTCATGATCCATAATAAAAACATAATATCTGACTGGCTTTATGAAGCAAAAATACTGTATCTTTGTTATTAAATAAGTTCCCAATAAAAACCTCCTCAGTCTTTTATAATTCCAGCTTTTGTTTTTGATAACTGAGGAAATGTTTGTCATATGTCATATGAGAGTTAATCTAAATGAGTGTAATTGCTCATTTAGGCATAGAACTCCTTGGTTGGGGCTTTTTGATAAGCTGTACTTGGTAGTTTGCGCTCTCCCAGATCATAGCTGCCCTCATCCTTCTTCCTCATGCGGTAAACCAATAGGAGAATGAGGAAGATCGCAAATAGGAAGCCAATAACACCGCCAGCTATAACAGCTACAGATAAAAGGAGAAATCCGGTCAGGTGACAATGTAGGACAATATGAAAATCAGTGCAATGTCATAAAAATGTCTTTAGAAAATTGTTAAGTTGTTTAATGACTAGAATAAATAGTCATTTAAGATTTGCAGACAATCATTAAGAGTTTTTAAGCGTCAAGTCAAACTCTACTTCTGAAACAACTGCTAGACGGTTATTAATTTCAGGCATTAAATTCTTTTTCTCTATTGGCATTTAATTTTGCTTCTGTTTCTAGAAAAAAGCTAAATTACCTACCAACAGGGTAAGACAAGTTCAAAATGTCTGAAGACAGAGGCTTATCAGAGCTCTACAGTGAGAGTGTTTTCTCTCAAACATCTATTAAATCAATTTAGTCAACTACAAAGGATGCTGGAAAATGACAGCCACCAGCTTGATTCTGACACAGAAAAGGAATGACTCATGGTTTAATACATTTTAATGTCAACTGGCAAAGCTGTCAGCTATAAGTTTTTTCAGTTTATTCTAAGATTATTTTTTCCAAATAATGTATGATGGCACCAGCACAAATTAATTATGTTTTTAATATAATAAATAATATGTAATATATAGAAACAAATTAGTTAAGATTTATGCCCTGCAATAGACTGGTTCCTGGATGGAACCACCACACCCCTGACCCGCATATAGCAGTTACTGAAATTAAGTGAGAGTACTTCATCTAACAATAGAAGTAATGATCACATGTATGTTATAAAAATATCATAAGAGATATCAGAAAAAGTTATTTATATTCAGTTGTCATCACAAGATGTAATTGTTGTTGCAATGCAAGTTTGAGGCTAGTAGGATTAAATTGTACTTGAAATTGAAACATGTTGTATTTGTGATTCATCATCGTGTAAGCACAGAAAATGTGTGGTCTAATTTTCAGTTGAAGTAACTGATCATGTCAGAAAGATTCTGAGAAATAATTTGATTCTAATCTGAACATACCTGCCAGCACTTCAGTCCTCTGGAAGAGGTTTTCAGATTGCACCTCAGTCTGCGTGTCAGTTTCCAATCTCATGCTGGGAGAACTGCTAGCGCTGGTGGCTACATCACTATTCTGGGGTTTCTCCGTCTGACAAGAAAATATGTGTGGAGGACGCAGGGTTTGAAGGAGAAGAAGAAAAGGAAAGAGGACAACAGACCAACTACAGAATGTAACATGAGTATGAAAAATTATTTTAGTAGGATACGCAGTGTAATAATTGTGTTGCTGCACACTAGATTTGAAATGAAACACTGGCAATACGGTTTAAGTTCCGTTCGGATTTGTGGGTGTACCATAAAACAAAATATAGCCCTTTTTATTTCTAGGTCTTTAAATGGACTATAGTGCATTAAAACTGATGTTCTGCACTTCAAGTTTGTTACATGGGGTGGTGTACTGCTGGATCCACGGGTCGACCAGAGCACTGTTCTGTGTAGAATTTACATGTTTTCCCCCTGCCTGTGTGGGTTTCCTCTGGGTACTCTGGTTTCCTCCCAAAGTCCAAATTAGGTTGACTGGCTACTCTAAATTGCCCATAGGTGTGAATGGGCATGGGGTGAAAGACTTGCTTGGGCTGTAACAGGCCCCCCCATTGCATGAAAAAACAAACTCAGTATACTTGGTATACTGCGATTGTTGCCCCGTAGTTGTCAGCGTTACAACTGTGCTGAATGATAAAGGGTCATCTGGGCCAACGAAATGACTTGATTGATTTGAAAGGAAAATTTCCAAAATGGAACTAAATTTGAATAAATTGATCATGTAATACTGTATACACAAGCAGACTGGTGTGAAATGTTCAGAATACAAACAGAGTGCTTTATGTTTATAACAGAGGGCTTTACATGTTTTCTTACATTGATATGCAGTATCAGACTATAACGCCAAAGTAAATGAATAAATATGTCTTCAGAAATGGGATGGAAAAGCATTTTACCACTGTGACCATCCCTTCTGCATTCGTGGAGACCAGCCGTGTGTCTGGCACAGTAAATGAGGTGATATCCGGACCTGGGTTGCTTGTTTGTGTGGAATTCTGTGTAGGCTTCATGTTTTGGGTTTTCTTTGCTGTCCGCACATCCTCATCATCACTTTCAACAAAACCTGAAGGTAATTCACAGGGCACATGTATCAGATTGTATTGGTATAATTTGAAGCAGGAAGAATCTTTAAAGATAAGGACAGATTTTATTGCCGCATATATGAGTACAATATAAGGAAAAAAACTTTTTTTTAATATTAAGTTTTTAGGTAGCTCTGGTCAGTCATGATTGGTGCTCCTTGGAGCAGTTGAAAAATAAGGACCTTGCACATGGACTTAACAAGGGAAGCTTGTTAGTGCTGGGATCCAAACAAACTGTCTGCTGACTGGTAAACAAGAACTTTAAGTACTGAGACACCACTGGCTCTTAATACCTTCATCATGTATTACCTTAATCCTTATTTATTGCACATCAAACTTGTGTACATTTTCTAATATCCTTTGAATAGAAATTTAGAGTCAGTACTGGACACAGTCAACACATTTATGCGCAATTTACTTTATGCACAGTTCAGTGTTCAGAAGTGTAAGGTGTAGTTTGACAATGGTGAGAAGTGGGAGGGCTGATATATTAATAATGCAGGGATCATGTTTGGAGCAGATGTCTTCTGAAAAAGCCTGGTGGTCTTGGCTGACCGTGTTTGACTACAGGTGAAACATCTGTGCTCTCGTCAAACTGCTGCTATGGTCTAGGAGCCAACAGGCTTCCCTTCTGTTTACAGCAGCCTTGCAAAGTCACACCAGTACCTTCAGACTCACTGTTACAAGCATAATGAGCTGTGTCAAACCACACTCTGAAGCTTGTCTTGGCTATTACATCCAAGACTGAAAAAAATCATCCTTCATATACAGTACATTGCAGTTACAGAGAGTTAATCACATATACACACACACACACACATACACACACGCACACACACACACATATATGAAATACATACATATAAATATGAAATGCCCATTGATGATATACATGGGTAAACTTATAAGTTTACCCATGTATATCATCAATGGGTGTTTCATATTTTCAAAGTATTATTTGAATAATATTGATATACTTCTGGTGGATACACAGAAAGGACATGTTTGGCACAAAATGTAACATTTTCTGATAAAAATTTAACTTTACTTCAATATGCTTTATATACATCGACTAGTATAATCACCTACATCAAAAGCTAAATGTACAGAATGAACAGAAATCTGTTCCCTTCCCTGGGACGTTATGGGTCTCTGACAGTCAGCTCTTAAATTAACCAATACTTACCATGCTGGTAATCTGATTACTATAAATATAACCTTCAAGGCTCTCAAATACTGAAAATCTTTGACTCATCCCTAGTTATATAACAGATATTACATACACCTACAAGATAACTAATAGGTAACTGTTATAATTTATGTAACATTCACAAGGTTTCAGACAATGGTTAAATGCCATGGACTTCTGCTTTTAGATCCACTAATAATGAGGATAAATACAATGTTTACCCATTTAATTGAGGATGCTGTTGTGAAGGTTACTCACACATAATTCCCATTTTATTACCGTTAACAACTCTAAACTTATCAGACCGAAGAGAAAATCTAACCAAATTATGAGCAATTTGACAATGATATTTAGGACAACCTGAATTTGGCCTACCTGATCCTGAGCCAGAGTTAAATTCATCATCATCATCGACAGAGTAATCACCAGACTGCTGTTCCTCCAGGTAGAGGTCATCGGCTGAGGCCAGGACCTGCAGGAGTAAATGTACACAAAATGCCCCAATTTAAGTTGAAAATAAAGAGCTCTCACAACTGCTATGAAGATCTCATACAAAGGTGCTGAAACAGTTTCATAACATGTCTCACAATAGTTCATAATTTACTGACAACCATCCAGCTGTCCTGCCTCAGCACAATATTGTGTGCACCGGGTTTATGCTTGATATTGCAAATTAAATAAACACAAGTAAAAACTCACCAAGCTGGTTCTTGAAAAAAAAAAAGATGGGAGGAGAGGAGGAGAACAAAAACCGCATTAAAATACACAAAATCTGACACAGTCTTTGTATTGTTTTAGAGACAGTAATGAAAAAGATGTGTGAGCTAGTTCCATATTCTCTGTAGAGCCTGTATTCGAAATGTGCAGTCTGTTTCTATTTGATCTTTTTTTTTGCTTTCTTTTTGTCCATGTGACACCCTTGTGCTACAGAGTCTAGTCTTTCACAGTCATTCAGACTCACCCAGTCTTCTTCTTTTTAACTATATAACACCTCAGGAAATCTGAAAAAACAGGCGATCAAACCCTTCAGACAAGAGTGACAAAAGTCAGAATGTGTGTGAGTGACAAAACCAATCCTGTGGTCAATTAAATGGGTTCAACACAACTGAAGTTCCAAAGCATAAAATACAAGCAACAAATGACTACTTGCTGCCGTTCACACCATTTGAATTTGTTAAATATTAGATTTAAAGTTTAGATTTAGTAGTTGTGGAGGAGGATCAGTCCTATTTGCAGAGAGTGAGCTGGATAGCAGGAGGGTAAGAATGTGCTGGTTGGAGTGTGTTGAATAATATGTCTGATTCCAAAACAAACTCCTGTCAGCCATATGAAAGTGAGAGTGGCATTCCTGAGTTCCTGGCTGCAACACAAGTAAGGTATTGTGTGATGGTCTGAGTCACTTTCTTTCAGCATGTGCCAGCGCTACAGCTGGACAGGAAACTCTAAATCTCACAAGCCACTCACTCTCTTCTCTGCTCCAAACAGCCTGGCCAAACAGAGTCAAACATCTCCCCCTTCCCCCTTTTTTCTCTCTCCATTTCTCGCTCTCTAACTCTTCAACACACGGATTCAGTACTTCACCACTGGCCCAGTATGCACACATACTCCCACAGACAGAAAGGTTCAAATTTGCTGCATGTCCCACAGCAGCCAAATCCCACAGCAAAGGCAGAATAACAAAACAGACACACAGGATGGATTCGCCCAGCCACACATAAATACATAAAAGAGGAAAAGTGGTGCAAAATATGGGTGCCAACCACAAGGTAAATAAAAATAATCTAAATAAAATAGCAGTCGACTTTGAAACCCATTATTTAAGATTTAGAAGGTCTCTTCCAGCCCTGCCAAAGCTGGGCCTGCTGAAGGAGTACTTGTAAAGTATGTGTAAAGGGTAAGCTCGACATCAAGATAAATAGCACATCTAGTGCCATCTAATAATCCAGTGGGCCAGTTTGAAATGATCTCTATGCGGACATCTTCACACACACAAAAACAATTACTTCACCTGCGTATTCATACAACAAAGAGATGTTGCTCCATGTTTGCTCATAATGCTCTAACAAATAGTAGGAGAATATACATGACACAATGTCATACTGGTACCATGACAAGGATTCCACTAAATCTTCTCAAAGATGAGTAAATGCATTTGGTCTGCATTGTCTGTAGTCCACACAGTTCATAAATTGTTGCTATAAATTTGTAAGTTTGTTCATAAATTGTTGCTGTTGCTCATTAACTAAAAACACATAAAAATTCTGTTCATCCATGTACTAGTTCTGATTCTGAGTTATGCTCACAGCTTTCACTGTCAGATAAAAGAGCTCATATCTATGTCTGGTTGGGCCAGATCACTCCTCCAGATGTGGCACAACACACACCAGGTCTGACAGGATTAAACCTCAACTCTAACATCAAAACCACATGGGTGACTACAGAACTGAGCTGTAGAAACAATGCAGTGTTTTTTAGCTGCAGACCGCCACACAGGCTGCTGTAATATGATTTTTACACTCCAGACGTTCCCTTCACACATTCCAGGCTGCTTTTGCCATTCTTAATATATGCACGAAGTGAACTGGACTGCTAGGCTTCTTCTCGAAACCCAAAAGCACTATTGTTTCACAACTCTGGACTAATGCTGTGGATCTTTCCCCACATTCATACGCATATTATACTATGATGTGTTAAACTACCAACTGTTACCAGACCAGAGCCAAAGTCCATAAAGCTGCTGGGAAAACTGAACCAACCTTGGAAAGAAACACAAGGCCAGGATTCATGGAAAACCATATAAAATTGATTCATACATCACCACTATTAAATCCATTTTTTGTCTATTGTGACGGAATTAAAAAGACTTCAGTATCATTCAGTATCAATATATGTGTGAGAAAAGGAAGGACATGCTTTACATGAGCACCAGGCACACATGCAACAGCTGAGCTTGTCTCTTGGGCTTTTTAAATCAGTTTCATGAAAGTATTTTTATCAATCATTCAGAGAAGCTATCCCATATACAGTCACTTTAAATGCAATGAAATCAATAATTATCACAGTAGCACACTATATAAATGGCAGTCAATTCTTAGTTGCGATCTGAGTCCAATATCTGAGCTATGTACAACCCCTTAGACAGGCTAAGAAATTTCTTGTTTAGGTTGTGTATTGCTAGGTATGCTATATTCAGAAGGTGTGTTGTTGCTGTTTTTACTGATTTGCCCTGTATACTGACCAAATAAAGCACTTCAGGCTCTGATTTCCTTAGGCAAGTTATGATTTAGTTACCAAAAGTGATTCAAGTGCTTTCATACCTTACTTTTCTACTCTACCTACTAAGGTGAAAAGTAACAGCAAGAAATTGTGATGTCAAGGTGTTCTGCTGATATATAAAAATAACACACACACACACACACACACACATCATGCCTAATAACATTGCAATAATTAACTTAGAAACCCATCTGTACTACAGCAGAGCTGAGCGTCTCTTTCCAGTTTGTTTAGTGGTTATAATGTGTGAAGAACAGGCCAAGTGTGAGAACGCAGATGTTCCTGTGATATGAAGCTGGCTTAGCTTTTAATGCAGTGGATATAAAGAGCAAGACCAGTTACTGATGCACACAGTGACTAGTCTTGCTCTTTATATGCACACACTCACACATTCACACACTTATGTTGTGATTTATACAATTTCCCTTCAGGAATGAATAAAGTAAATTATCTATCTATCTATGTATCTATCTATTTTACACATGCACAGACATACATACATCCATGGGTTTTAGCACAGAAAGGCACAGAAATGCGCGCACACACACACACACACACACAGTGTGATCTCCTGAGAATGACAGCAGTGATGAATACAGCCCATTCAAACCACAGGCATGCAAGGTATTCTTAATATGACTGCTTACACACAGGTGCTGCGCTGAGTAGAAAGGTGGGAAGAGGAGAAGAAAAGAGACAGGCGAGGCAGTAAGAGAAAGGACTGGATAGGGTTGGAGGTGCAGGCAGCTAGAATAATACTTTATATGGTCATGAGCCATAGTTTAAAACTTTGTTAAATGGAAGACTGGGTTTTTCTTAAACTGAAAGGTGGGGTATTAGACTTGTGGAGCAGGTGAATACACATACACATACACATCTTGACAAGGAATTTATTCCAGATTTATGCCACTGATGGTCTGAGTTCATGGACTAGCCCTGATGGTTTTAACCCAACATTTACAGAGACCTGCCCAAACCGTTTCACATGTTTTAAAAAAATGCCTGGCTGCACTGCAAAATCCACATACCCCACTGTCATTGTGGCATTTAAGTAAAAAAAAAAAAAATACAGAAATCAATAAGGTTCTTTGCATAGATACAAAAAACATCTCCTGATCTATGCACAGTATATCATAAACTGAAGGTCATACATCATGAGTGTGCATTCATGTTAGTACCTGGGGCATGCATAGGGAGCCTGAGCACCACAACGGCTCATACAGAGCACACCTGGCTATGGCAAAACACTGAGCCCACTTGAGGTCATTACACACCTGTGCACAAACATTAATCAAAGAACTGAAAAGAAGAACTGCTGGAACACAAAAGCAGACGTTTCTACTGAGGTAGCATGACACAATCTCTTAATAATACAGTAAAGCACTACAAAACAAATATAACAACCTTGAGAAGGAGTCATTATGTCAGTGATAATAAGAAACAAATTAAAACACAACAGCAAAATCTGTGGCTTGCAATGAGGTACGGTTTGTCAACACCTCGAAAAGAAATGCAAATCATTTAGACACAAAATCATCATAAATCATTTATATCACTGACCTAAGTGGGTCAACATTGTCCCTGTTTGTCTCTAGTCAAGGCTGGAACAGTGTAAATGTTTTTTTCAGGAGCATTAAGGAACTTGCAGTACCCCATACTAACATACTGTAATGTTAATGTTAAGGCCTGTTGATAAAACATGCAATAATAATAATATAGAGAGGATGAGAATTGTTGTATTAGTCTGAACATTGATAAAACTCATAGACCAAATAAGAGCATTTGTTTTCTTAGGGTAGTATGTGCTGTACTTAAAAATCACTGTTGTTCTTGAGCCGAATGCTTCTACTTGAAAGGTTCTACAGAGGAATAATGAGAAATACAGACTCACTTATTCAAAATCAAAGAGCTCACATTTACTGCGTACTAGCTTAGTGCCATCTCACCAAATTTATTTTTCAGATGGAAGAATCTAATTGGTCATAATGACATGATTGTTTACCATATACTTTCTCATGTTCTTATTTAATAAACTGTCTAGCACTGACAGAATCACAGATACACTTTACTAAAGTCAGATATGATGCGACAGTAAAAGGTTTTAATTATCAATGCACTCTTTAGTGTTGTAGTCTGAGAACATAAATGACACACACTTGGACTAAATAGATGATACTCTGCTGTTCTGTACATATTCTTAACTTACTATAATCTGGATATCTGGGAACACATGCTACTGTGACAGAGAAAGGATGAACATCTGCACTGTACAAAAAACATCTGGTGTGGAGGTGTCCGTTGTCTGAAGGAAAAAAGCATGTCCATATAAGGGCTTGGAGGAGGCCTGGGGAGTCACACGTCAGCATTCCCCCAACCATGTCCACAGCAGCTCCACTATGTCAACATGCTTGCATAATGTTTCCCGGTAAACTTATGGAACTATAAATCAAAGTAAATATATCCAAACAAACTAGGGAAGCTTAATAACAGCATCCACTTATTCTTGAAATAACAAGCTGAAAGACTTGCTTAGGTGTCAAATACCACACATTACATCTTTACAAATAAGATCACTCTTGTTTTAGATTTCTTGCCTGTTTTTAATGTTCATTTTATATTTAAAAAAAATTATGCTTATGTCTGCATGTACTTACACTACACTTTCATCAATTAAAGCCGAGTTATTTAATACATCCCAATTAGCCCAAATACTGGAACATAAACAAGTCCGTCTTAGATTCTTTTCTAATGATGGAGCACCTTCTGACATTTATTGAGTGTTCAGTAGAGGCCCAATGCTGTAATTTCATCATCAGAATAAGGTTAACTACATTCTGCTCTAATCTGAACACACCTCATCAGGATACTGCCTCCCTCCCATTCTCACACCCTCCATCTAATACAGCTCCAATAAAAATCCTTTTGAAATGAACTCAGAGCTGGATTGAGCGAAAGCAAGAAGCTGACAGCACATTTACTTCCCAAGAGAACTTTTCTTGCATTCCTCCTCACCACTGCACTCACAGACATCCAGAACCCTAAAACATCCCTAAAGAACTTTCCATTTGCTCATTTAACCAAGTGGCTAGAGGAGCAAAAGACTGGGAGCTTAAGAATCTGCTCTGTACCACTGTTTTCACCATAATAAATCCCTCCATTTCACAGCACTCTCCATTATGCTTTGTATATGTTGTCACCTTTTTCCAAATGCTTGCTTTTGTGGAATATGTTTAGGAAAAGGCTAAAATTCCTCATTTCTGTTTATGAAAGATGTCACATAAAAGTGGACGAATGTCTCTACATTCCACTCAGGAATAAGTGTATACTTAATGACACTGATGGCACATTCCTTCAAAAAAATCACAATTCAGTAATTTAGCAAATCAAAAATATGTTCCTACTATGATGTCAGATTGTAAGAATTTCCCAATGTTTCCCCGAACAAAGTGAGACAGCAGATAACGCGATGTAGCGGTGTGGTAATACTGGGGAAAATAAACAAGCCTTTTTCCTAAACTGTTCCGGTGATAAAATTATGGATTTGTGTATGCTGCTTAAACACTGCAAGATTCACACTAATATAAAATATAAAATATATATATTTTTTAATATTTAAACTCTCTCTCTGTCTCACACTGTAGAATGAAAAAAAGATATCTACATTATCATATAAAGAACTCTAAGAAAATGTTCTATAAAGAGTGCTGACTGTTTTCAAATGTATTTATAACTGTTATACCACAGTGTTATTGAATATTCAAATCTAACTTTTAGATTTGGATTTTCATTCAAATTCATAAATCTTCTATAACAGATGTTCTCTGACAATGGGTTCCATTGCATGGCAAATCACCAGTCAATATTAACGCTTTGCTCTTTTTAATACGTTCGTCTTTCTATAGTAATAACCTACACAGTGACATGTAATGCTGAGGCTCAGGAAGACTTTATGTAGCATTTTTAAAGGAGTCTCCATTGTCAGTGGTTTGTAAGTATCAGAGGTGTATATGTAATTATTTACAGTATAGGTTTTAACTTTCAAAGTTTTCTAACACAGGAAAGTCTTTAGGATGAAGGACTGTACAGATTCTCAGTAACATGACAAGCTGTTATTTTGTCTTCACAAGAGAGGAAAAAACAGAAACTGTTGAAAGAACAACTGTTTAAAACTTTTATAAGTGATAGCAGGAACTAACTTGTCCTGTGGTTGTTCAACATTGTATGTAGGTATAATTGGATAATATATATGATGTGTCATTTAAAAAAAAAAAGAAATTGTAATCATTGCTATGGGATAAGAGGAATAAAACATTTCAGGGTATGCTGTTAAACACAATTAAAGCAAAACTCAAAACAACCTCAAACATAATTCTGATAAACAGTTGCTGAGTAAATATAGAAGAGACCTAAAGAGGTTAAAGTAACAGGGCTAAACAGTGTCACATATCCAAACATGTCAATATGGTTCAAATTCCACATGAACTAAACATAATACCAATATTTGGGATTAAGAGCAAATTCAGTCTTTCCTGCTTACTGATTATGCAATATTCTTGCGGGTTGAATGATTAACCTGTGTGTCCTCAGATGCTCCTAAAGGTTTTGATTCACTACTTACATTTGTATCAGTTTTATTTAACTGGTCACTTTAGGTTATAAGCCATGTCCAACTGAACTACTCATTCATAAGGACAAAATGCATCAGAAATGAAGACATAAACAATAACTTCTTCAAATAAAATGGAGGAAAAGTTTAAAAAAAAAAAAGAACAAGAAACCAGTGTGTGTATTTGTTACATATCTACTTTTCTGTTTATTTTCCAGCACATGTTGAGGGGTAAAACCATATCAGAAAATGTTTCATTGATGCTACTTAAAACTGGTTTAAAAAAAAAAGCACTAATGTAATGTACTTTATGTACTTAATGTACTTTAGGGCAGAAACAAAACAGGACATGCTAAAGACCAGCCATAGCATTATGTGTCTGCCCTGAGTGTTTACCATGGGGGTGATGGGGGACATATTCTTGGACTTCTGAACATTGAAGTAGAGACTATTTATTCAACATAAATGATTAGCGAGCTGTCACAGCACAAACGTGTTGTAACTTGTTTAGGGTCAGGGACAAACCATGACATCACTTAAAGCAAAGGACACACATCTAAATGCATACAAATTATATGACCACTATAAAAGAGTTTCTATTTCTGTCTTTGGTTAGTTCAGGATATACCATATAAATAAAATACTCTCTACAAAACGGCTTTAATGTCTTTGATGATAAAACTAGTTGCCTATATGTATTGCTTCCTAAAGATTCACTGGGGAAAAAACCCTGAGTGTTAAATTAACACAGTATTTAATTTGCCTTTACAGAGTCCTAACATCCCTGTAATAAAGGAAAGATTAATTTGGTTATTATCTATTCTTCATACTTCTGTAGCCTATGACATGTCATTTCCTTTTTCCCATAAAAATGTCATGGTGTTTACAGACAAGATCAATTTATTTCCCACATTTCACACAGTCACATTTTCCAAGACGGTTTCTGGTAATGAATCAGTATGCTGTGTTAAATCGTGTTCAGCGAGGTAACCCCAACGGCATGCATGCATGCATAAATAAATAAATAAATAAATAAGCAAGAAAGCAAGCAAGCAAGCAGTCGTACCCATCCTCATGAACATCACTCTGAGTGTTAACAGGACAGCTGTATAAATCAACATCACACCGCCGATAAACAGACACTGGGCAGTGAAGAAGTGTTAACACAGGCTAGACTGTAAACACTCCCCATCTGATTTATAGAGAAATTAGACATCAGGACTTCAAAACTCTAATCTTCAAAAGCGTCATTCTAAAAGAGACACACCAAAAGTGTGGACATTATTTTATTTCGAGAAAACAGCAATAGTTGTGAGTGACATTAAGTTTTACAGCTCTGATCAAACTTACCCCCTTTCCTAGTAGGCAAAGTGCTGAAAGAGTGAGCAACATCATCATCCAGCCGTTCCTCATTATTCCTGCTCTGAAGTTTGCTCTGCTTTTTGTCAAGAAATCTCGGATCGTTTTCTTTTTCCTGTCTTACGAGATTGGTCGCTTCTCTCCTTTTCAGATTTTAATCTCAGTGTTGTTAGGACTGTTGAGTGCTGATTGACGTCTTCGCCAATCTCCTCCGGTTTCGCCACCTTCCTTTGACGAGTAGTGAGATGCTAGAAGGAGGCCATGGCACAGGATCTGTAGTGTGTTTGAGTGTGTGAATTCGTGTCTCAGCTCGGTCTCAGCAGTAGATGTGGCTCAGCGGGATGAGGCTGAAGTGAGCTGGGGGCGGTGTGTGTATGAGTGTGTGTGTGCCTGGATATGGGTGACGTCAATACAGAGCGAGTGAGCGCGTGCGGAGGCCGAGGCGCACATTTATTTATTTATTTAATTTATAAGTGAGCCACAGTGCGAGACTTACACTAGGCTGTAAAACGCCGAAGATCCGGACGCAAACCTCCCCTGCAGAGGTTCAGTCAGGCTCCAGGGTAGGAGCAGATCCGCTTGTGTGGAACCATAAGTCAGTAAACAAAAATGTAAATGTTTTCTGTACGTATTGGTTGTGCAAAATATTTGTGCTTAACCAAATCCTCAACAAAATGTGGAATGCGAACACTGGAATGCGCCTTCGACTGGCTTGATTTCTGGAAATACTTCACCGAAATTCGTAGTGAGAGTTAAACAGTTAATAGTTCTTTCTACTTTTCTAAAAGAGTGCCTTTGCTGAGTGACAGCACTCTGCTGTACTGTTCTACATAGCACTGTTAAGGCTGGTAAATGGAACGGTTCTGTGAAGAATGTAGAGTCATCTTGACCTCTGAGACTCAGGACTATCACTTTACATGACCATAAAAGACATCACCTCGCAGCAAAGCAACCCTTCTAACATGCCGTTCAAATACACCAACCGAATAAATAAGAAAGGATCAACCGAATAAATCAATAACAATGTTATAACACAATTGAAGCCACAATGACATACAACCTGTACAACCTCTGTATATGCAATACAACACTGATACCGTTAGCATGAAACTGGTGGAATGGGAAATGTCTCCCTATGCTGGAGTAACTGTGCATTACAACAGACATACTCAGTGCAACACAAAATATCAACAGACAATACAAATACAGGGGTGGACAAAGTTGTGTGTACGCGAAACACAGAGTATATTCTCGCATTATTATTATTTTTTTTGTATTATTTATTTGTATTATTTGTCTTCTTCTTATTATTATTATTATTGTAATAATTATACCCTGCATGTCTTTTTCCATATGAACAACTGTAAATTTACTTCTGCCCACCCCTGTATACTTTATAAGGAACACCTGTGCAACTGCACATTCATGTAGTTATACAATTCTTCAATCATGTGCAGCAGTATAATGCATACAATCGCACAGATAAAGGTTAAGAGCTTCAGTTAACGTTCATATGAAACTTTAGAATTGGGGGGAAAGTGTAACTTCTGTGATTTAACCATGGCATACAGTAGTTGTTGGTGTCAGATGGGCTAGTTTGCGCATTTCAAACATTCTCCTGAGTATTTCAACAGTCTCTAGAGTTTACAAAGAACGGTATGAAAAGCAAAAAACATCCTGTGAGCAGAGAGTCTGCAGGTTGGAACACCTGAGACAAGGTGATTTTTTTTCTTTAAATCTTGAACTGTCCAGTTTGGGTGAGCCTGTGCCCATGATGGCCTCAGCTTCTTATTCTTGGCTTACAGGAATGGAACCCAATCAGGTTTTCTGCTGTTGTAGCCCTTCCACCTCAAGTTTCAATGTTCTGTGCATGCTAAGATGCTGTAAAGAGTTGTTATTTGAGTTAATATATCCTTCCTGGCAACTTGAACCAATCAGGCCAGTTTCTTCTGACCTCTCTCATCAACAAGGTATTTCTACCCACAGAAATGTTGCTTATTCAATGTTTTTTTTAATTTTTTTTTTTATCTTTTGTGCCATTCTGTGTAAACTCTACAGACCGTTGTGTGTGAAATTCCCAGGAGATCAGTAGTTTAAGAAATACTCAAACCAGCCCATCTGGCACCAACATCTTTGCCACATTCAAAGTCACAACGATCACACTTCTTCCCCATTTCTAATGTTTAATGTGAACAGTAACTGAAGCTCTTCATCTGTATCTTCATGATTTTTCTGAATTAGGCTGATGTTACACTTGGCTGATAACTGCATGAATGTGCAGGTGTTCCTAATAAAGTGGTCAGGAGTGTAAATTCATTAGCAGTCACAAAACCCCAAAGAAGGTAACTTACATTGAAACTCTTTATTTCAAGTTATGTACCCATCAGCATGAGTGATCTATTATTTAAAGTATATGGAACCAGTAACGTATGTATGTAAGGGCTAACCTAATTAGGATTAACACAGATTAAAACCAATAAGAGGTATGCACAGTGTGTTCATAGCATCACATAAATCAGTGACTTACAGACAGATAAACTCAATATGTTAAAATTCCTGGTTACAAAACGGGTAGAAATCAGATTGCTTTCTGTTTTCAGTGCTTAAGATGTTGTAATAGACCCTTAAATCCATTTATCATGGGAAAATTGGTCAATTCTGTGGCCTGTTGCTTTTTAAGTAAAACGTATTCACTCCAATCAAAAGCACAATATATCAGTTTACAATAGATTTACTGCACACAGAAAAAAAACAGAGAGAACAGCAGGAAGAGTCACATTATCATCTAACTCCAGGTTTTAGATCTGTGCCTTTTAAGGTGCCGAGTTGGCTTTTCCTCCAAACAGGTGGGATCTGTGAAGGGAAGATAAAAAGAGAATTATCATAACTGAATGTAAAACTTTCTCAATATTACATCAGTACATTTGACCATATTGTAATGTATTAAAAACAGGAAAAACAAATCAACTATAATGGATTTATTAATATATGATGTTATCATTGCAGTGATAATGGCAGGCAAAATGGACAAGATTGAAATAGTTTTTTTTAATTAACCCTAAATTATTTCATTGAAATTCATGGTTGTAACTTGATACTGATCTACAGAGGTACTGGTTTTATTGAATGTATTGTTTATTTCATTGTCTGATCATTCTGGATACCTTCCTGGCATAGGTGACAATTATTCAAACTGATTTACATGGGCACATTAATATACTGATCACTGATTCACTGACATTGTTAACGCACTCTGGAGAAGAAAATATGAAGCACGCTACATCTAAAGATAATCGAGTGTGCTAATAATTCTTGAGAGCACTGAATTTCACATTATTATGGAGAAAAAGAAGGGGGTGCATTGCTGATAAGGACTACTCAGATTCACAGTGGGGAATGTGAAGTGTGATTTGTAATTCTGTAATTACTGGAGGAGGAGAGCTGGGCTCTAAGTGCCGTCCCAGGAAAGAAAGCAGTCGCCTCCAAATGAGTCCACTGCCTAGGAACATGATTCCTGTCACTAACCAGAATGCACGTGGATCCTACACAGGAACACACAAATAAGCAAAATGAGTCCATAATCATCCAAAAACAACCATAAACACAAAAATCCATAAAAAACATGTGCTGCCTTACATCTATACTTATAAGATACTTTCAAACTGCTGCCATTCCAAGCACATGAGTCAGTTAGCTACCAAATCTATATACCTCTTCAAATGAAGACATCAGATTCATTCCAAAGGCCACTCCCATCAGACCAAATAAGGAAAGGGAGAAGGTTCCCATGGTGAGCTGGAGATTCAGGCGCATCATCACATTTCGATGACTAGTGCAAATATAGTAAGAGAGACTCAGTAAGTGGCTGTCGGTTTTAAAGGTCAAGTCAAAAAGAAATACTCAAATCATCCTATTAGAGTGTAAATAGAATGCTTCAGCACCAAGTAATGCCTGTCAATGGTGTTTATGTTTTACAGTGGGTGGCATTTATACATTCCTGTACCTGTCCAAGTTGATGAAGATGACACTTTCTGAGTCATCGATGAGCTCCTTTAACTCTCGAGCTTTGTTTCCCAGCTGCTCTGCCTGCATGAAATAGTTCTCCAGGAGTAACTCCATCTCATGAGCATGATCTAGGCCCAAACTACTCTCCTCACTGCCTCCACACACAAACACGCACACCCACAACAGCAAGTGCAAATAAGCTGAAAAAGACACTGGTAATATTATCATTGATTAGACATTCACTATATGGCCAAAGCCTTGAGGGCACTTAACTTAAACATTCATATGTGCTTTTTGAACATGCCATTCCAGATTTAATCCCACTTTGCTGTTATAATAACCTTCACTCTTCTGGGAAGGCTTAATACTAGATTTCAGAACACAGCTGTGGGGATTAGTGATGTTGAGCACTGATGTTGGGTGACAAGGCCTGGGGTGCAGTCAGTTCTTCCCAAAAGGTGGCTCTGTGCAGGTGACTTGAGTACTTCCACATCAACATTGGAGAACCATGTCTTCATGAAACTTGTTTAGTGCGCAGGGGCACTGTCATGCCGGAAGAGGTGTGGACTTGACCATTTGGGTCCAGGGAAGGGAAATCTTAATGCTACAGCATACAAAGACATCCTATACAATTCCGTGCTTCCAACTTTGCTGGAACAGTTTGGGAAAGATCCACATATGGGTGTGATAGTCAGGTGTCCACAAAATTTTGACCATATACTGTATCATGATTGTAACTATTTAATTCAGCGGAGCACCATAACTACAATAAAATTGACAAGCATTTGACTTACAACACACGGGGGTCAGTCCACTTGGTGAGACACAGTTCCTCGATCAGCTCATCCTCATCCAGAATCTTCAACAGGCTGTCCTTAAATACTTTAATGTCAGTCTCCAGTTCAGATAGACTACAGATAAACACAATTGGTGTTATATGACTTTGGAAGTAGAAAGATCAGAGCCCATGTGCATTATACAGTAAATGCAGTTCATTACCACCCAGGCAACAACTACATTCAAATTTAATTCAGATTTCATGAAATCAAATAACATTTATGACATAAAGAATGCAGTTGGCTTCCCTCACCAAACTCCTACCTCTTACTGTTGAGGAGAAGCATGTGCAGTTTACTGCGGTCCGCAGACAGAAGCTTGGGATCCACTAATGACTCAAGGCAATCTAAAATCTGAGGTTGAACCTCATTTAGCCTTGCCTGGAGGGTGTTTATCTGCATGTAAACACACAGGCACAAAACAACTACTTCTTGAGCCTTACACTGATGTGACACTGATAAGATGATAACATTGTGATGTGCTGTAAGTCTATAATAAAAGTACTTTTGACAAAACATTTCACTAGAACATTGTGCTTGCTTGTTAGCACCAAACTGAAGTGTAATGTGAACATCACTAAAGATCCAGTATTTACCCTGTGCTGCAGAATGGCCTCCAAGGCTCTAAACTCGAAGGGTAGAGAATAGGTGGCCAGAGCACCATCTCCGGCTAACTGTGGTCCCAGCTCCAAAACCAGCCACTTCTCTAATCCAAGTCCACGGAAATCCAACACCAGCAGGCACTTTGGAGTTACTACTGCTTTTAGGGACTGAGGACAGATTTTTTCCCCCAAAAAACTCTTTGAATGCTTTGATTAAAAGTATACAAATTTAAATATTCTTTTACTATACATCATCAAACAAAGGTAACAAATTATAAGCAGAAATGATTAAATTAGACTAAACTAGAACATTCAGTTGTAGACCTTTTCATTGTCATCTGATATGTTACATGACAATTCAAAGCAGTATTTTGTACTGCATCTGTATTATAAAGCGGTATGTTTCTCCAGCAAATGATAATAAGGAATAACATAGGCTGGGCTTTCATACGAAAATAATGCACACGGAGGAGGGACTGAGCTTGTGATATGGCATGACGCACAAGCGGAGTACCCCAAAAAAAACGAATTAACAGGAAGTGTATCCGAGCTAGGGCATGCCGAGAATCATTCCGTAAATGTAAAGAAAATGTTTCCTAATAAAGAAACTTCATTACATCAAGGACTTTAACAATAAGTATTTTGTTAAAGAACAACCACTTTTTAAATGTTTATGATTAGTCTTAGATTATGTGGACTGTCTGTCATACATGTCCCCGGGTTTGAGCTGTTACTATAGAAACAATAATGTGTTAGACCGAGTACAATAATATTAATCTATCATTCATGATACAGTCAGAACTTTTTGTGGTGTTATACGAAAATACTGCACACATTCTGACCAATCCACAGTAAGGTATAAATGGCCTTTATCTTTATGCAAAGAGAACAATATACAAAAAAAGGAGGAGAAAAAAAATAATAAATAAAAATAAAAAGCTACCTCCATGCGAATGATGATTGCATTATTCCGTGATGTGATGCTGGTGAGATGCTGGAATCTCAGGTCTCTTGCCTGTAACCCAAGTTCCTGATAAAGCTCTGTTTTCTTTTTCTCTGAGGAAAAAGAGTTGAGACAGACAACACACTGTTATTCATTTCCAACAATACTTCTGTTACATTTCCTGATCATAAGTGAATCATGAAACTCACCAAATGAAGTGACATTCCCCTCAGGATCAAATTTCATCTGTTGTGCACAACACAAATGAGATATGATTACTGAGACTGAGAGTTGCAGAGACATGTTGTTCTTCAACATTTACTTTAAGTGTAAAATGATGTGTATAGTTCCTGTTCTCACTCTCACTGTAACTGGTGTAACATGCACAGCTATTACATAGTTATGTTATGTGTTTACTGAAAACTACTAGTGGTTGTTTTGTGACCAAAAGTGTGTTTTGGCATCAAAGCTTGAAAAAAATGTAAAGGAGCACTGATCCCTGGTCCTTTGGTCTGTCCAGATCTTTCACCTCCTAGCCAAGGTCCAGCCGAGGAGCCGTCAGTGCCACTGTGTCATACATCCACATTGCTGTGTCCAACGTTTACCTCCACTATGGTGGATTATTCATCAATATGACCTTGAACATAACTGGAACATGGGCAGTGGGAAAAGAACCTCTTGCTCTTTTGTTTAAGGGCCAAACAACATACTCTGACTTGCATCCCTTAGGTTAGAGATTACTGAATTTTTTTTCTCCTATTAAACACCATTGTAACTGCACCAGCAATGTCGCCGCCATGTCACGTGACACACAATCGTTAACTTCTTATAGGAATAGGAAAACTACACCACTTACCAATAAATTAGCACCAGATTATTTCAACATAAGTGTAATTAATGTGTTTCAGGATGGGGTTTATTTTCTGAGGTAAAATGTTTTGTTAACTTACCACTATAAAGACAGGGGCCACACTGGACAGCGCTGTGTGTGAGGAGTCTGTAACACTGCCACGACAGAGGAGGGCTGATAGGGGGAAATCAGTTTAAGTGTATCTGCATGTACAGGTGCGTTATAATATTTGGCAACATTTCAACAAAGCATTAGTACATGGGATGTAATGACAGATTTTGCACTTCTAAGAATAACAGTTAGACAGCAAGTCACTTTACTGCTAAGTGAGCAAGACACTTTAAAAAAAAGTCTAGCAATCAGACATGTCCTTTCCACCACTTTACTGCCCAAATGTGTTACAAGCTGAAGGGCTTCCCACACTTACTGCTGTGGCCGGGTGTGTAGCTTAGTCGTGTTGTGTCTGGAGGAACATGTCTGCATGGCCACACAGCTGCTGAGAGATGAGCACAGAGAGGACGCCCCAGAGGTGATGATCCTGACCCCTTCAACATTCCACGAGTCCAACATTTCCTAGAGAATATCCGTGGACCCTCACGATATAAAAATCTCACACATGCCTCCATTTTATCCTAACAAGGTCAAGACCCTGTTAAAAGTGTCTTTTCTATGACATATCAGTCCGTTCTGCAGAGATGCGTCCTCCAGATGTATCCGGACAGCCTTGTGGAGGTCCAAATGGCTTTAATTAAAGGGAAAAAAGTACATAAATAAGCGCTCGGTCTGACTTAATTCCTCAGGGTTTGCCTATTTCATAGGGAAAAATGGCATCAGGGCGAACAAAACGACCTAATACTCTTGATTATACACAAACAAAAAAAGTAAGCTAAACCTTTAGCCCTGCTGCTAAGCTGTTATATTAATAACTAATATAATGGAGAAGAACGGTTCTCCATAAACTCCCGTTATCGCCTCACTACGACATTTATAAAAATGCATTTAATTTAGAGTTTTAAAATCATTCATCTTTCCGGAATGTGTGACTTATGTCAAGCTAGAAAGCTGCAAATGTTTTCGGCAATATGTTATGACGACAGGACCAGCATGCACTGGGGCAACGCCGGTTCATTCAGCACGTGGTACCAGAGAAACTTCAGATCCAGAGATTCGCCACTCTCAGCTCTTCCGGGTTTCGTATTCTGCTAGAGGGCGCTCGCGCAAAAGGGTCGAAAATGAATGTGACATGCACTAAAATGTCGTTTGAAAAGACTTTTACACATAGATTCGCTAAATACGAAACTATACAAGAAATATTATAATAATATTATAATTATAATATTAATATTTATTATGAAAAGAGTTGTGAAATATGAGTTTGTAACAAGATTCAGCCCTAGGTACATGTGTTTAGAGTTTATGCCAATAAAAGGTGTTTATGCAAATATAATGTATATATTTTATTTTCTAACGAATGTTCTGCTGCTATCAAAATAATCTAAAAAAAAAAAAAAGAAAAAAAAAGTTGGCCGTTGGATGTAGACCGTGTGGGGTAATGAAGTGGGGCTTATATCTTAGATGTCCAAAAACATCTTATCGTTGTGCTTTTCTATCGAGAATTTAAATAAATGTTCCCAGCAAAATGGTACATTGCCCTTGGATAATTCAGCCATTGTTTTTTCCATATTCATATACACTCTGTCATCTTTTGAATGGCTGAAAATAAACAATGAGAAACTAATAGTCTGTGTGTGTGCAAAAAGAACCATCACAAATAAGACAATTACCTTAATACTTAGAACAATGACTGTGTATTACAAACCTTGTACTAATACCGACTGTACTCTTTATAACCTAAGCAAATGAAAGTCTTAACTTGGAAGTTGTTAATGTAGAAGTGAAGCATTTTGGCAGATATCTGTATCATTATAATTGAATTAATGTCTATTTAATATGTATATAATTAACTGTTTATGTTCTATTTGGCTATTATGTATGTATGTATTTATTTATTTAGTCATACAATAAAAACTAGGCGATTCACATCATATACGCGTACCTAGCCCACATGTTCCCAGCTCTGGTCCCGGAGTAGGCTACACCGGAGAAGGGAAGTTAACACCACGCTTTGTAATCTGTATTGCAGGAATGCTTGCTAGGCTACATTAGAGTGTCTATAGTGGCCGGGCTCTTAGTGCACGCGTGCAGCTGACAGTTATATTCTGTGTTTTGTCTCCCCCTAGCGATGATTTGTTGTTATGCAGTATACCCTTTATGAACGTTGCTAATGTATAAGTAGTTCATGAAGGCTTAACTGCATAACTAAAAATCACCTCTAGGGGGAGGCAAAACGCAGACCATAACAGATACTCAGTGGCCAAAACCGCAAAATGGCGCTCTCAGCGTACGTTCATCTAGCTTCTGGAAACCGGTGAAAATAATAACAATAAAATAAAATTATATAAGGGAGGGAGTGATGAAAAGAAAAATCCCGTTTGCTTGCACTGATGAAAAGATGAAGAAAGCTCAGTGCGCTTATTAATTTCTTCCTGGCGCAGTGATGGCGCACCCTCCAGCACAGCTGTCATTCAGGGAAGATTCAGTTCAAGTACAGAGCTCGGAACACTGAAGATGAGAAATAATAGTGCTTAATCCTTCCCCCTGACACCACAGCACCAGGAGATGAGCCAGATCCAGCGAGGTTATTTTTGAGCATCACTGTGTGAGTGTGTGTGTGAGTCAGGTCCTGCACAGGTCTGCATTCGCCTCCATTCCATCTTCGACTAGAATTCATTTTCATTGATTGATTTGACCGGAAAATGTTTCCTTCGTGCTATTCTAAGCCCAAGAATGGCTCTCAGTTTAAGATGTCGTACACGAAAGTGTTGTGTGGGGTGTTGCTGGTCTATGTGCTTCATACATGTTGGGCCTTATACGGCTTCGTGCACACCAAAGCCTGTGACAGCGCTAAAGGTGATGACTGCGTTACATCTTATCTCACTGCTAAACCCCGTCTCCAGGTAAGGACACACTCATATCACTGACAGAAACAGGATGTTGTACTGCATTGTAATCTGAGTGCACTGTTTATACTCTACAAGCTGAGCGTGTATTCGACACTGGATCCTGGTGCTGAGTCTGCACATACACTCCTGCTCAAAGTAGACAAGTTTGAAGCCCATACCAAGCTTGAAAGGTAAGTTATTTCTTGTATAAAGGACGCGTGAAAGAACAACAAAGGGTTTTAGAGTTTTCTAGATTGGATACTGGAGTGCTTACATCCATTATGGAAGTCTCAAAAGGTACACATGAGTTATGTTGCAGGAACAAGTTAATCATCTGAATTTTCAATTCGATTCACATCGGAATGTGAATTAGCAGCTCAGTTTGGGTGATGGATATAGTATAAACCTCAAACTGCTCAGTAGGTGTGCATGTTTTCTGAGATGTTGAAATTGACTCTTAATGCTTGTTTTTCATTATACAAAAAGGCACAGCAGAGCACACTGTGTGTTTTCACCAAGATGTTCAGGTTGGTCAGGTGTCAATTACATTATTTGGAGAAGCCAATGAGAGTTTAGTTGCTTTAATTTGTCCATTGTACATCTGTATATTTGCCCGTCTATATAGCAATAAAGAACATCTGTATGCTATACAGATCATCTGTATATCTGTATACATCAACACATCTGTATATTTTCCCTTTCTGTATAGCAAAATAGAACTTCTGTATACTTAACTTATTTGTACATAATCTGAACATAACTATTCCCACCTCTGTACATAACTGTACATAACTATTCCCATCTTCTACACTAGCCTTATCTGTACATAATCTGCCTTTATTGCACTTGCTGCTCCTTGCACTTCTGATTGGATGCAAAACTGTATTTCGTTACCCTGTGTTTATATATGTGTAATGACAATAAAGTTGAATCTAATCTAATCTAATTACAGTAATGAATGCTGAAGCCTTTTGGTTGCCCAGTGAGCAATGTGATGATGCCCATCATCTTCAAAGTGTTAACTTGTTCCCACAAGATAATTATTTGTGTGCACAACATAACTTGTTTCCACAGGGGCTCCGTATGTGTAGGTGAAAAGGTGAAATAAATGATGAAATAATTTAATCAAGCAGTAGGTCTGTATTTTATTATATAAAAATGAATTTGATTGAATTTTGAGTGGCCCTGATTGATCAGTGGATGAAATCAAGTACCAGATACGCCTGCACCTTCTTCTCATATTATGTCCTTCATTTTACATCACTGTTTCACTTCTCATGGAGAAAGGAAGGTGAACGTGGCATTGTCTGCACTGAATTCAAAGAATGGGACTCTCCATGCTGTGGTGTTTGTACATAAGAGTGGAGTTCCACCATGGAAAGACAGCAAGTACGTGAGAATTGTGGCTCGTCTGACCTCTCAGATGTTACCAATTCCTCCAATGGCTGTTGCTGGCTCTGCCAGACAGGCTCAGAAGGTAATACTGTAGATCCATAATGTTAACCAGTGCTTATAGTTTCTTTGAGTCAGAAATGTGCCAGAAAATTCCCAGTCGCTGAAAAACCCTAACTGGAGAGAAAACTAAAGATCATGCTGCCAATATTGTGTGAAGAACACTAAGCCCTTTCTGTTCTTTCTGATGATTTCAGGGAACAGAAACGCAAAATGTCATGTCCTTCTGGAAATCCCGCATCACTCTAAACATGATGACGGAGGACTTCACTTTTAATAATGCAGCTGTGCCCAGCGACCTGCGCAGATACATGAAAATGTGAGTCTCACTGTTTAACCATTAAAATAGCATGTAGACGATTTATAGGAGATAAGGGTATGTTATAAAAGCTGTTTCTGAATCCAGTTATATTTGATTATTTAATTGGGTAAGAATCCAGAATGTTTTTTCTTTAGAGTGGAAGATGGAAAGAAGGACAAAAAGAAAATGTATCTTCCCCTTTTACTTGTTGATGAAATGAGGAGCAGACTAAAGGATTTAATCGTACGTAAAATGAATGTTTCTTCTACTCTGAATGGTCACTGAAAAGTGTTCATGTTTTATATACATAGGGGGTCCCAAATGACTAGATCCATAGGCATTTTTCCTTATATGAAAATTAAGAGAAAAATCATCTCGGCATGAAACCACTTCTGATGTTGGAATCTCATCACGCATTAAGAAATGTTTACCATTCTTGTATTCAGCGTATACACAAGTGTCGCATAGTCCAAGGCTGTCAGTTTGAGGATATGTAGTATATCTGTATTTAAATAAACAGTTGCCTCTGTATCCAGTTTTTTTTTTTGGGACACTGTGTACATGTGCTACATATTTTCATTCTAATTTTTTGTATTTTATTTTCTTATGAAGGGGATAAACAGCACGACAAAAGCAGTCCCCCTCACTATATCATATGATACAATAACACTTCGTAAGTTTAGAATGTGGATCCATATCCAAGCTGTTATATACTCACTCAAACATTTTGGTAAGTCAGTTATAATTTTGTGAATTTTTTCACAGTTGGTATTCATTTACAGCAAATATTCTATACTTGTTAAAAGCCACATTCCAGCGTAAACATTCCCTGTTCTATTCATTTTAATTTAACGTAAAAAATTGAAATGATTCCATATTGATTAACTTTCAGGATTTTCAGAGCAAAGACTTGATGAAATTAAAGCCATGTTTGTTGAGACCGGCCTTCACATTTTGGTTTTGTCAATCCTGGTACCTGCATTCCATGTGAGATTACTTGTGTTTTACACAAATACACATTACACGTTATGTGAATATATCACTTTCATCATATTATTATTTTCAAATAATTAGCACTTATGTAATCCAACGTGTTTTAATGTTCTGTAGCTCTCGTTTGAAATATTTGCTATGAAAAATGATCTGAGCTTTTGGAGAGGGAAAAAGAGTTTAGCAGGCATCTCCAGGCGATCAGGTGAGATCTGTGTTCAATAAATACCCTTGTCTCGAGTGACTTGTAAGCTTCGATTATGGTAGAAACAAAACATACTACTGACAAACCTGAACAAGAGAATTTAGAAAATGAAAGTAGATTTCAGTCAGAATGACTACATTTAATCTTTAAGTCAGTTCCTGCGTGCTAAACATTAAAATGCTGATGTGTTTATGTGTTTGTTTTTCCGTAAGTGATCTGGAGGTGTTTCAGCACTGTTACGATATTCCTCCATCTGCTAGAAGAGCAATCCAGCTGGCTCACCCTCATCCCTATGGGATTTTTAGCATTAGTTGAGGTAACAAAACCAAAATTTGCCTATTACATGTTAATAATAATAATTTTATCTAAACTGTTCCTTCTCATGTCTTCAGCTATGGAAAGTCTTTGTGATTTGGCCCAGTTTTAAAGTAAGTTCTGATATAGTTGTAATTGCTAATTTTGAATTGAACTGCTAACAGCTCAAGTTTTCCGGTATGATGTGTCGTCTTCTGTAGGATGATAGAGCAGATGACATGGAGCGAGCAACAGAAGAATATGATTCCAGGGTACTGATATTATATGGCACTAAACAACAGACAAAAACAAGCCCTATAAAATATGAGCTTGAATTAACATGGCTATTTTCTTCCCCAGGCAATGAAATTCTTGTCATTTTTAATTTATCCTCTGTGCATCAGTGGGGCCATATACTCTTTCATATATCTCAGAAATAAAAGGTATAAACAATTCCATGGTTAATGATCATATATTTTACACCAGTATACTTCCTTGCATTTACATTTCGGTAAATTTTAATTAATTAACTTTTATCCTAGTACTTGGTACTTTTGGATCATCAACAGTCTTGTCAGTGGTAAGTCCTTAATTATCATAATGTTTATTTATTTCCTACTGAGCATTTAAATGCCAAATTAATTAATCATTATTGCTTTTTTTTCCACAACAGGGGTCTATGCAGTTGGATTTCTGTCTATGGTCCCTCAGTTATTTGTCAATTACAAGGTTTGTTCTCAAATCAGAGAACATCCAATTTGTATAATTTGCCTCCACATTTTCTGAATGTCACCCACCCTGTTTTTCTGCTCATTTACAGATGAAATCAGTTGCTCAGCTACGAATGTCAGTGTTACTCTTCAAAGTGAGTTCCTCCTTCATATGGAAACCAGAATATGAATCTGAAGTGCTTTAATCATAGTGCTAAAAATCATGGTTATTTCTTATACTCCCAGGGTTTAAACACATTTATAAGCGATATATTTAGTGGAATTATAACCACTCCTGGACCACATCCATTGGCTTGTTTCAGAGATGATGTGATCTTTCTCATTTACCTCTACCAGCGCAGGTATGCAACCTATACAACATAAGGATATGTAAACACAACATGGAAAATTTACTGAAAAATAGAATAATTTGACTGTTGGACAATACTGTCACCATTTGTGCTATGAATTAGTACATTTTGTATAATATTTTATAAATGTGTGTGTTGGTCTGGGAAAACCTGTAGTACGTCACTGTGGGTGAATTCTGTAAAACAGCCAAAAGTGAACAAAACTCAGGTTTTGACTATAATTGAGTTTTTCTTATATACAGAGTCAGTTTAAATAAACTTGGTGGTTAAAACAGTTGGTCTGCCTAAAGTTGTCTAAAATCTTTCTAGTTGTTGCTGGGATTAGACTACATGAATTCAGCCCAATTTGGACACAATTTGGTCTTGATGCCGAATATGAACTTTGGGAACAATGAACGAGCCTCATAATGTGACAATTGAAGAACAGCAATGTGGTGTGTGGGTCAGCCCACTACACCCAGATGAAAAGTCTAGCATGTCAGAATTTTAGAAACTCCTACAACATGTTCCTTGCCGTTCCTTCTGTAGCCTTTATTGACAATTTCTTGACACTCCTTCCTGATGACATGGAAGGACAAGACCATTGTAGTGTTGCCAGTCTCCCGACCTGACACAGCAAGAATTTGTGGCACTTTAGATTGCTTAATAGAATATGATGACCATTGTGAAAGACAAAAAATATCATGTAGTCTGTTCACGGCTTAAGTGTGGTTTCCTAAACCTAATTAGTTCATTTTGTAATCACATACCTGTGGTCAAAATGTCCATGTTCCTACACTACTGTCTGCATGGAATCTTTAAATGCCATTTTTTCCCTTTTGGGTGTAACCAGGTTTTAAAATGATGTAAGTGATACATGCCATACATACATACATGCCATACATACATACCCTCTAGATTTTAGAAATATATGTAGTAGAAAATCTTTTCCCAGTCCACCACACATTTATGACTTTTAGCTGGTAAATCACCATCATAATCTACTTTATCATTAGGTCACTGATCATTACTTTGTCGTATCCTCACCAGGATCTACCGCGTGAACAAATGTAGAGGTCGTGATTATGCATCACACAGGAAGAAACCTAAAGGGAAACCACACGAGGACTGAACAGGTACATTACTGGAATCATAGCAAGAGCTCAAGCTTCATGCATGCTATACTAGAGAACAGCAATTTTAAATATGGAAGAAGACCGAAGCCTTTCTCCAAGGACAAAAAACCCCAAAAACAACAAACAATCTCTTTCAGTCCCTCAAGTGTTCAGCATGAAGCTGTTCTGAAGCTCAAATTTCAGTACTGCATGATAAGTCTTCTACTGGACAAGGCTGGAATTGAATGATATTTCATCTCCTTAAGCAATTTAATGATTATTAATTTGAAAGACAGATAGTTACAGAACATCTGTCACCGTAAGGACCAGAATATTATATGGCCATATTTATTGATGCTACAATGACCTACAAAATAATTTACCATCAACAAAATCTAACCAGGTAAGCCTTAACCTGTGGCCAAAAGAAATCATTTATAGCTCAGGAGTCTAGTATTTTCCCACAACCTAGATGTTTAATATTATAAGGTGTTACGTCCCAGCCTAGGGGTACTGGCCATAGCATACAGATTTGGCTTTCCCTTAGTTTCTCCCACTCTCAAGAACGACCAGTACGTTAACCTGCAGTCCAAAAGACTGCTTTATTATAAAAACCCAGGGTAAACAAACATCAGGGTGAGCACAGCCAAAAAAATAAACAAAACAAGCTATAATTATCCCCCCCTAACTACCCCGAAAGAAAAGAAAACAAAATACAAATCACTTGCCTAACTCCCTAACAAAACAAGGGGAAAAGGTACAAGAAAGAAAATGACTTCTCACCCCTACTGCCATAAAGTTTGTCAAAGAGCAGTCAGTTCTACAATAAACAAAAACAACTCCAGCATAAAATCAATTCAGGTTACAGATGCTTAAGCTCACTAAACAAACTTCTAAACAAAGGTCTATCGTGAAGTCTACATTCCCTGGTCATTGTCATTTTGGGAGATGGGAGAAGAAAGACGAAGCCATCTCGCGCTCAGCCAGCGTCATTTAAGAATGGTGCCTCTTCAGTTCCAATCCAATCCAGATCCAATCAGCAACCTGCAACTCCACACACCCAGACAGACAGCACCACCCACAGGCAGGGAGGACAAATAACACCATCATCCATTAACCTTCATGATACTTGGGCTCGTAATAAAGGCTATTTTATTTGGTCTGCTTTACTGTAGCATGGAGATTGTAGTGCTCAATGGACAAATGCTGCCTTTGCTGTTAAATGCTGTAATTTACACACTGCTACAGTGTGTAACTGGAAAGAGCTTTGTCACTGACATTGAAGTGAAGCCATGTCATATACAGAACAAATAGTGTTGGATCTTAACCTATAAAGGCAAGATAAGCTTCAGTACTGTATTTATTGAAAATGTTTTACATAAGAGTTTATATGTGATCCAATTTATTCCAATCTTGGTAGAAAGTATAAATTGCAATATTTCTCAGAATTGAAAATATTATGTATATATAATTTTGTTCTAAAACACTGTCATGACTGATGAAATAAAAGGTATGGTGTATTTCAAATTAACAGTCGTCTTCTCTTATACTAATGTCCTTTTTTTATTGTGATCAAACAAATAATGGCTAGTACATAATCCCTTTTCCAAGAAGACTGGTCTGGTTAAACACTCTCAGAACTACCTAAGGACATATGCAATGCATTGCTTATACTTGGATTAGATGAGCTATGCATTGCAGCCATGCACTCTTGCATCACATGAGCATAACTTTGCAGCATACTGATGGACATCACGGTCATTTGCATTTTGCTCTTTTTGATGTCAAAGTGTCTGCCTGTGAGTAAACAGAAACATTAACATGTGTCTAGTGAATGTTCTTACTTGAACGTGCTTGTAATAGGCCGGGGAGTCGAGTAGTCTGCATTGACGTCTGTATACACAATGCCCTCTGTGTGCACTATAATAACCAGCTACAGTTGTTCTGTATGAATCCTATTGTGCTGTTGTGCCAACGGGTCAAAATCATGAGGGGGTCCCAGCTGGGATAGCTCATGCCATTCAGGAAAATGAGAAGCAGCATCTGTTGGTCGGTTCTCTGAAGAGAGAAAGTTCTTTACTGTCTGACACAAACCATATGCAGATGTTGGTAGAGAAGCATGGGGAACCTTTCTGGACTGCTGATTTTCCTCCTAACTCTATACTCAGGTACTGACTCTTTATTTGCTGAAAAAGTATAGTTTAGCTTTTCATTCAACTTTATGATCTTAATTACAAAGGTTTTGCAAAAGTACATACTAACATTAGAAGTTAGCCCCAGTCATAAATACAATGCTTCATTCTGGTTTTTGAGAATGTATTCACTTAAAAGTCTCATTCAAGAAAAAGCTAAATTCATCCAGACACTAAGAGAAAAGGCTATGCTGGCACTTATTTATCCACCTTCACTATAGGAATTATTAGTATAGACAAAGAACTAAAATTCTCATTGTATTAAGACTGCAATAAATCTGTTGAGTAAGGTAACTTGCTTGTTTTTCTGAAAATGTTTATAAAATGTGCAAAATATTTGACATTCTATGAGTAAGTATACAAGTCAAAACAACAAATGTAAATTGTAGTTATTTTTTTACACAAGTGAGTTTAAAAGATGATACATGAAAAAAGAAAATCTGATATCCTGCCTGTTTCATGTTCGTTACAGTAAATTCTCTGAAGTGTTATGTGTGCAGTTCCACTCCATCTAACGAACACTGCAACAGAAATGCAGAAGAGTGTCAGGCTCCTTTCAATACCTGCATGACCACTGTGGACATACTGGGTAAGAGTTGTTTAGTGAGTACAGAAACTAGGAAATCCTAGTGTCTAAATCCTCCTAGTGTCAAAATTACAAACGATACTACAGTGCCATGAAGTATTTGTCCCCTTCCAGATTTCTTGTATTTTAGCATTTGTCATATTTAAAAAAAAAAATTTAAATACAGTTTTTAAATGAACATTATATTTATTTGTCATCAACACCAGCTATTCCTCCCTGAAATAATACCCTCCCCCCTTAATTATTCAAGCAACCAATTACTCAATTTTAATTAATAATTGGGACTGGACACCCACTCCTGATGACTACCAGCCTATCTAAACATTCCACCATTAGAAAGAGACTGGGCAAAAATGGTTTCCACAGGAGAGTTGCAAGGCCAATACTAACCAAGAGGAACATACAGACTCATCTGACATTTGTCAAAAACAAACAAGCTGCAGACCTCCCTTGAGGGCTTTTTGGATAATATTCTGTGGACTGATGAGTGGAACTTATTGGAAGACGTGTATCCCATTATGTTTTGCATAAAGCTGACAGCATTCCAAAAACACCATAAAACATCATGCCAACAGTCAAAAGTGGTTATGGTAGTATGGTGGTTGAGGGATTTCTTGCTTCTTCAGGACGTGTCTTGCCATAATTGAATGAAATTGAATTCTGCTCTCCTCCAGAAAATATTGTAGAGGTGCATTTACCAGTTTTGTGTACAATTGGGTTATACAGCAAGACAACAAGATCAAGTCCATCTCTGAATAGTTTAAAAAAAAAAGAAAAAAGAAAAAAAAAAAGGCTTTGGAGTTGCTTAGTCAGTCCTGACTTGAACTGCATCCAGATGCTATGATGGGACCTTAAACATGCAGTTCATGCATAAAACCATTTAATGTGGCTGAATCAAATCAATTCTGTCAAGAAGAGTTGGTCAAAATTCCTCCACAGTAACATGAAAGATTCATTTCCAGTTATCAGAAGTTGTAGTAAAATTGAAAGAAACCAAATACTTCATGGCATTGCAGAATACTTATAATAACATAATATAATATAATAACACAATAATTGAGCAATACTGCAGTTGAAGTACAAGTTACTGCAGTATAATGACAAATTACCCAACAGTGAAAAACATTGGCTAATTTACTCTGTTCAGGTGATGTGAAAGTGATCGTGAAGCAGTGTTCCAGTCTGAGAACATGTGCAGGGGCTGCAGGCACTGCCTCACTTGATGCAAGCGGAAATGGCAATGAAGTTACGTGCTGTAACAGTCACCTGTGCAACTTCAGCGCTGCAACAACCATTCAGCTGTGCACATGGCTACTGAGTCTACCCCTGTCTCTACTCACCCTGATCATTAAACAAGATGGTTAAAAGATACACAGCTCAATTCAGTTTTCACTTTTATCTGGCTAGAGCACACATCACAAATGCTCATTATTAACAGGCCAGTTAATTTCATCAGAGCTTGGGGCTTAAGAACCTTGTATTAGGATTGGTAATGGCAATCAATAGAAACATTAACATGGTCTTTTGTGAATTTTAATGAATGTTGTTTACTCTCAGGGCAATGCATTAGCAACCAACCAAATTAATTCACTAATTAAATACATCTACAGGGAAGACCGCTAATTGCACTAATAAGACAAGTTTTCACTCTTAAGCTGTTAATTTCTGTTAATGACAGTTAACTGACTAGTTACAGAAGTATTGTGCCATCACATATGTTTAACCATTAAGTCACCACTCACAGAAGAACAACCTGGGGTCTCACACGCTAATGTAACAGTTAATTAGTTTTGTTTAATTCCTGATGAATGCCTATTGGCAAATAAAAGGTGTTCAAATATTCCAAATAAAATACCAAGTGATACTACTCATAACATTCTTTCCCAGGAAAAGAATCATACTAATGAGCTGCTAAATCACAGAACTGTCCAGGTCATAAAAATGTGTACCTCATCATGTAGGAAAATAAATAATCTCCAACATTAATCATTCTTTATTTATTTAGAACTTAAAAATAAATAACAATAATACATTTACAGGGTGTTGTACAAGTGTTCAACAGATTTATGTTGAGTTCCCAATTTTAGATTTTGTATTAGTGATGTATTGATTGTAAGTAACAAATGCCAAACTACATTTCAGTTTACAAGTGTTTGTGTTGAGTATAAAACAAATGTACTATTCGGTATTCCTCATCAAGGAAACGAATGGTACTGCATCACATAGCATAGATAAAACCAGTGGCCTAATTAATGCTAAAGGCTTCTCCTTTGGCACACTGGGTTATGGGTTAGTGCAATGTCCAAGCTTATACTATATTTAAGGTCTAGCCTGAATTAAAAAGAAGAAAACCTCTAATTACAATATTTTGAAAAAAAATATATATATATGCACTTTCCTCAAAAGGTACATCACTGAACATCCACTTACAAAGTCTTAATCCCACTAACCTCAAGTGGAGGGAAAATGAACAGAAAACTTAAATCAATCAGTAAGGGTGATTTTTATGGTAACGCGTCACCCGAGAGCTCTACGCAGAGTTTAACGTCTGTGTCTGTCTGAATATGCAGCAAGCCGGAGAACTGGCCTACAGCAATTGGCTTGAACTGCACAGGCAGGTTGATGTAATGCTGTGTCCTGGTAAGAAACAGAGTAGATGTGTCAGATTCTCTCCATATTTGGGCTCATTCAAAGTATGCACAATGATTAAGCAACAAATAAATTTAAGAAGCATGGATTGAAGGACAATTTTACAGTGAATAAATACACAGCAACAAGAAGTCACTTATATCACATCACAGATTTACAAAGAGCACCAGTTCTACAATGATATGGATATCAACGCTTATAGTAACAAACTAATGAAAACCTTTGCTGTGCAAAATTTGCCAGCCAGCCAACATGATCTCAGAAGAAGGAAGAGGGGAAGAAGGGGGGGGACCGTTCACAGCAAACAATGAACACAAAAGTATGCACAATTTTCAGTGCATGCATGCATGATGTTCTACATGCACTCAAACATATACCTGCAGTTAAGTGTTAACAGGCCTCACAGCAGGCGTGTGCAGCAGGAAGTGACATCATAGAGATTACAATTGTTCAAGGAGATTACAAAAGTAAAAGGAAAATACATACTATGCTATTAAATGAATTCCCTCTCACTTTCCAATTTCTCACCCATGGAACAGTGTACAGAACAGCAGAGAGAGAGAGAGATTGTGCAATACTAATTAACTCACCTTAGAGAATATTTGGAATGCTTGATGTAGAAAGGCTCTGAAGGACTTAAAAATCTTAGCTGCAAGTCAATTAGAGAAGCTCGGTATCAATGGACATGCAACATTTACAGTAATGGATAATATTTTCCCGGATTCTACTGGAAAGCAACAAACTCCCATGCAATGATAAATAACGTGCCCAAATGAATTAGTGGGACAGTTTCTTTTAAACATACATACACAATCTAAGAACATAAGTATGTGATATATGCACATGTACAGCTACACCCGAATACTCAATTGAACAAGAATATAAACTGTGCTGGTAAAGAATTCAGTGTTTATTTCAATGTTAGAAAAACTCCAGATGCAGTACTAGCCTGTTAAGAGCTGTGAAATTCGTAAAGCTTTCTGTGAACACTCACCTCATGTGTATTACATGAGTTGTTGCGAAAGTTGACCTTCAGCGTGCTGACCTCACCTACACGAGTAGCAGGGAACGTGTAGAGACTCTGAGGAGCATACACTCCTCTCCTGGAGGACTCCGTACTTCATGGGAATGAGGAAAATACGATGCAGCTAATAAATCAGTGAAAACCTTCTCTGGAAGCTTCATTTCTCATCTCACTTTTGGATGCAGACATGTAAATGATCATTAAAGTGAGTCAAAATTTCCTCCCTCAGAAATCACTACACATCTTACCCAGTCTTTGAGCCTGAAGAGTCCACTCTCTTCCTGCTCTTTACACTGACGTCTGTCCGCACAAGAGCACAGTCTTCTTTACGGCTTGTCCCTGCACCTGCTCTTATGCCCTGCAATCAAACAGTTCCATTCACTACTGAAGTTTGCTACGGAGCTACAATTCTGTCTAACTCACAAAACAGCTGTATGAGTAATGTCAAGCATTAATTATTTTATTTAGTTAAATCAGGTCAGAGAACCCTCACCATGCCACAGAGCTGGAATCGGATACGGCTCTTCTGCTGTGGTTTGGTCACTGGGTGACACTCAAGATCCCAAAACTGAGCATAGTCCCCCCCGTCCCGCGGGAGAAATGTAAATGGCACCTGAAAAACAAAACCAAATACATTAACGTAGTAACTTACTAAATGAATAGTCATAACACATTAAGAATTTACAATATACTTCATTATGAACAGCAGCTGTAACATTAATCCTGTTTAATTCCTCACCTGCAGCTTTTCTTTGACCCCGAGCATCCCAGACATTCTCTCACATCTGAATGCTGTATATGTGGCCCTATACACATCACCACCTCCATCTACACCCTAAGGATAACACAACAAAAGTTTTACAATATTTTTGGAAAACTTTTATAAATGGAAAAATATAAACAAAGTGATTCAAATGCTCACAAATAGAAGGAAAATACCTTGACATACGGAGGCGCAAAAGATGAAAGGTACCACCTAACTTCTTCCCCATGGTTCTCAACCTCTACAGAACATTCTGAAAATAAGAAAAATTTGTTCAAATACAAATTGTTTCACTCCGTTCATTTCAGGGAAACTACATCCCAAGCTACACAATTATTCAGTCTCCAGGGACTCCTCCAACTTCTTAGTGTGTTGGTCATAAGGACATAAGGCTTCAGACAAGCGGATTTTTTTTTAACTTGATGTAAGCATAATCTCACGCAACAAAATTAATGGTACATGATGTTCGTAGGAGTTTATGCAAATTTTGGAACTGTGAGCAGTTGCTGGACAACGGTTACCTGAGGACTCTCCAGAGCAGGTGGAGGGAAAGACCACTGTGCGATTCTTAATTTCCACACTAGTCTGAGGGCTGCTGCACTGAGCCTTGACACCTGAGCCTACAGGGGTCTCTGCTTGGGGTGGCAGGGGACACAGGGACCGGTCTGAGGATGAGCCAACAGCAGAGATGTCCATAGCTAGGTCCTGACGAATCTGCACTCTGATAAACTAGAGAACAGCAGTACACATTTCAAATAAACAGTCTAGAATTTTAGATTAATCATCTGAAGATTAGTAATAGCTAAAAAAAAAAAAAAAAAAAGAAAAAAAAAAAAAAACTAGGCCATGCTTAATCACTACAGACAACACGCACAGTTTAGAGAGCCTCATTAATACCTTCTGATGATTGTCACACTGGACATATATCTGGCCACTCCATGGAAGCATAGAAGATTTGGTAGCCAGTGAGGGGTTTGGGCTAATTAGAATTTGCAAGTGGCTCCTGCACAGAAAGGAAAAGGATATATTAAGGACTCTATATACGCCATACGGATACACGCATATACAGGTGGGGTGAGTGTGCAGGTCATACTGGGGTTCAATGATGCCATGTTGAGGGGTGATGGTCAGGCAGTGTGCAGGCCAGGAGAGCTCAAATCTCAGTTCACGTTCTGAACAGTTCAGGAGCCGCACATTCTTGGTATCAGCTGCACCTGCTGTAGCCAATCACAAATTAATACGTCAATAACCTCAAACTTTAAGACGGGAGTCATGGGAAAAGTTGAATTAAATGGCAACAACTACTTACAGGGTATAAGAAGCATCATATGCAAATGTCCTAATATGGTATTTTTGGTATGCGGTTGTTTAACTGCATTCCCACGGAATGTAAGCTAAATTACATGCAGCCTCTTTATACATCACTTGATGTGCACAACTTTACTGTTATATAACATACATACACCTGAGTTTAACCTGTTTCACTATATTCAGTATTACAAAGTGCATGACGGCTGGAGTGCATGTTTGCACTCACTAATGGTGGGTGCAGTGAGGACCAGCTGTTCAGGCTGGATACTCCAGGTGTTGTCCACAGAAGACTCAATCCGTTTCAGCACAGGTTCTGACACACACAGAGGCGGCCCTTTTACTGGTAGAACGTCCAGGGAAACATTACTAAAGTGACGCTCTGAAGTCCCCAGACCACTAAAGGAAAACAGAATATTTCTGCAATTAAAGAAACGTACTTCACACCCCCATAGCCAAACCCCCATCTACCATAATCCTCATACATGAGTGCAGAGACGGCCACAATTAGCTCTTGTTGCTGTGATTTACAGGTATTTCATTGGCTGCTCTCCTCACCATAATGAGGAGATGAGACTTCTCATCAACAATGCAGATAATCAGTAACAAGCGTGTTAAAACTTTTTTCCCCATGGCAGATTATTTTTATGACTTAATGCAATTAACACCTGCAACATTCATTTATTCATTGTCTATTCATTTCTATGGGGAAAGTGGTAATGCTTTAAAATTAGTACCTGTCCAAGTCTGTGGCGTGGTTCTGTGAGGCCCTGACAAACTCAATATGTTCACTCTCTCCTGAATCAGAGGCTTCCACCGTACCCAGTAGTGACAGGATAACCTTACTCATATTCCCATAGAAGATTTGAGCCTCATTCGGCCTCTGGGGGAGGTCATAGGCTGAGAAATAATGCAGGATGGATTATTTAGTTGGTCATCACGTGTCGAGAAAAATGATGTTAAGGCAACTTGGAAAGTCACTTAGTAGAAAATAAAAGGTCTAACACAAGGTCTTACCTTCCTGAACCAATTCCTCACCGAGAAAAGGCTCATCAAAGGAAATGCTCTTCAGTAAGCTGTTTTCAGACAACACTTTTTTGTTTACATCAGGCTTGATTAGTAGCAACCTAAGAGACATCAACATTCCTCATCAAAAATCCAATCAGAGACTCAAACTCTTGAGGATGATTAGACATAAACATAAGTTTAACAAAATTGTTACGGACTTCCTGAATTGCTGGCGAGAGACCTCATCTCCACAAAAGAGGCAGATGGTGGCGAGGAGAGCAGTGTGTGACTGGCAGAGAGCCTGCTCCCTACACGATGCCTTCATCACCACTGTAATCACCTGAAAATAAAGTAGTATAATGAAAACTGTTTACCTGTCTACCAACACTACTTAATCAACTATAAAGAATAAAATCATTCCTTTAAAAAAAGGGTTGACAAAATGTTTTTGCAAGCCAAAACGGCACAGCACCGATATACCCAACCCAACCCATATTCTTTTTGGGCCCCAAGAAAATGTGCCCAGCCAGGATTTTTAAATCGCCAAAAATGTCCAGGATACATACTTTTTTTTTTTTTTAAATAAAAATATGGTCACTCTAATTGAAATTCTTAATTTCATGGAAACGGACTTTCATATAATACAATAATATTTGGAACACCCTATTAATATAATCCATTTCTGAGAATGGAAAAACATCTTTCAACTACAAATACACTGGTTAACAACATTCCAGTAACAAATGTAAAAACAGTATTCTCAACTCACAATAAAATCAACTCACCTCTTGAGTCCTTTCTTTCAGTATAAACTGTGATGGCGACAGGCTGATGACTGTAGAGTCCATTACTGTGTGCTTCTCCAGGTTGCTGTATGGCACAGCTCGAATAAATGCAGCTCTTGAGCCTGTGTTTCGCACGCACACACAAAGTTTGCTGACTCTGCCTGCCTGAATGCCGCTCAAAATGGCCACATAACCTTCAGAACTCTTCCTTAATTCCTCCAAAATCACATTACTTGTGCCTCCATAACCAGACAGAGGGATCTTTAAAAGGCAGAAAAAAATATTTTTCCAGTTACAAATTAAAGTAGCAGGATTCAGTATAGAAAAAAAGGTATGCTACAAGTTTCTCAGAAAAGTCAAAAATAGCATTGCTGAATTCATTGTTGACAGTAGCATATGGCAAATTTTTTGTTGATTATTTTCCTATGACCGTGCACTCCATTGTATTTTATTTTCAAGTCATTAGCGCATGTCTTACATATTTTCACATGGAATTGCCACTCAAATATGCATGTTAAAAAGGTTTGATGATCAAATTGAAAATAGAGCAACAGATCAAATAATATTCCAAGTACAATATCAAGAGCATATACTTACAGTGAATTTGACTCCAGGTTGAGAGGGTCGCACAGCAGACTGCTTAATCTCAAGCTTGGCCAGCATAGAAGCAACACGAGTGGGAGCAAAAAGAAGGTGAATGGACACATCCTCTTTGGGTTTAATTAAGAGCTCTCTGCTACGAGTCAACCGCTCATCAGGGCCAAATGAACTCTGCAACTGAAAGTAAGAAGAATACTGTAATTCTTCAGTTGTTATCCTGAGAAGCATGTCAAGCACTTGTTCAGATGAATTACCTGATTTACTAATGGTTGAGAATACTGACCAATTTTAGAACTGCTGACAGTTTAAGCAATTATTCAAAGTGGGGAAAAAAGTAAGTAAGTAAGTAAATAAAGTCACACGCATTTCACTGAGCTACTGGTAACTCCTTAGCCCATGTATTGTATATATGATTTCTACTGTAAATGACTTTATTGTGCAAACTTTTTTTTTTTTTTTTTTTTCTTATCACTTTCTAATGATTACCATTATGTTTGGCCAATTTTTTTTGTGTTGGCATCCTTAATAAATCTAGATATATGGTAACTATATACTAATACATACACTGATAGATTTTATTTCACATTAATTCAACATCCTCTGTTTAACTTCACAGAAAGCAAGGCTGAATCTCTCAATCAAGAAAATCGAGAGTAGAACACCAGCTGAAAGAGGACTACTAACAGGTGAGGAGAGGGGGCAGGGCTTTCAGGGGGTCCGTTAACATTGGAGACTTAAACACTTGCTGTCAGTCTCCCATTGTTACGGTGTATTTCTGTGCATATATTTGTGCAATAACTCACAGCACCATACTCTGATATTAAAATATGGGGTTCATATGCAAAATGTTTAATGTTGGCAGATCTGCACATTTAAGGCAACTAACCTGAAAGCAGTCCTGGTCCTGACCCCTGATAAGCAGTCGTAGCTGCTGTGATGTGGTGGGGGAATTGTTTCTCAGTACTAGTTTCTGCTGGCTGCAACATAAACATATGGTTTCATGTTAAAATGGATGATATCTGTAGATATCTTAGTGAGTGCATGTGTGTGCTGCTGGTGGACGTACACAGCTCTGCCTAGAGTTACTCCTCCCCAGGCCATGAACTGCTTATTGGAGAGGATCGGTGGCACTTCACCATGGGGCATTAAGACTTGAGCAGATGTCACATTCCCAGAATTCCTCTGCACCACCTCTCCTTTCAGGACAACCTCATACTGTGGCCCACTGGGCAGTACAAGGATTGTCAGCAGACTGTGAGAGCAAGGACAAACATCATATTTGAATACTGGAAATTCCAAGTCACATGCAGTCATTCATTTTGCCACATGGTTAAAACAAAGGACAGACATACCACTCCTTATATTTTCTGTTGCTTTGGGCAGTGAAAGTAACAACTACTTCCTGTTCCTCTCCAGTTCGCAGGAGTAGCTCTTCAGGCTTCACTGTGAAGCAGTTCTCACCATCATTACTCTGTAAATCCAAATCCAAATATTCACTACAACACACACATCACTTGAACTCACACACACACACACAACATAATTATCTCTTGAAATAATGTTGCATGTTTCCAAAGCTGCAAACTTAATGTGATTCCAGCAATTTGGTTTCCCCACCAGAAAAGAACAAGTACCTTCAGTCGAAGTTGGACATCAATGTTTCCTGCATTCTTTAATGGCAAAGTCTGGATGGCTGACTGTCCCAATAAAGACTGAAGACAAACAGTCTGTAGGGACCAATTACAAGCAAATAAGTTATGTACAATAAAAATTTAATTACAAACATGATGAAAACTAGTCAACCCAAAGCTTCCATGGCTTGACATCCAATTCAGATAGCTGGACAACTTCAGAGCCAGGACACAGTAAAAATATTATATAAACACTGGCAGACGGGTCATGCCTCCAATTGCATTCAATAATGACAGTCAATTCTCATATTTAAAATGCAGCAGAGTACAAGCATACAAGACAGCCAAATCGTGGGTCCAACTTTGATAAACTGTACCTTCTTACCTGCAGATCCTTAGGTGCATGAACTCTGGCGGTCCCAGACCTCGCTTTGAGAGCAACACTTTGGATCACACGACTTGGGCCAGGGCTGTCCACCTCAATATCCACACGAGCACTAAATTCATCTGGTGGGCCTAATTCACCTGCATCACATGACAGAGGTGTTTCAAGTACACCAATATCAAAATTCTGGTTCAAATTTGCAGCCACACACACAAACACACACCCCACACCCCCAGGGGGGGATTGATGGGGGAAAATCACCACCATAACATATCAGTACCTGATTTTGCACTGAATCTCTGAGGTGCGTTAAAGTGAACCCACACCATGAAGCTGTCTGGATTCTGTATAAAAAAAAATAATAATAAAATAAAAAAAAAAGAAAGGTTATAATACAGCTCAGCATAGCACAGCTAGAATTTCGTTCAGATCAGTGCCATGTTTGCAGCGGTTATACACACACTTACATCTCCACAACTGGAATGCATCACATGGTTTATGACTGAAATGGAAGTCAAATTCCCACCAGAAAGGAGAGAGCCATCTGCTGTCACAGTGACAGGACTCTTAGAGAAGCTGAAACAATGCCAGGCTGAGGCATTCTGGGGAAAAAAAATTAATGTTGCAGACACATTTTGTTAAAATTCAATCCACGTGAAAACCACAAATACTGTCCAGATAATTCTGCATCTCACATTAGGGATAATGCAAGCTATAGTTCACTAACCGCACTTATAACTAGACGAATGGGCACGGTTGCTCGACTCCTGTTCACCATTTTAAGTGGCATGGATTTAACACTGCCCCCTTGCAGGTCTCCGAAATCCAGACGGCCCGTTTTACCAACATCCACCTGTTAACAACACAACAGTAACAATGTATCTTCTGCAATTTCACAGTGTCACTTTCCCTGTTCATTTTGATCAAAATAGCTTTTAAAATGCTCTACAGCTGTACACATCATCAAGTCCTGTAATATGCACAAAACACTTACTTCTATTGCTGGGTTCTCAGCCACTGCAATAAGTACTACTTTCTTGGCAAAGGCCTCAGCCTGTGCCACAGTCTCACTCTCAGCAGAAGCAGGCCAGGATGACACACTGAGAGTACACTGGTACAGGCCAGCTTTTGGAGCAATCAACAGCACCTTCTGCTCCTCTGTGCTTTTAGGTCCAATGATAGTCTTATTCTTCACAATCAGCCACTGGTACGGCAATGAGTCCACCTAGCAGAGATGTACAGAATCGCGTAATCACTTTTCTGCTAGTCGACTTCCACTTACCAGCTGAAGTCAGTGAGGAATCAAGAGAATGACTAGGGATTAGAACAGTTCAACAATAAAAACTGAGCTTAAATAAATTGCTCAACCAATGCCAACAGTTAAAATGTTCATTTCAAGAAAAACTAATTTTGAGACCGACAGTGGTTGTTTTTTCATTCAAGTGGTTATGTATGTTTCTGAATGTTACCAGTACAGAATTTAGTCCAGTGTGTCCTCAATCTGACAGAAAAGTTTGGTTCGTGTGATTACTAAGAAGTATTAATTGAAAGAAAGATTAGTAATCTTTCTTTGCAGAACTGTCTTGACTATACAGAATACAGACTAAGACGCCAAGCAGTTTTATGCATTAAAACAAAATTCACATGCTTGGGTAAAAACAAAAAATTATTAACACAGGGTGGGGGAAGTCATTGACGGAATAAGCCAACAAAGCTCTAACCTTCTCTCCATCGATGGACAGATTTACTACAGATAAGGCCACCTGTTGCCAGCGTTCTGAGGGGTTAAAGATGCTGAGGGACGTTTGGCAGGCAATGCCCACACAACATGCACCAGGAATCTTCAGCTCATCTGGGACAACCACTTGGTCTGAACAACAGGCAAATCAGGAACATAATAGTTACGTTTCTATTAAAAGAACTCGATACAGTGATGCATGAAAAGCCCTTATAATTAACAGAGACAGCTTTCTTCTTCTTTAACATTTTATAACATTTTATTTATATAGGAATGAACAGTGGTTGCTGATATGACTGACTATCTGATGTGCTAATCTAATCACAAATCAGTAGGAGCTCTTTCATGTCTGTCCAGTTGACAATCACCAGTAAACCAATAATTGCTACAAATAAAACCAAATGGACCGTACTCAATCAACTAAAAAATAAACAATCAATCACTTACTTCTGAGATCAGCCAGATCTCGTGCAGACCATGCCCCCATGCTGGGCTGTCCATAAGATTTGGAGATGGGGTACTGATGATGCTGGCCAGCAGTCATATAGACAGAAGATAACCCTGCAGATCCAGGGACATGTGTATGTGCAATTTGTGGATTAGCACCAGTCACCACAGCTGACACACCATACGGTCCAGCCATGGGCCCTATATGGTAGGATGAAGCCTGCATTGATCCTTCTGCACTCAAGTACTGTTGTGGAAGCTGAGTGCTGAAGATTGACCGACCAGTTAGAAGGGCTGGTGCGCCAGAGGTTAGGTCTGACAAAGCACCCTGGTAGTTTGGGGCCAACCCATACCTCAAGGGTTCAGATTTGTAAGAGGTGAGGGGAGGGCCATACTGTGTGCCACGGAAAGCTTCACTCCCTGCTCCAGGGATGTTATGGACTTGATTAGTATTCAGTTCCATTGGTCCACCAGGCTGATTGTTAATGTTGAGGTTGCTGGAATAACCAGAGTCAACCTGAGCATACAGCCTTGGTTGAGACCCAGACTGGCGATTCACCGGCCCACAATCATGCATGTAGTTCTTGTGGATATTGCACTCATTCTGGATGTGCGAGCCATGTTCTGAGCTCTGTTGATTTGAGCCAGGAGATTCAGCATGACCAGATGATTGTGAACTCGGGTCTCCATTATGGGTCTGATGGATGGGTTTATTCACATCAACAGGTTCCATTGGAGGGGTGGGACTTGCTCTGATGATGGTAGTACTCAGGGACATGGAATCATTTTTCTGAAAAGAAAAATATTCAGTTACATACAAATACTGAGGTCACATTAAACAAACATTCAATGTCCACATTAAAAACTTTATGTGGATTCTAAATAAAAAATTAACATTAAGTCAACCCCATGTGCAAAGTCAGAATTCCAGAAGCTTTTTCCACAGGCCCAGTTTCTCGAAAGCAAGATAACTGCCTGCACAAACATGACATGTTTCCAAGGATTATGGTCTTAAAATAATGTTCATTTGTATTTCAGGTTCATTACATTTTAGGATGATGTAAGCTTAGGGCACAATGTGATATGAAACTGCAAAGACCTTAATAAAAAATAATAATAAAAAAAAACATTTTCACTAACTTGCAACGAAAACAGGAAAATTTGTATATCAGAACTGCAAAACAACATTCGAATGCTTGTGTGGAATATGTCTTTTACAGGCTCTTTAAAAAGCCATTATTTATAATCATCCTAATTCATACATTGTCCTTTTCGATTTTAACATGCTCAGCTGAGCAAAGTTCTCAAACTCCACAACTGTGCCAAACATGCTGGCTTAAAACTGACCTGATGATGATTAGGTGTGGGGAGTGTAGTGTTCTCATTAACAGAGAGGTAGGTGAGTCTGCTGATGGATGGACTAGAACAGTGAGACTGAGGCGACAGTGGGTCAGTCCCAGGACTTCTCTCACACATACCACTACTAGAGGAAGGTGACATGTCACTAAAGAACAGAAACCGGTTGCAGAAATCAGTATATATGCCAAGTCTCGTAGTATAAATTTTTCTGAACATTACAACATTACAGCAAATTAACTCTATATTTTACAACTTATTCTATTCAGTGTTTTGGCTTCCCTTACTCTTTAGATAGGCTACATGGGTTAAGCTAAGCTAGATCAATCAATGAGCAGACAGGTTTACCCATATCCACTAGGCAGTGAAGTCTGGCTAGGGCTTGAATGAGTAAGTGGAGAAGTTGATGGTCTAAAGGTACAATGACTAGCCTCCACAGCATCAGAGGCACAGTGCTCAGGCGAGGCTTTAAAGACAAACAAGAAAAACAAAAACAATATGCACTTCAGAATAATCATTTGCACAGAAAGTCAGATTTGGAAAAAGTGAGACATCCATCCGACACCTGTAAAAAGTAAGCCCTACTGAAATGTGTCATGAACCAACAATATTATGTCATTTCATATTAATTGCAATATAAATCAGAGAAACTTACCAAATTTTTCATCAGTGGTTGAAAAAGAACCCTGGCGAGCAAGTGTCGGTTTCTCTTTTGCAACAGATAGAGTGGCTCTTGGACTCTTATGTGATAGTGCCTCTTCTGAGCAAGACGTCTCTCTCTGCCTTGTACAGTTTTTGCTTCGGGGTGTGTGTGGTGAGCTCCTTAGTGTAGGTAAATCTGAACCACCACCAGAGTTTTTCGGCGCAGTTAATAAGTCTGATACGGTGTCTTTATTTTTTAAAGCGTGACATGTTCCAGAAACCGGTGGGCGAACTGTACTCATTTTGACTCTGGATTCTGGGCAACTACCGTTTCCTGCAGGTGTTGGTATGTGGCAGTCAATTTTGCTTCTTTCTGATTTGCCTTGCACAGGTTTAGCCTTTAGAGTTGATGTCAATGACTGTCCTGACCCTTCTGATCTCCTGGCTGGTTGAGTTGTGGCTGATGGAATGCACCTAGTCTTCGGCCGTGGAATAGAACTTCTTTTTGCATCGGACCTTTTAACTTCTGACACAACTTCCGTAGACTGTTGGGATGGATTATTCAGTGAAACCTGACTTTTCATCATCATGTCTTTCGAAGTTGACTGTTCTTCTGCATGAAGACTGATACTGTTTGGTAAAGGAGGAGTCTGTCTCTGTGTAGATCTGAAAGAGGTAGCCAGACTGTCTGCCAAGCTGAGAATGTCAAAACAGGACTGGGAGCTGGAAGCGTCACTATCACTGCTAGACACTTCTGCCTTCTTTAGGTATTTCTCCATATCAAGAGCACTCAGATCACCAAGAGATAAGGTTTTCTGAAGGTCATCCTGCTCAGGCAGTTTTTCAGGGTCAGGTGTCTGAACGAGTTCACCTGTCCTTCTGATTTTGGAGTGCCTCTTTTTGGATAACTCCATTATCATTGCTGCAAGCTGGGCAGGGTCGGAGCTGATCGAGGCATCTGCAATAGCTGATGCGATTGTGCTTATACTAAGTGTTAAACTTCCACTGGAGTTTGAGTCACAACTTTGACTGGAATTCTCCTTATGATCCAGTGATAACACAGGTGAAATCTATTGCAAAATGAAAAACAAATCAAATGCTTGTATGGTCTCCAAATATATTTAAACAGACTAGTTTATAGATTAGTGTTACTTGTAAAATAACAACATAAATGTGCCTTACAGCAAATAAGGCCTTACCTGAACATCTTTTGAGTGTATATGACTCTTTTGTGCCTGCTCAGCTGGTGTAGGTTCAAGAGTTTTCTCCAAATCTTCTATCGGTTCAAAGTAGCAGTAAAATTAGCAATTTTCAAAAAGCCCTGATCCTAGCCAAGACCGTTGGGCCACTGCAGGAAAGATAATTTCATACCTGGATTCATGGTCTCATCCACCTCACTGAGCTGGACTGTTTCACTGTGAACAGAGCTTCCTCTGGAAGAGAAATCAGAGGGCCGGATCAAAGCAAAGGGCTCTCTTTTCTCTGGAGAGTTGATGATATACCCAAATGAAGGCTGAGAGAAGAAATAACACATAACAGAGATTGTGTATCCAACTTTTAGCTGTTTAAATGAGGTGTTCTCTAGTCATCAAAGACTAGTCAGCACAGAAAATCCTACAGTGTATTATAGCAGTGGCTCATACAGTGGTTCTCTTAACATTAATAATTTTCATGAACTTAATCTTACAGAAGGGGTCTGTGGAATTTATTTTACAGCTAAAAGGGTCCCTGGCTACAAAAAGCAAAAAACAACTGCTATTATAGCAATCTGTTATTGAGTAGCACTGTAAATAACCAATAACTAGTCTCAGTGAAGTTTTAAATGTTACTTGTTAGTGAAGTTCTCACCCTTTTAATTTCTTCACTGCCCCCTAAGCAGCCCAAAGCCTCAGATCGCTGCTGAAAAAATTCCCCCAGGGAAATACGCAAATAACTTTGGTTCCCCTTCTCAAACTCAGTTGAGACTTGGGAGGCTCTCATCAGAATGTGGCTACTAGTGGGAAGTTTCCAAGATGCATCACCAAGAGGCACACTTCTATTGACTGCTTCGATCTGTTCTTCCTATTAGTAGGAAAAAAATCCTGTCAATCCATACATGCATTAGAGCTTGAATTAAAAAAATGTTTAAACTTGTATTAAAATAAACCCACTCTATCCCAAATTTGAAGACTAAATTTGGGGGGTGGGGGTTCTTACCTGCATGAACTGGTGCTCTTTCTCAAACTCCTCTTGATCCTCAATAATCTTTTCCATAGCCTGACCTGAATGACAAGTAACCATGTCAGACTGTGGCAAAAAAGAACAATGTTTATAGGTATACATCCGCTTGTACTTACCACCACCAACAAATTCCTCAGACTTCATCTGGTTTGCAATATCATCAGGCATATTTGTCTCCTTTTCAAAAGAGGAGTAATAGGCTAGATCAGTCACCCATTTCCCATCCTCATTCTGGTAGACAACATTATGAGTAGCATTGGCACCTACAAAACAAGAAACTTGATGCATCACATCCTCAAAACGTTTGACACCAAAAAATAAAGAACTGCAGTGCTTAAAGGCTTGTAACCCACATAAATTAATGTAGTCACAAACAACCACCATTAGCTGTAATTGTGTTACACCAGCAGGATTTGTTTAGTCAGACACAACCAAAAACCAGATTTACTTTTTTTTTTTTTTTTTAATCTCTTTCTCATTTCAGAAAATAACTGATTTTAATGGTCACTGGACAGATAGGCTGCAAGGATGAATTCCTTGCAGATAAAATCTGTTATGAAGGATCTAACCTTGAAGGAACTCCAGTTCCACATCAGGACATATGTGATTCCAAATATTACTCTGCTCAACTTCATTCTGATGGAGGGTTTGAGAGAGGTACTTGACTTCAAGAGATTCTCCTGGATGTTCCTCACTGGTGTTTGGTTGTTGGCCAAGATTGACAGAATTCTTACAAGGTCCTCCACGGAGCCCTGGATCACTAAAGGCAATGGTATGCCCTTGGTCGACTCCTGCTTTGCTCTCTCCAAGAGGGTTTTTGGTAAAAGAAAAGTCAAAAGCATTCCGAGTGCCCTGAAGGGTAGAGGCACCTGAAGTGGAGTCCTGTAGGTTACAGTTACCACCAGGTCTAAGGTACATAGAGTCAAAGCGTTCTTCCAGAGATACTGCACCCGAGCGTAAACTATCCATGGCATTCTATTAAAGGAAATAGAAGAAAAGCAAAGGACAAGTTTGAAATCAAACAGTTTGGTTCTACTGACCAGTATTTGGTCAAGGTTTTAAAAATGCCAAACACACTTTCAAAAGCAAACTCACAATTTTTCAACTGCCACCAGCAAACTATCAAACAAGTAGCATAATGGAGCAATTAATACAGTGGTTATAGCAAAGGTATCTAATTAGGTATCTTAACGTAATGATGCTATATAGCGTAGTGAGGCCATGTAACAGTCTAGTTTGCATTCAGATCGATAATGTTACCACAGTTCCAGCTATAGCCCAGAACTCTATGCCACAATACATGATTTACAGGTATTTTGTATTGTTTGGCACCCATGAATGTTACTAAAAGAGCTGTTCAGCTGAAAAATCAGCAGGACACAGAACACTTTGAAATTGCCAAGCTACATTAGAGGTGGATCAAAGCTCACCAGAGCCTCTTGCCTATCCTGATTCATAGATTGAAGCCTGGTCAGTCCAGAACCTTGAACTGAAGACTCAGTTTCAACTGTCCCAACCGGGCCCACACGGTCACCCATCTGAAAATACACATCACAAATACATGACAACTGCAGGTTTGGATATAGCCCTCCTGTTATGCAATTTTTTTCCCACCTTCAACACCTTACCCAACTCAATAAGACATTGGCTCAATTTTGACAAGCTCATTAGGTCAACGAGAATCAACTGCTAAAGCACCTATAAAAACAACTGGAATACTTTATACACAGAAAATCTACGACTGAAACAAAAGTGGGAAGACGCACTGAACTGGGCCTAGTCTTTGAAATATGAATTACCTGGCTATGCATATTTGAGACAAATTGGCTTAATCCAGGGAGTTGTGAGAGTAGCTGATGTCCATCCTCGTCTGTTCCACTTCCTCCCACAATTCCCAGTCCCCGTAGGACGTCATATGTAGTCTGGACACCAGTGGGTGGGGTTACTGTAGATACACCCCCATCATTTCCATCCTCTTCACTACCACTGCTCCCATCACCCCCTCCACCATCTCCTAAAATATAACACCCGAAAGTGTAAACTGTTGAGCTTTCAACATTGCTATGAAAAAGCATTTAACATGTGTCAGGTTACACAGATGGAAACCGTCCTTGTTCACAGTTGTTTACTATTCTTAAAACTGCACAGATGCAAAATAATACTAAATTGAATACCTGTTATTGGCAAGTCGATCACTCGTCCCTCAGCAGAGCACCGATGTTCAATGCCTGTCCTGGAGTCTGTAAATTGAGCACCTGGCTGAGACTCATCATCCGAGCTTCCCCCTTCCAGGCCTGGCCTAAAATTAGGCCGATGGCTTTCCCCAACCTGCATGTACATTAACACAAAGAAACAGATACAGAACAGCAAAAAAAATAATAATAATTTCGTTTCGGTTTCATTATATTTTGACTTGATACGAGCGTGACCGAGACCTACAAGAGCATGGCTGGATGTCTTTGCTACATTCTTCTCTACAATCTGTAACAAAATCTGACTTAATTATTATCAAATGCTAATTGGTCAGAAATTACATTTATCCCCAAAAAATTTGAAACTTTGCTTATCCAAATAAAATAGTGCCTTAAAAGCTGCATGGACAGTTTATTAAAGCTGCAGTAGATAACCTGAATAAAAGTAACTTTTTGCATATTTGTTAATTGTCACCACCTCTAGAAGGACACAAGACAGATAATCTTTGGGAAAGGAGGGAGGAAAACAAACAAACAAACAAACAAAAAAACGGCTCTTCCGACTCCAAAGTGCTTCTAATCCTATTTGCAAAAATTCACAATGATCAAAACAAAACAACCAATCACAGCCAGAAGGAGTGTCTGACAGAGTGTCAATCACTGTTCGTGCACACACTGTGGGCAGCCACCCTCCCCCAACATATGCCCTCGCTCAGTCAGTGTCTTTGAAAGGATTCAAAGCCAATGCCGTGTTAGCCACATTTCTGCTCAACAGGCAACAACATGAAAGTAGATTAGCATTAGGTCTTCAATTTACCAGGTGTCTGGAAGTGCTGGGCAACAGGAATCGGGCTCTACTACGGTTCTCTAAGGCTTCCAGCTCATCCTCAGTGTCTTCATCACTTGCAGGACAGGAGTCCCTACCTGTAGCAGCTAGCCGCACATCAGGCATACAAAAATCCCCCTAAGAAGAGAAATTGGCACGCAATAGAATTTTTCTTTCTTAAAGCAATTTTAAACACACACATAAAAGCATGTTTTAACAAAGCAAATGGCTAAAACAATCTTTTTTTATTTATATAAAGGTTCATATACTGTTCTAATTAAACAATACAATAATTATAATGAACTTCTCTGTTTAAAAAAACCCTACCTTATCATAGTCATTTAGAAAGCTGCATCGGTTTTTGGGCGATATATTTGGTTCAGCAACAAGAGGTTGAGCTGAACCAACTTGACGGTCAGGTAATTCCTAAAAAAAAGGTGCCAAATTTTAGACAGACACATGACGCCAGGAGTAAACAGACACCTCACAAAAAAAAACTTTGAATATTCCATGTACAAAATACCCCTGTTCAAATTAAGTGCAATATATGGCCAAAAGAATGACCATCGCATCCATACGTGGGACTCCTCCAAACTGTTGCCACAAAGTTGGAAGCACACAATTATTTCAATTAGATGTCTCAGTATGCTGTTGCATTGCAATTTCCTTTCACTGGAACTAAGGGGCCCCAAACCTGTTCCAGCATGACGTTGTCCCTGTGCACAAAGCAAGGTCCATATAGACATGGTTCGCCAAGGTTGGGGTTCAAGAACTTAACATGTGGGCCTCAACAGCTCCCTGACCTCAAACCCAATGACCACCTTTGTTTTAAACTGGAAAATCTGACAGCATCCCAGGCCTCTTTGCCTAACATCAGTGTCTGACCTCACAAATGCTCTTCTGGGCACAAATCCCTACAACCATTCGCCAAAAGCTAGTAGAAAGCCTTCCCAGAAAAATGAAGGTTATAACAGTAAAGGGGGACTAAATCTGGAATGGGATGATCTAAAAGCACATGGGGGTGTGATGATCAGGTTTTACCAAATCTCTGGCCATACCATATAGAAAAAATAATTAAATAGCACTACATTTAAGTCTTTCAGTGTACACATTAACATCTTAGTAATTAGTTAATGTGCTGCAGCACATAATGAAAATAGACGGTAAACATTTATGGGTTTTCAACCAACTTGGACACACTAAAAACTTACAGCAGATGGGATCTCTTGGCCCTCCACTCGACCTCTCTGCATGGCTGGAGGAATGAGCTTGTTGAAGTACAGCTGCAATTCATCATCATGCAGGTTGTCGACATCAATATCATCATCTGTGGAAGTACAAACTGAGATGAACGGAAAATAAGAAGCACCATCAAGCAGTTCTGAAGGTCTATAGTACAGATTAGCGTCTCTCTCACTTAAAATATGCAAATTCCTTATAGTAAAGTCTGGCCACTCTGTGACCATCTTGGCAACACAAATTATTTCCAGTAATACAAGACCAAGCTTATAACTATTTAAATGATGAAAACAAGAAACCATGAAATATATGGATTTGAAGTCACTGTTAATATCTCTGTGCTCATGCTTTACCGCAAGGAACTTTACAAGTATTTTTTTCCATGCATGAGGAGTGGCCTTAAAAAGCCAATAGAGAGATTTATGTAATATTGCCAACTGGTTGAGTGTTATATACTCTACCATACAGTCTCTGAAATACATATTATACCTAGTTACCTGTAATATCACTGTTCATGCTGTCAAGTGACATGAGCTTCTCATTAGCCAGGAAGCTTGCGACACTTCCACTCATCCCATCACTGTCCACTGCCTCACTCTCCGGACTCTCTTCTACGAGTACTGGTGCTAACACAGCCTAAGACAAGCAAGAGTTAATTTGGCTACAGCACTTTAGCTACAACTTAGTAAACTGACTAAATTATTTTTAAACCGTTGTGATCTTACCTCACCAACAATGGTTTCTTTACCTCCAATATGAGAAACAGTCAATAGCCCAGTAGAAATGTCTGTAACATAAGCAGCACATGTCTGAGTTTAGGTTCAGCTAAGCTATGACAGTTTTATATCTGTTTGCAAATTTTTTTTCCCTTATGTCAAATTTCACCACATGATTCTCATACATTTTCCAAAAGCAACATTCTATCCTGGTGCACCACAGTGTCTCACACATGTGTACCCCCAGAAAAAAAAAGGTTTAGTACCACCAGGGTAATCAGAAGGCCGGGCAGACAAAGACAGAGCTCTCACATCCACTGCGGCTGAGGCTTTAGACAAAGTCACACATTCTGACTCATCCAAATTAACCTTCACTAAGAGGTCAGAAAAACGATTAGCAGCTATGAAGTCATCTGCATTGTCCCTAAAATAAAAGAATTCGGAGTAGATTAAGGCAAGAAATTTCATTTAAATTATTTCATTCATTATAGTATTTTGACACACTTTTATAAAGAAAACTGACACTCACAAATCATCTTTGAAGCTGAGAGAAAATTTTTCCTTCCCACAATTTGAGCCTTGAGAACCTGCTAGAGAAAGTGTTCCAGGCTCCAGGTAAGACGCTTGGACATCTGTTAACCTGTAGCAAAAAAAGATTTTTAAATCAAGACTTTATCAGGCTTAAATCTTACAGTTCATTAATTTCAACTAAGCAACCTGTGAACACCAGTCAGTTTGTAAATGAAATCCATGAATGTATTCACAGCTTGCATGCTGATGCGGACCTGATACTGAGCAGAAGAATAAACGGAAGATTAAACAGTTAACAAGGCTTTAATCCTGTAACCCATCATTTATACATTAATCACAAGTCACACTACAAGACAGATGTTATTTTTACTAAATCCACCTACAGAAATCACATCATGTATTCAAATCACTACTCCAAATATTAACAATAACAAACAGATTACTAGTACTAGTGTACAATGTTGTTTAGTGTTTGCAGTATTGTTTACTCATTCAGTCATCTTACTGATTTCCCCTGGTCAGAGCCACAGTGAATCTGGAGCTTATCCCAGGAACATGGACACTAATTTATAGTTTATTGTACAGTCAATTGTCTGCATTTGTTGACTTGCCAGATTTTGTTTACATGTACTCTCATGTCACTGTTTCTGGTAAAGAGTAGAACTATAATTTGTTCCTGCATGAGTCAAACTAACACAATAGCAGGTTTCACAGTACTGCAACGCAGTAAACATACAAACCAGAGTCTCACACCTGTTGTCTGCTGTAGCTCTACTTTTAGCCACAGTAGAAGCAGCCATGGGCACCCCGAGAGTGGAGGCCAGTGTAACATCGCCCAGAGTAGCCCGGCCACTGCTGCCCAAAGACGCATTGGAGAGGAAGCTGGGAAATGTTTCATCCTCCAGGTTTCGGAAGCTGTCCATGTCGGTGACTCAGCAACACAAGGGCTCATCACATGGGGTACAGGCTGCAAAAAAAAAAAAGTATGCATAAAAATGAATGACAACTATGTGTTTAAGGAAGACCCTGTGCAATCAATCAGTCTACAAAACATCACATAGCTTACGGTTTTACAAGGAGACAATCTATAAATGGAGTAGCCATCAGGTGAACATGGGTGTGTATGTGTGAATAAATATATATATATATATATATATACACACACACGTGTGTGTGTGTGTGTGTGTGTGTGTATATATGTATGTATGTGTGTATGTATGTATGTGCTGAATGTCAAATGACACGCCCTAAATTGTTAGCAAATCTGTTCCAATTAAACACACAAAACAGAATATATAACGCAGCTTTGACTTCCATTTCTTAGCAATGATATTCATGTTTGTTAGTTGGGGACTCGGACAGGTTGTTTTCACAGAAAGATGGTGTTTTCCGCCGGGGGATATTAACAATAACCACAGAAGTCAGCGAGGAAAACTTACATTAAGTCAGTGAAGATACATTTCTTACCACGCTAACTACCCAAACTGAAAATACCGGGATAATCCAGCTAGCTAAAGTTGGTGTGCTAAAAAGAACTGGTCGGTTGGCTATATTGATAGCTGCCGTTAGCTGGAAACTCGGCCATGAAAGGCAGGCATGGATTGAGGATTATCTAACTAACTCGGCTGTATAAACTTAAGTACAGAGAGACAAACAAAGGTAATCGGCTCCATTTAATAACTACTCACCGTGTTCATCTAACTACCCCCATTAGCTTTTCCACTGTCGTCTAACTAACGTGCACCAGCAGCTAACCGTCTCGGAAAATGTCCGCAAACTGTCTCCGGCTCCACTTCAGCGGAGGGACTCCGACATGACCGGCGACATGCAAACAACTGCACCAACAGACGGCTTATCGCTGATACTCGCGGAAGTCTTCAACCGTGTCCGAATCCTGCCCTGCAAACGCCTACTTTACAGTTCTGTGAAACCACTCTAACTAGCCAAGGAAAAAATAAATAAAACAAAGTTGAGCCGTAACTAAAGAAGCCCGCCTCTAAATTTCTTTTTCTGGGCGGGCCTTCGCGAAAAACGTAAAGTTTCATTGGAGCGCCACGTTTCATTCATGCAAATAACGAACCAATGGCGTGAGGTGTTGACTTGTTTGAAACGGTAGCTGCCTGACGGTGTCCGTTCGGTTAGACCGCGCGGTTAACATGGCGCAGATTGGCAATCACTTTCAGTTTTAATCTGCATGTACTCTGATTTACCATTTGGAGAATTTGCATAAGGCAGGGATTCTTAAACTTCATCAGTTATCTAGAGAAAAGGTTATATTAAAATGAGGATTGTCTAGTGTCATATTTAAAACTCAAACATGAGACAGGGTGCAGAGTGAATTAGTGCAAGCAAGGGTGAGCCTGGATTCTGAAAAGGCCACTCTGAGGACTCCCTCGAGTGCAGTACAAACCTCAGTCCACACGTCAATACAGAAACTCCACCACAGCCATAAAACAGCCTCAACAACCCAAACATCAATGGGTAAATTTCTGGAGATTTGAAGTCACAGAGAAAAGGTTTTTTTTTTTATATAAAAAAAAAAAAAAAAACAACCACCTAAATTTTTACCCACCCATGATTATTGCTTCCCCCCCTTTCTAAATTGTCTTTAGACTTTTCAAATTTTCATTTGAACACAGTGTCCGGAGTCTTTTACTCCCTAATCATGCTCAATGTAAACTGTACCAAACATCTTCAACCCCTTTGTAAAATATATTCACCAAGGAGCTTGCTCAATCAACTCCATTTGAGATACCATTAAAGTTTGGGGTGGGTTGGAGGGAACCCCACAAAAGTCTGATCTGCTTTAGAAAGGCCCAGTTCCCAGAATACGTCAGAGTGTAGAGGATCAAGCATGCTTAAATATGGACTAATTTTTATATATACATATATACATATACACAAACAAATTTACTTCATTAATGGTATCCATTTAGAAGGTCCTGGCAGCTTTTTTTGTTTGCATTGCAATTCCTCCAGGAAGTCATCAACTACAATATGACTTCAGGCCAAAGCATAATGAGCCCATTTACAGAATTTAATTAACTAAATAATTATGAACCAACAGGAAGTCCAGTAAGGCATTTTCAAAACCATTTTCAAAACCATATTAAAAAAAAAGTGCAGGGCCAGCTTTTCTGACACCCCCCTCCTCCCCCCTAGGAGAATTTAAAAAGGAACTCAACATTTATGGACACATACATTTTATTTTACAGCCAAATGACAGTCACAGTTTCTAAAACATCGTTACACTCTATAATAAACTTCAGTAAGGTTTCATAAATTCCCCCAAAGTGCTCAGTGCTTCATAAACACCCCCCCCATTCAGCAAAACCATGCTGCAGCACTCAAACAAGTTTAAACAGAATGAATTATAAAATTAGACCCATTATCTGAGCAATAACAAATGCCATCAAAGTAAATGATGGAATTAGTACAGCAGTGCCTCCATTACAGTAGTTATCAGCACAGCAATTCTTGGTCATTTTGTAGAGGGTCTTATTTGCAGGGAAAGTCAAGATGGTAGTCTTGTTGCAGTCATCTTTAGCAAGGCAGCCCATCATCTTTATTTTCAGGACAGAGACTAAAATGCAAGAGACCTTGATCAGTGAAATGTTGCAGGTCTTGTTAGCATCAATACCAACCAAAGAATGCCTTAATCACGGATAGCACCTAGCACTCACCTGCCACCCCAATGCCAACAAAACACTCCTCCCCAGCACTGCAGTTCGTTTTGCTAACAGCACACATGTCCCAGAATCCAAGTTCACAATGAAAGCATTCAAGTGTTTGTCCTGTAATATCAAGCACAATCAGGCACAAGATCTGACAATTGCTACATTTGAAATACATTCATCCATCTTCAGTAGCCACGTTATCTTGGGTAGAGTTGCACCGCATCTGGAGTCTACCCTGGGAAACACACTGGTATAAAGATACCTTGAGATCAATCAGCAGATTCATTTCTTGGTTTCATGCATTCCTTCTCAGACAAGCTATCACAGGCACAGCATAAATATTTAGTTGCAAAAGTAAACTGTCAGAATCTTGAGGACAGTCACACAACCAGAGCAGTAGGTCCCAAAATACAAACATGCACGTCTTTAACTCAACATGTGCTCCTGAAGCTCTTTTCATGTTTAAAAAACCAAAAACAAACAGCAATCAAGTAACTTACCTGTGCATGAGACACTAATCATCAACAACACACAGAGGCCCAAAATAACTCCAGACATTTTTAAGCCAGAGGAAACCTAAAAGAAACCACAGACACACCACGAAACGAGTTCTACTCCTGAAGAATTGCTGCTGGTTTTAAAAACAGCTGCCAAACGACGGCTATAAGGATTGGCTGACGTAATGGTATATTAGGCCCAATAGATAACTGATTTATCTTATTAGCTGTTTATCAGGGGCATCTGCGTGAGAGTGACGTGAAGGACCACGTGGACAAAATTAATCTGTGTTACTCTGAATATGTAATGCTTATATAAAACCAACAGAGGCATTAGAACACAAAAGTTTGCTATTGCCATCATTTTACAAAACATTTAGAATAGTTTAATATTATTTATTAAAACATTACTAGCCTCAGTAGCACAACTAAAGTTTTTTTCCCCATGATGTGTTTGATCAATTTACATGATGAATTTACATCACGACAATATCATTTTAGGTGTGTAGGTTGTATTTGACCCTTCTATGCGAGTTTTCAGTAAGCGAATCCCATTTCTGGGCTGTATTTGATGGAGAAACGGTCTCGATAGCTAGAAAGGGGAGATTGCAATGTTTAGGGTGAAAACGTGTAAGGGCTGTGGGGTCTTCAAGGGAGATCAGAGGCTGTTCTGTTTGAATGGACTCCTATGGGAGAAGTGGCTCAGCACTCTGAACACACTACTATTTCAAAACAATTGGTTTCACATCATTTAGACTACTTTTGTGGTGATCTTTAACATCTTATCCATAAACTAACAAATTATGACGCCATCTCCTATGATCTAAAATGAATGATTGCTTAGTGACTTAAGTGACAGTTGGAGGGGTTGCGACAGATAATACCCATTTACGGCAGCTCGACTGCTCGTTAGTTGTTACGTTTTCGTCAACGGGTAAACTGCTCCCTTTTTAAGGACATCTCTGGTTTTAAAACCTGCACAACCTCTTGAACCTTAACTGGCTGTGGCCGAATCCCAAACAGCTCATTATTTATTGCATATGTGAGCTGATTAGGTTAAAGGTTTCCACATTCTGTGGTAGTGTGCTGTCTGCCTGAACCCATTCGGGATTCGGTGTGAGGGAAAGTGGGCGGGGCTTTCTGCTACTTTCTTCGAGCGCTAGCCTAGCTCCGGAAGTAGCCGAGGTACGGGACCTCAACACCTTGTTAATCCTCTGAGCACGAGCTAACGCAGAAATGCATACTCCGTCCTGCTTGGCTTCTCTTATCTTCATCACTACCGCTGAGCATGGATCACTGAAGAGTTGTCTGGTCTCGCGTGGAATTTGACATATCACCTTTTAAATGACTGAACCTGAGTAAAAATGGACCAGAAGGAGTTCGAGGACATAGATTCACTTGGACAGTGGCAAAATCTGTATAATGTAAGTTGATCGAAATGTTAAAATGTGGGATTTATGTGTCATGTTAAGTTTGATTCCACTGATATCGACGCTACATAACGGGTCAGAAATATCCACACCAAGTTAGCTGTTAGCTTGGCTTTTAGATTTACCTAGATGTGCGCATGCGTGAAACCTAGAACCCCCTGTGAAAGCATAGAATCGGGGATATCCAAACTAGATGGCTTTATTAAACTGCGCGTGATGTGCTCATGTGTGATCTTGTTCTCTACAGATATACATATTCCTCGACATTACAGGCGAAACAACGATTTTCTTCTTCATTATGTCTTTGTTATATTACCTCTACACATTTATTGGATGTGAGAAATGATGGGACATGTCAATAAGCGCCATGTGCATAAGGAACAAGAGAATGTGAATGGTGACTAGGATTTAAACTTGAAGATCAGGCTGCATTACTTGAGCAGGCAGTGCTGCAATAACAGGACTAGCACTTCCTGTGACACGCGTATAGATAGCTGTTTTTCTCAGAACTGACCGAGGCTTTTTCAAGAACTGTGTTCTTGAACTGAGCCAAAGCTCTTCTCCTTCTTTATACTTCTGTCTAAATCCATATTAACCTAATGACGGTATTAGGGCACAAATAACAAACTGTCCATGGATTTCTCCATCTTACATAGGCTTTATGGTTGATGACAACAAAACAAACACTCTATTAACAGTTACATCAACTTGCAAATCTGTTACTTAACCCTCTTATTTCAGTTAACACTACATAACTGCAACAGTAACAATCATCAGCCTGCTTCCACTTTGCTGATGAGGTGTCCCAAACGTTTCCATACGTAGAGGAAATTAACACTTTTTTAGCAAGGCGTAACTTTATTTACAAAACATCCTTTTCATGATTGCCATTTCATTGTAGACAGTTGTCTCTCCCATTTATAATGAGCATGTGTTAACATAGCTGGTGTTATGCATGTAATTGCACTTTGAATGTGTTCCTTTAAATGATGTTTTGGGCTGTAGCCATGAGAATGATTTCAATACGTTCTTCTTTTGTCAAAGGCATTCTTAAAGGCTATCTTAAAAAAAAAAAAAAAAAAAAACTAAGCATGAAAAATTTTGGAATTGCTTGTGCAAAAAAAAAAAAAAAAATTAATTTGGGACACCCTCCTGTAAACGCTAATAATTAGATGATATGTTTTATCTTCAGGACATTTGGAACCAGTCTCAAGAATGTTCCTACAACGTGGCAAAATTCCCAGAAAATCAGAACAGGAACAGATACAGAGATGTCAGCCCATGTAAGTGACTTAAATGAATGACAAAACCTGTGGAATTGGTGCACACTTATCCATTCATGAATGTGGCAGATAGAACATGTATGTTCTTCCATGAGACATGTATGCATCAATCATGCAACATATACCCTTGCCAATCATTTATTAGGAATATCTCTACACTGGACAATTTATGTAATTATTCACTCAGCCTGTCCTGTAGCAGGAAAAAAAATCCTGCATATACAGGTCAAGTGTTTCAGTTATACACAAAACATCAGAATTGGGAACAGTATGACTCGGTGACCATGGCATATTTTTTGATGCGGACTGTCATGCACAACAGTCAGTTTGCACAGAATGGTGCGAGAGGGGAACTAAGTGAGATGCAGTTCTGTGGATGGAAATGCTTTGTTGAAGAGAGAGTTCAGCCGAGAATTCCCAGAGTGGTTCAAGCTGACAGGAAGTGTACAGTAACTCAATCATTCTTTGCAACCATGTGAGCAGAAGAGCATCTCAGTATGCACCACATGTTGAACCTTGAGGCAGATGGGCTACAACAGCAGAAGACCACATCAGGTTCCACCCCTGTCAGCCAAGAACAGGAATCTGAGTTTACAGTGGGTACAGGCTCAGCAAAAATGGACAATTGAATATTGAAAAATATTGTCTGGTCTTTTTTTTCTTTAAAGAGTGGTTGAGTTGCTCTACACTTCCAGTCAGCTCTATACCACAGTGAGTCACTGAGAGCACTTTTTTTTCCTGTTCTGCTGTTTACCCGAAGCTCTTGACCAGTATCTGGATGATTATGCATTGCATTCCTGCCACAGTATTGGCTGATTGCATAATGAAAGAGCAATGAAGTGGACGATGAGTGTACAAGACATTTTTTTCAGTTTACTTTCCCTTAGCAACATCCTTTCTTGTGTCCTTTTTAGATGATCACAGTCGAGTGAGATTAGAAAACTTAGAAAATGACTACATAAACGCAAGCTTGATCACCATGCAGGAAGCTCAGAGAAACTACATCCTGACCCAGGTATGAGAACACATTTAATGTGCTGTGGATTTGAACTAATGTCCCCGAAACACGGGGTGTTCCCACGGAAGATTTTTTTGACAGAAGCTTAAGATTATAGAGGGTTAGTTCCATGGCCAAGTCATGCCTATAACGTACCATAGGATATGTTTATGCCACACACACAATGTTGATGCAAAAATATGCAACAATTTTTGTGCAATGCTTACTTATACAGATGTAAAGTGTAACGAACAAATTGTGCTTTCATTTGTTATTTTGAACAACGTGTCCAAATGACGCATCAATAATGCTGGAACTGCCCAGAGATGCTTGTGTATGTGTTGTCCTCAAGATGTGGTGTGGTTTAAAATGGTAAAGTGGTACAAATTTCATTAATGTGTTTCAGCATGCTTTAAATGTATAGACATTTTTAAAGATGAATGGGGAAAAAACCAAATAATTAATAAAACATCTATTAAATAACAAAAGTCACAATATACTATACAATGTGGGCATAAATAAAACACACTTATTAGGTCATCACTCTTCTGATGTTGAAATGTGCTAGTATTTATTTTTTTTTCTTTCCAGATTTAATCAAGGTTTGTTATCTGAATTGATGTTACCCCCTGCTATGGAAAAGGCATTTTATAAGATAAAAACCAAATATGAGGTTTCACTTAACACTTTGTCACTAAGAATTCTGTGGTGTTTGGATTTGAGCTCAGCCTGCTTAGTAGTAGCCCAGGCTGGGATGACAGTCCGGGCACCACACACGTACGCTTTAGCACAGTGGTTCACACATAGAGGCAATTTCAAGAATCTAATCTGTAAATTGTCATAAATTCCGTTCATAGGATACAGTTTTTTTTTAATCTGTTGAAATTAGTGCTGTTAAGCTAATCATTTTTTTCTGATGTGCAGGGACCCTTGACTAATACTCGTGGTCACTTTTGGTTAATGATCTGGGAGCAGCGGTCCAAAGCTGTCATCATGCTCAATAGAGTCATAGAAAAAGGCTCTGTAAGTAAATCCTATTTACAGTTATTATGTACTCAGGGATCATGCTCCTTTCTTACCCATAAGTGTCATCACATGGCCAGCATTAGCACAAGCCAAATCATCCCCTTTTTGCTGTTTCTGGCAGGAGAAATGTGCTCAGTACTGGCCCTCAGAAGAAGAGAAACAAATGTATTTCAGTGACACAGGGTTTGTGGTGACTTTATTGTCTGAAGATGTTGAAGCCTATTATGCAACAAGAGTGCTTGAGCTTCAAAACATCAAAGTAAGATGCTCTTACAGTGATTACTATAATTTACATTTACAGCACCTTTGGAGATGCATTTGTCTTGTTGGTTTTTTTCTATAAACTTTATGCTCTTTTTCAAATTTGACATCTTTCACCCATGAGCACTGGGTCAACCAAACACTGGTTCTTTACTAGGTCATTATGTTTAACAGCATGGTGAATGTGGAAACGTAACTGATTTCCGCCAACATGAATTGTAATCAGAAAACATCTTAATGATTTGTGTGGAATTCTTTACATTAATTATGTTAAAGTTTCACTCTGCATATGTCTTGTTTAGACAGGAGAGAGAAGAGACATCTACCACTTTCATTTCACCACTTGGCCTGACTTTGGTGTGCCCGAGTCCCCTGCATCTTTCCTCAATTTTTTGTTCAAGGTTCGAGAGTCTGGCTCATTGGAGCCTGAGAATGGGCCGGCTGTGGTCCACTGCAGTGCCGGGATCGGCCGATCAGGGACGTTCTCACTGGTTGACACCTGCTTGGTACTGGTAAGATACTGCCTTTTACTCCTTCTTAACTTGCACTACATTGATGATTTGTATAATTTAATTGACCCAAAATATTCAGTTTTTTATTGCATGTTGAAAAAATTACACTTAGGGTGTACTCACACTAGGTGATCCGAACCGCTCCCGAGAGTGTTTGACCCCTAAAGTCCAGTTAGTTGATTAGTGTAATCGCTGTGTACCACGCTCGGGGGTGGTTCACTTGGACATCTCGGAAGCGATACCTCCGGGAGCGGTTCAGATGGGTTCGTGCACAGTGTGATCGCTAACCTTCCCAAGAATGGAACTGGAATGCTAGCTCGAAGTGCACTTTTCAGTTCATTGGAGAATATTTTGGTTAACAATGGGTTTGTCTCTCGCCTTGTTGGTGAGAACGGATTTTATGTGTGCAGCATGATTTACTGAAAATCACTGTTTGCATATTTGATAAATGTATAGAGCATGTGAGAGGGCCACGTGTCACTGCACCCAAAATGATTCCAAATAATCCACAATGTAAAAACAGTCTCCGTCTTGCTAAGCGCTTTTATGTTCAGTGCAAAAAGATGCATCGTGATGACCTAAGCGCAGTCGGGACCAGAATGTTAAGCACAGTGTGAGCACAGGCCAGTGGAAGAGTGGGGAAGGGGTACAATTGGTCTTAGGTGGCATATGAGGCAACCGTACCTAGTGTGAGTACACAAGGATATCTATTTTTTCACCTTGAAGATTTCCTACAGAAAAAAACACTTAGTCAGGGAGCCTTACGCTTAAAGTAAGATGTTTTTCATGCTTTAGATGGATAAGAGGAAAGACACTTCATCTGTAGATATACAAAAAGTCCTACTGGACATGAGGGAGTATCGCATGGGACTCATTCAAACTGCAAATCAGCTCCGCTTCTCGTACATGGCCATAATGGAGGGAGCCAAGTGCATCTTGGGGAACTCCGATCTGAAGGTAATATAATGGATGTTCTCAGCAATGCCACAAGTATCCCTTTAACTACAATATGGAATACTTGTCTTGAAATTTTCCGTTCATCAGACGATGATGATGATGATGAAAATGCAACTAATGGAAAAATGTTGCCAAAAATGAACCACTAGGTGCACAAAATGCAGTGTTGCTTTTTGCTTTCCTCTATACAGCAGCAGCAATGGCAAAAGATGTCTAAAAAGGACAAGCAGCCACAGACTGACCTGGTTCCAGCTCTGCAGGACACTGCAAGACAGCCAGATGAACTGACTGATCTCAATCCAAAGCTAGGAGAAGAAAAAGATCAAATAGTGTTGTCAAAGGAAGAGCAGCAAACAAATTTAAAACCAGAAAGGTATGTTCCTGTGGTCACGAGTTCTCCACTGACATTTGGATTTAGATTCCATGTATTGCACACACATTTAGACAATATCTTTCTCTCTCATTTTGTTGTAGTGCTTTTTTTCCCGTTTTTAAAAGATTATTTATTTATTTATATTTTTTTCCCCCCAACAAAATGGTTAAAAAAAAAAAACACTTTAGTGGTTTAGTATGTATACAAAACGTTATTGATGTGATGATCACGAACATCTTAACCTGTTCTGCATGCATGCTATAAAGTCTTCTATAACTTTAATTAGAAAAGAATAGCTGGAATACATCATTCTTGGGCTTACAGGAACTAACAACTTTACCTCATACCTGGAAATCCAGTAATGCTCTTTGTTTGATGGAACATTAGATTAAAACTGCACTCTCCTCCCCCGGTAGCTTGCGGAAGCGACATCGTGAAGAGCGGATAGCAAGCACAGCACAGAAGGTCCAGCAGATGAAGCAGAAGCTGAGCGACGCAGAGAAGAAGAAGGAGAGTTGGCTATACTGGAGGCCCATTCTCTTTAATGTAGGAGCGGGAACAGCTGTAGCACTTGGACTGTTCATGTGTTGGGCTTTTCTCTCCCAGTGACAGCTCTATAATCATGTAAACTTTTTACACTCAGAATTTTTGGTTCGCTGTAAGATCCAGGTCAGTGTGCTCTCTAATAATTAAAGGCTTGCTTCCCACCCCCCCTTCTTTTCTCTTTTTTTTTTTTTTTGTTTTTTCTTTTTTTTTTTTTTTGTAAACGAAGTCTGTGCACTAGGACATTCTGCCTGATTCATTTTTGAAATAAAAATATTTTTACTGATAGCTTTAGATTTCATACAAAAGCCTTCTAGTTTGGTTCTTGTTAATTCAGTGTTTAGAAGCTTGGTCCGTTTGCACTACTACAAAATATGTTGGCTCCCGAAAGACATTGTTTTACTAAAACTGGTTTTAGTAAATCACTCTGTGAACTTTGGCTGTATTTGGGCATCACTCACTAGTGTAAGACATCCCTGTCACCTTGTCATTTTTTTGTACATGCTCCTTATGTTCTCACATCTCAGGAGTTATTATTAATAAATGGAATATAAAATATGCCACCAAATTTAACAGGTGGATCATGTCCAATTTTGAATACTGATGTATATATTAAAGACTTTTGCTGAAGAAAGAACATGTCTGTTATTTTAAGGGGATACTGAATGTACACAACAGCCAGCTAGAGACAAAAGACAGGCATACAAGTTTTAGCAAGTAACATTGAGGCGTTTAAAAATTCTCAGTGACACTGTTAAGAGTGGCAGCCATGCGTATTTATAACACATTCTGTAAGGCAAGTGCAGACATATAATTTTTTCCATTATTAATATATACACTACCAGTCAAAAGTTTGGACACACCTTCTAATTAAATTTTTTTATTACTTTAAAAGAGACTGGATAATGATGAACTGTTTCTCTTTACTTAGTTGAGAGGTTGTTGACATAAAAGGTTATTAGTGGAATTTCTTTCCTTCTTAATGCATTTG
>JAQQZR010000033.1:13208003-13219082 GCA_030068235.1 Notoglanidium macrostoma
TGTGTGTGTGTGTGTGTGTGTGTGTGTGTGTGTGTGTGTGTGTGTGTGTGTGTGTGTGTGTGTGTGTGTGTTGAAGGAGGTGCTAGTTTGGGCTAATGAATAAATTCTTCTTCGACTGAAGTGCACCTTCATTCTTCATCACATTTCCTGTCTGGGAGAGAAAGTGTTTAATGTGATAGGCAGGTATTTTCTTCACCTCATACTAATCCTCTTTGTTTGCAGGTGTAACTGAGTAATAGGTCTTTAGGGATGGGCACAGGAAAGTTAAACAAAGTGGGGAAAAGTTGTCTCTCACACTGTGCTAATAAAAATGTTATAAGTTATTTTGAAAAGTTTGCCTTGAGAATTTAGAGGAACCTTGTTATTTATGTTAATGCTCTTGTTTAGCACAGGCTCATATGTGATACTGAATAGTTGTATTAAGATCCAATAGTTGGCTGATAGAGATTCAGCCAAGAACTTGCAGATTGCTGCTGCAAAAATCATTTTCTGTCAATCTGCAAGTAAACATATGAAAAGAGATGCAACGACATTACAACAGGATTTAATATGGCATCGGAACTCTGTGTGACCATATGGAATCCTGTTGCATCCCCTCTTACACTTCAGAAAGTATGTTACTGAAGGTTTTATTCATTTTTTTTCTATGTTGAAGCACCCAAGGCCATTGACAGTATGTGAAAGAAGTTGATTTATATCACAGTTGAATGTTAAAAATTGTTAAATTAAAAAAAGAAGAAGCTAAATCTCTAATTAAACATACTGTAAATGTTGGCACTTCAAAATACAGAAATAAGAAAAATTGTCACATACTCTAAAAACATAACACTTGGTTGACAGGATGAGAAATGTATGCTTTTTTATCATTAGCTAAAGGAGGTCAATTATAGAATGCATATGTGAAAATGATGTTTGGAAATAATGAATGCTTTTGTACAGGGCAATACTTGGAAACACCTGTTATGCTGAAACAGTTAACCTTCTGTGACAGCGATCTTTCACTGTCTTGTTAATGCTTTCCAGTGCCAGGCAATCAGTGGCAATTTGCAGAGACATCTGAACAAGTGTATTGTCAGTGTTTTTAATGAAGTGAATTTTAGAGATATATTATGCCTTGTGGTGCAAAAATAGTCCATTTGGAGTGGAGCATTTTAAGTGTTTAAAGCATACTGTAATATAGTTAACAATATCTGTGCTTCCTGTATTTCTCTCTTTAAAAAAAAAACAATTCTGGTAGTGGTTTGCTGCAAAAATAAATAGACTAAATTAATAAGAGGAAAAAGAATGTAAAAACATGGTGTGTAGTACTTATTAGGTTCTGGCAGAAAAGACTGCATAGTCTGGAGCAGTATGGGTAATAAAGTCATTAATTCAGCTGATGAAGTTGGCCTTTAGGTTAAAGAAAAATCATATCTGTCTTCCTCTAAGATGTAACTGGGGAGGCACAGGGGGGAGGAGGGGTTGGCTAATTAGCAGACCAAAAAGAGGGGGAATGTGAGGAGGGAGGGATAGGATGGGGGAGTGCTAGAGGTGCTTCTACGGAACTCCTAATGAGACATGTTTTGGGTGAGGGAATGACACACTCATCACACACTGAGCCAGAGATGCAGCAAGCTATCTCAGCCGCTCCACACCAGCTAATGATGGGAGTGGGAGGAGGGAGCCATGGTTTAATGTCAGTTAATACAGAGTTCTAATGAGCTGCTTGTGTTATTAAGGCTAGGGAACAACTAGAAGAAGACCAGACACTTCTGACTGACTCTGCCTCTATTTGAGTAAGAATGCTTCTTTATGCTGGGCAAACTGCAAAATAGATTTGTTTTTGTCTCCTCCATTTAAAAAAAAAGATAAAGACATTTCACTTAGGGAGTTGTCTGGGAGGTTGTGCTGTTCCGTATTAAAGGATATTTTTAGGCCAGCATTTTTTTCTCGTCTTAGAGACTATAGTCACAGTTTGGTAGATTGCAAAGAGATAGGTCTTACTGCTTTGCTTTTTTTGTGCTCTCCAATATCAGTAAGTCTTGTCGCTCACCCAAACCTGGCCTGTTGTGTCTGCTGTCTCTGGACCTGGCTATTTGAGTGACGGCTCTGCATACATTTGACAAGCATGTCATGTTGATGGACAGGATCCATTTACTTCTACCTGTCTGTCATAAGAACAATGTGGAGGCTGTCAGGATGCTGTGCATTTGAATGTCACCGATCAGAATTCCTGCTTGTAATAAAGACAAGAAGACAGGCTGTAACTAAGATAATCAAATAAAGCAATAGAAATATGTCACATAACACTCATTGCATATTTATTTGATAACACAAACCTGGTTGGTCTTTTTTTTCCCTCTAGGTCATTATTTTATCATTCAGACTGCATAAAATGTGATTAATTAATACCATTTTTTAAAATAAAGACCTTGAATCAAAGAAACCCTACGGCAATAACACTGACGTTAATAATGCTGTTGTCGCTGGAGTAGGCTAGTTTCCATTATTGTTTCGTTTTATTACTTTGTGGTTTGAGTGCAACTATGTGTTGAATGAAACACATTGTTTTATGTCTTCATCATTTATGGCACTGGTTTTTCATTTTAGCTGTGCTATAGGCATCATGTCTTCGGCCATTCTGTTCTGCACTCCCCTTCTCGCTCTTGGTCTCTAAACAGCAGTAGTATTACTATGCCATGCACAAGGGAGCCCATGACCTTAGCATGACTTCAATTCCGCCTGCATTGTGTTTCATTGTGTGGTTTCCAGGAGGGAACCTGCAGTGCTGTGTTCGCTTACAAGTTAAGCTGTAATGGCAATCTAGATTTTTAAATTCACAGCACATATGCAGTACCACTGTGACTAATTTGCGACCATTGAAAATGTAAGCCAGGGAAGCAAAATTTAAATAATTTACATTTATTTAATTTTGTAAGAGATGACCTGAATTTAGTTATTTTTCAGCGATGGAGTGAGATTTTGTGTAATGTCCATTTGTGACATTAATGTTCTACAATTGAGACACAGTGAAAAGTAAACAGTTACCAATACCATTATGTGGAAAATGTTTAAATAATCACTTAGCTTGGTACATTTTCTGACACCTTTATTTTGTAAGAGTGTCCCCTTTTTTAGACAAATACATCAAATTAAAAGCAAATGTGATAAGTCTGCTTTTCTAGTGTTTCCATTTTTTTTTCAATCAAATTTGCAACTTAAATATTTCCTAGCATTAATCGCTATGTTTAGTCTTATATCTGTGGCATGTTGCAAGTCTGACCTTCAGAGCAAGCATATCAGTGGGAAGTTATCCGGACTTTTAGAGCCTTGGTCCTTCTTATAGAGAGGGTTCTTTGTGTAATTCTGGCCTGTTTGTAGAGTGTTTGAGAGACACTGTGGCCTCATCTGGCAAAGCCTCTTCTACAGAGGCTCTGATTCCCAAACAAATGTGTGTTGGGTGAGTGTTGCCAGAGCCACTGCTCCTCTCCTGCAGTTCCACTGAGAGCCAATGCAGAGAAAGCCTCGGAGCCTGAGAGCACTCAAAACATCAAGAGCTGTGCGGTGCCAGTGCTGGTGTCAGGCCAGAACCATTCAACGGAACATCAGACGCAGACAGAGAGGAGGGACTCATGTGCGTCAGTGTTACTTTCACTAAAAGGTTAATGTTAGTTTTAGCTTTGTTATTAGACTGAGATGTTGCCAATCACTCACTCTATAAAACCAAGTAACAGCAACGTACCATCACTTCCAGTTTCTTAGTCAAAAAGGACACTCTTAATTGAGGCCTTTAAGTAACAAAGGGCCGTTGGCTCTGAGCAGATCCATTTGGATTAACTCCAGACCTAGTGGGTGAAAGGTTGCTATGCTTTTGACAGCAGAACTTGCTGAAAGACTGGAACAGAGGCATAGACTGTGGTGAGGGAACTAGAACTTCCTGGACCTCCTCCTATGGCTATTTCTTTTCACTGGACAAGAAAATGTCCAAGAAAATAGTTTATTGATAGCTGGTGGGATGAAAATGGTTGGCAAATGTTTGTGTGCTTGAGATATTTTGATAAAAAACAAGAAGTTGTAGTTGGTTCAAATTTTTAGAGGTGAGATATTTGTGTTTTAAATTAAAACATATAAAACACTCTACAGAGAATACACAAAATCAGCACTTATTTCTGATTAGATAAATGGAATGACTTTACTTCATGCTTGTTTGTGACTCTGTGGCACTTTTAAAACTATTGTAAAAAAAAAAAAAGAAAAATATAAGTACAATTATGGCCTGAGGACCTTTGGAGAATTCAATTACCAAGTACGCTGGAGATGGAACCAAGATTGCTCTGTATCTAACAAAAACAATTAAAGCCTATCTGATTGTAGGATTTAGCTGTGGAGTCAATTTTGGAACGCAAACATGGCTGATGAAGTTGTTCTCTCTCATTTATTTTTTTTTCACATTTGCAATTCATTTTTTTCACCACCTCCTTTAAACCATTTCTGCTTTATTTGTGCCTTTTACTTCTGTGAAAGGATTTTTTTTTGCCTTTCTCTCTTAATGTGACAGTCCTGTTCCCCTGTCCTGTCCTCCTCTTTGTCTTGTGCACCGGTGTGTGTGTGTGTGTGTGTGTGTGGGTGTGTGTGTGTGTGTGGGTGTGGAGATGTGCACTGTTCACCAGCCTCTTTGCCTCAATAATGAAAATATCACAGTGAAGCCAGAGTGAGGAGTCTGACCTTTATCGGCCTGGCGTATTTTTGCCACGCTTGCTTGCTCTTTTGTAAAATGCCTGGCCACACTCCTCTCCCACGGGCAATCCGACTGAGAGACCGCAGCGGATTGAGTGTTTGTAGATCTATACCCAGTGTAAATAATTTACCGTGTTCAGACGCCACTCAAGAGGAGGAGAAGAAAAATATGCAGCACCGTGTCTGAAAATGGAGAGCTGCTCTATTTGGATGCAGCGCAATGCACCCAATTACTGTTCGGCTTAGAAGCACTGAGAAAAAAACAATGAAGCAGCCGACTTCTAAATTTTACATGATGAACTGGATTGGAATGAGAGATCTATTCAGTAGCAAAACAGCTATTTTAATATATCTATTTATATATATATACCTTAAAGGTAATGCAGTTGAGTATTAAATTGATTTTATATGTAGAAGAAGCACATTTGATTGATAACATTTTTATCAAAATGCAGTTAAGTTAATTCGCTGTTAAATTGTGCTGGTGCAAAAACATTGACTCAGAATCCAAAAATGATCAGACATCAGTGTAAAGGGTTGTAATAGAATGTAAACTTCATTTATGCAGAGACAAGAAATTGGTATGATAACAGTAATACTGTTTGTTTAATTTAATAGTATAAATGTACACATACTATATTAACAGCAATACTTATGTTTCAGTTCATCTCTAGGCAAATGCAAAGCAGGGTATATGTATAATTTTATAGCACCATGACAGCTCAAAGTGCTTCACAATGTCAAAGCAACAAGATAAGTTACAATAGAATATTTTAGAAATAAAAGTAGATTACAATAAGAATAACAAACTAGATTAAAAATATAGTAAGATAAAAAGGTAGAAAGAACAAAAAAAGGCAAGGGTGTAGTACTAAATAAAATAATAAATTACAAGATAAATTGCAGTGCAGTGCTAGCCCTGAGTACTCATTTAACCTTAAAATTGTTAGGTTTGACTAGACAACTACTTTTTTCAGGTATAACAAACAACATACTTAATTCTATATGTTCAATTCAATTCAATTTTATTTGTATAGCACTTTTAACAACAGACCTTGTCACAAAGCAGCTATATAAATTCTGAATATAAACTTATGAACTAATAAATTCATCTATATATATCCCTAATGAGCAAGCCTTTTATAATGTTATATGTTATGACTCAAAAACAAATAAGGTATTCTGTTCTATAAGCAGATGCCTCCTACATAATCCCTCCTCATATTTACTATATTTTTAAACATTTCTAAAAAACATTTCTGTGCTCAGCCTCCAGGAACCCCGTCAATGCTCAGGAGCCCAGCCTGTTGCCTGCTTTGCCAGTGCTAGATTTTCCCAAATGCTGTTACAAAAATGGAAACAGATTCAAGCAGTGTCAGCAGTGTCACTGTAGTAAAAAGTTTAAATACACACGTGGACAAAATTGTTGGTACCCTTCAGTCAATGAAAGAAAAACTCACAATGGTCACAGAAATAACTTTAATCTGACAAAAGTAATAATAAATAAAAATTCTATGAAATTTAACCAATGAAAGTCAGACATTGATTTTCAACCATGCTTCAGCAGAATTATTTAAAAAAATAAACTCATGAAACTGTATATGTTAAAAAATAATACTTTGAGGTTTCAGACCCAAAGCATAGAAAAGATACTTGGATTGTTTTATTAACCTTCTGTTTAATAGCTACTAGAAATTGCATGTGTACGATAAATTCTGACCTAGTTTTCACCAAATGATAAAAATTGTGAACAGATTCAGATAAGGTCAGTAATGCTGAACTTGGTGTCCGCTGTTGCTGGCTAATGTTCAATAGAAGCTGTGCAGGAAGCTGTGGTTATAACAATGTCTACCTTGCTGATGGCCATAATCATGAATTAATTAAGCTAAGTTCTGTTGAAACCAAAAACTTGGAGATGGGGGACAAATTAAATGAAAACCCAACAAAGGTGTCTTATTGAGGTGTTGTGCTACAATGAGCCACCAAAAACATCTTCAGTGTGCCTTGGCATAGATACTACAAGTCTCTGGAACAGTATTGGTGCAGAGAACACCATTTTTCCAAAAGATATTAGTGAGTTGATAATGGTTAAGGTTTTGTGATGTTTAAGGCAATTGCATATGAGTTATATCATTTTCATACTTATCAATGAAAAATGATAACCAGTGAGCCTTCAGGCCATGGGGATGAGGGCATTTTCATCCAGAACGTACCCAGTCCTATCAAGACAAAAATCTTGGACAAAGATGATTGGTCATAATAACTATGTAACAATAACATTGTTTTTTCAACAACTCTCTCCTCTAAGTGAACAAGTGGACGCAACCTTGCCTGCAAAATGCCTCCACAGCGTAACAAAGTTATTATTTTTTCCTTTAATTTGTCATCCATCACTACAACAATGTGCTCAGTGTGCCTAGCCTCTAACCCTAAACCTGTATGAAATCCATGCTGTGCTCTATGCCAGTCTCCAAGGTTTATCTGGGCAGCATGCCAGCACAGAAACAGGATGCCAGTTAGTGTAATGCAGTCATTTGATATTAGCCTGCAAACTGTGTAAGACAATGAAAAGGAATTGACAGTGCTTTGCAAGGCATTTGCTCAGATGTCATGTGAGAAGAGTTAATGGAGCTGCGTTTGATGGATTATATCTGTTGTTCAGGGTCCGTAAAATTAAAATGATCAGAATTTAACCACTGTATTTTTTTCAACTTCAGTTTTGTTTGTTTGTTTTTACCAAATTAGAAAACTGTGATATAACATTATAACAAAGTTTGATATAGCATTGTATATTAAAGTCTTTTGTTTTCACAATGCCAAAAACTGCAGTGACTCTTGATAGACCCAGTTATCTATCTTGATTTTAGGAAGGGTTGTTAAACATGGCTGTTCAACTACATTTTACGACATTGTTTTGCAAACTCTATTGCAGAATGCACAATGGGAAATTTGTGCCTGTAATTTGGACAGATTCTGTCTCATATAATAAAATCTGGTGCTAGAAAGATTTGTGGATTCACTCCTTGACATTATGCACCTAACACCCAAAGCTATCTAAAAGATTAAACTGTACATTAATTCACTGACTGCATGTAAACATTTACGCTAAACCTCTAGGAGATTATGCTCATAGTGTACAATCTATCTCAGTTCACCTGGTTCTCACCAGGACATCTCGTCTCATATGAAGGTGTTTGTTTTTTTGGCTGTTGTCCATTTGCAAATCACGCATGTTCGTAAGTTTAAAATCATCTTCTTAGGTCAACATTAACATATTGTTCCTATTAGTCGATTGTTGTAAACAATTAACAGACATGAGACCGAGTTATGTCCACCATTTCGGTTGTACTGTTGAGTTCAAGACCTTTTTTGACATTTACACATTTCCTTTACATCTCTGAAAATTTTCAGTGCTTTTAAAATGTATTGCATCAACATAACTGTTTTAACACAACTGAAAATTTTAAAGAGATGTTCAAGCAACTGAAATATTCTCATTACAGTACAATTCATAAAGAAAAAATATATATATTTAGGTTTGTTTGTTACAATATCATCCTTATAAGTATATTTTATATTGTTAACACTCTGTGGTGTTATAGAACTAATAGCTGCACGGCATTCGTTTTTTTTATTTACTCTGCTGAAGTATAATTAAGGTGGTTTAGTTTCCTGAACTTGTGAGGCAGTAGGAAATGACTTAAACTGAAATTGCAATTAAAATGTTTCCTCTGGATGCAAGTTAAAAAATGTCTTTATCAGATAAAAGATTTTGAGTACAAAACAATCTGTAAAGGAAAGATGTCTGTAAGTAGCAGCCTGTTGGAGGCCCTAATTAATTGTGATTGGTGGTCGAGGATAGAAGTGGGACATGAGTAGACTGAGCCGAGGGACAGAATTGAGACAGGCCCATGATTAATGTGCTGGCTGTGATGCATGGTGATAAGAAAGACAGGACTGAGCCACACAATGCTGATGACTACCACCTCAAAAAAACAACATGGCAGTAACAGTAAGAAATAACAACGGTATACAATTATAGCAAGCTAGCAAGCTCTACTGGCAATGCTTATCTTCCATTCCAACATTTAGTTCTGCTTATGATTTTGTAACGGATCTCCTTAATACAGAGTTTGTCTGACAGAATCACGGTCACATTTCTGCAGCACCTCTTTGCTCTGGAGAAGACACACAGCATTGAGACTGAAATACTCAGCCTGGGGCTAAATTCTAAGCTAAACATTCGAGTCCTTCCTGGTTAGCTGCCAGCACTGTGCCAAGGCTGTCATGGTGATGGGTTGGTATGTCGAATATTCCAGAGAGGAACGCTTGCTAGGCTAATTAAAATGCAGGTGAATGTTACGAGGCTCACACATCTGCCTTGTGCGTATACACACTTCATTGCCAATCAGCTATCTCCCTAAGAAGAAATAGGATTAGGAGAAAGACTTGATTTAAGTTGATGTTCATTTTTACTGTTAAGTTATCTGTCATTTAACTGTTTTAAGTTGATGATCATTTTTATTGTTATGTATTTTTCATAGTGTTAACATTGTTCTGTACTATTTTAGGCAGCTCAAAGATAATCACTTCCATTCTCAATCCTTTCTCACTCTGGTGTGTTGTTTTTCCCCAATAATTGTTGTAGGCAATGATCTTTAAAAAGCAAATTGTTCTCTTTATCCATGTCTCTACTTTCTGTTTGTTGCTTTTTTCTTTCTTTTTTCCATTTTTTTTTATAACTCTAATGAAGTGTATGCAGCCTTGCTTCTCACTCCCGCCTGCCTGTGCTACTTATTAAAGCCATGCAAGGCCAGAGTAGCAGCCCAAAAACACTCACACAGATACACCACTGCTTTCTCATTATTCACAGAATCAGGCCAGTGAGACATCTCAAAAATTCAGTGGCTGACTTTTTGCATAGCATCTCAAACTTGTTAATGAGATGTTGTGGCTTAGCACTGCTTGTGGAAACATACAGAGAATTGATGGAATGTTGTAAATCATTGTTTGAATGCTTCACTCCATTGTTCTAAATAAACTTTACTCCAGATGTTCTAAAGTGATGGAAGCCAGTTTGTTACTTCATGTCTAAATGACACTTTGATTTGTCCATAAAATAGATAAAAGGCTTTGCACACTTTACTGAACTCTTCCACTTTTCCATAGATTCCCAGGAGAGGGAGCAAGCCTCTATTCCTCTCTGTCTCTCTCAGACCTTCATTGAGGAGCTTCAGCATGCAGACACTGATAGCCAACAAGCTAAACGAGAGAGAGAGAAAGAGAGAGAGAGAATGGCCACCCAAGGGAGTGATAAGCGGGCTGTTTCTAGGTCAGTGCAGAAGGGATGCAGGTTGTAGTGAAGGCCTCTTTTTCTCAAAGAACCTGCAGTACCAACCCAACCTCCAATTAAAGTGTGAGCGCCTGTCATCTCTCTCTCTCTCTCTCTCTCTCTCTCTCTCTCTCTCTCTCTCTCTCTCTCTCTCTCTCCCTCTCTCTTCCTTTCCATCCTTAGCCAAGCATGAGAAAACATCCCCAAAGGCTTTGGACAGAGACAAGACAAAGATTTTCAGGATCGATGGTGAAAAAAGAAAGGTAGTGAAATTTTTAACATGATGAGATCTCATCAGAATAAAGTGCCCTGCTCTCCTTTTTTGTATTCCTGAGCGCAATGAAGTATGCATAAAGAATTCATTGTACAACTTCTTGACTAATCTCAAAAGCATAAGGTTTTGGAAAAAGCATGGAAGCGTTAGTGCATAATCAAATTAACATTTAAAGTGATGCAGAGTGGAAGACAATGGGTGAATTTTCCAAATGCATCACATTGCTGAGAGGTCTGAAGTATGCACGAGGAATCTGTCGCATGAGCTTTTGACTAATCTCAAAAGCATACAATTTTGGAAGAAGTAGATGCTTTAGTGCATCAACAAATTAGCATTCAAAGTAATGCAGAGCTGAAGACAATTGGACGAGTTTTCCAAATGCATCACAAGATAAATACCATTATGGTTGGCATAATATATACAATATAATATATGCACATTGCTGTAATGCCACCATGGTATAGAGTGTAGAATTTAAAAGGTCTCTCCAATGATAAAATGATTTAGAAAACATTTGGAGGCAGGTGTTTTTATCCTCTCTTTTACTTCTGTGAAATATACTTGGATTTCAGGCTCAGAAAATCATTGGTAAAGCAGAATTTATCATCCATCATTTTTAATGATTAAAAAAAATGACCTAATTCCATTTTGGGGTTGTCCTTGTGCATATATAAAGCTGATAATACACACACACACACACACACACACACACACACACACACACACACACACACACACACACACACACACACACACA
>JAQQZR010000033.1:13224502-13242002 GCA_030068235.1 Notoglanidium macrostoma
ATATATATATATATATATAAAATAAAGCTGATGCATTAACCTGAAATAGAACAAAGACAGGTGGACTCAAACCTTTTTAGGAGCATGTGTGAATGTAGCCCCTTTAATAATGACAAGGGAATCATTTACTTGTAGTACTACAAATGTGAGAGCTGATGTGATGCTGCTGGTCTAGAGAATATTCATCTCACTGTTTCAGAGATATTTGTGCAAAACCTTTATGCGTCAGAATCAAGAGTTGCATGAAATGAGTAGTAACGGCACTGGCTTCATAGATAGTGACATTTAATGCAGGAAAAGTGCCAAGTCGTCACAGCATACAGGGGTGTGCTTGTAAATAATTAATCTTTGCTCTTCATGTCTGCTTGTCAGTACAGACTGGGGGCTTGTATCCTGGCAACGCGCCATGGTTTCCACATGCTGCAGGGAGCCAGAGGCCCTCAGGGGGGAGCCAATCCTTTCCCTGCCTGGAGCTGAAACAGCACAGAAACAGCACAGAAACACACACACACACACACACACACACACACACACACACACACACACACACACACACACACACACACACACACAGAGGTAACATAAATGCCCACACAGTACACACGGGATTGAACAGGCATATTCAGTTAGATTCAAATTGTACAGTAATTTCCATAATTTCTGGTTATAGTCCATCAATTTGTTTTTGATTGTTTTTCATTTAAATACCCCTTTATTTGTTTTATTCTATGACCAGAATGTGCTGGAACACACTGCACTGGAAGGATGCCTTGGGCTTTAGGTTGCAGCATCAATATGCGTCTTAATCAGTCCTGCTGATGTATGTGCTGCACAGACAGTGACCCTGGGTGAATAAATACTCTTGTATTTGTCTGAAGTGTGCTTTTCAACTGGAAGAACATGCTTTATGCTATTGACTTACATTCTGCAAATATTTAATATTTTAAAACCATTGCAGGGTGTCACAGTGGTGCAGTGGTTTACACTGTTGTCTCACAGCAAGGAGGTTCTGGGTTTGAATCTTATGACCAAATGGGGCTTTCTGTGTGGAGTTTGCATGTTTTCCCCATGCCTGCATTGGTTTCCTCTGGGTGTTCCTGTTTCCTCCCACAGTCCGAAAACATGCAGATTAGGTCAACTGGCTACTTTTAATTCTCTATGTTTGCTCCTGTGATACACTCTGTACATCTGTCCAGGGTGTACCATGCTTCTTGCCCAAAGTCAGCTGGGATTGGATTCAGCTTCCCTGTGACTCTGACAGTTAAGCAGTACAGATAATGGATGGATGGAATATCATTGCATTTTTTCTATTCATATTGTATTCCTTTATCTTAAAATACTAAATTTATTGGTGAATCATCTTATTTTTCAAGAGTTGGTAATCTGATTACTCTTTTTTAGTAGCTGTGATGAATTGGAATTATTTTAAATATCTGAACTATGTTTTTGCTTTCACACATAATTCTGTTACATGTATTTCATTAATCCTCTACCTTGTGTATGCATTCATGAATGCACACATTCATTTATCTATTAGCATATGTGCTTATTCTTTTTTGCTTCAGCCACCTTAATGTCATGCCCTGATAAATATCTTTTTTATAACATTATTAACTATAGTCTGCATATTTTGCACAGCAATAATTGATTGTTTTGTGTAATTTTCTGTAATGAAGACAGATAAATTATTAATGTGTATGTGAATTGGTGAGCTAATAAGCTCAATTTGATCAATTCCAAGTAAATGCTAGATTGTCCTTTAAGAGGTACCTTCTCTTCTGATTATCTGATGAAACCATATGACCTGTTTCTGAAATATGTCCATTGCTCAGTGAATAGATACTAAAAATACATCCTCTATTCTGCTGAAGAAATCTGGCATTCTTCAATAAGACCCCTCTTCAAGTCAGATAAGGGCTTATGTCACCCTATGTGTTTCAGGAGGCACAAAATCCAAACCCTGTGCTTTGGAAGGTAATTAAATATAATTATTTTAGCCTTCACAAATGAGTAATTACAGTATAAAAGAGAGAGTTGAGATTAATGCCATAATGAGGCAGGAAATCATGCACATTAGGGCAGCTCCACCAAATAACAATGATATTCATTTTTCTTCTAATTCACTAAATATGCGTTTTTATAAGTCATGATGATGGAGCAAAAATCACAGAGTCTATGGTAGAAACAATATTTTTTTTAGTCATGGATTCTGTGCATATCTATAGAATTATTCTTTTAAGAAGATTATGGTTATATCCATATGACACTCAAAGCATAAAATTAACTAAGATGGCAAATGAACTAGTTATAGGAATTGAGAAATAAAGTAATTAATTAATAAAAAAAGCTGTTCTCATCACAGAGCTGGAATGTGTTGTTCAGGGCTGGTGAAGTCCTCCCTCCAGGGTCAGCTTCATTAAAATTCTAATGGCTTCTCAGCCAAATGCAAATGACGCTAATGACAAAGCTGGAGGAGAGAGAGAAAGTGAGTGAGAGAGAGAGGCGAGAGAGAGCGAGAGAGAGAGAGAGAGAGAGAGAGAGAGAGGAGGAGGACACCATTAGAGTTATGTTTTTTCAACAAACAAAATACAATATGGGACAGTGTATGTATTGGGGGTGGAGCTCCTTAGAGAGTGGTTGAGAACCATATGGTACAGTTAAAGTTCTCAAAGCGGCTCTAAGCAGTAAGGACAGATTCATGCTGATGCTTCGCTGGTGTTACAGCAATAACGTAATTACCAAATTAACTATCTCAATCTTTGAAGAGTTTTCCTTCAGGAACTGACTTCTATATTTATATAGTACTATTCTTAACACTAAATAATTTTGTAAAAATAATGCTTACAAATTTTTTTTGTAAGAAATTGCCTGTAGCTCAAATGTTTGAAAGGTACAAAAGGAGCTGCAGTTCATCTATTAATGAAACCATGCCTAGGCTCTTGTCTCACAACTCGTCAGCTCAGCATGGCTTGAATTCTTAGTAACCATTGTGGAAAAAAATGCCTGGAGATGGCATTTCATTCAGAGAACTGTTTCAGAGGGGAAGCTCTGCACAAAGCAGACGGTTGTTTATTCAAGTTTAGTCAAGTTTATTCCGAGAGAAAAGAGACAGAGAGAATGTGTGTGTGTGTGTGTGTGTGTGTGTGTGTGTGTGTGTGTGTGTGTGAGAGAGAGAGAGAAAGAGCATTAGAGAGTTTTGAATACATACTCTCTCAGCTTCTGATCCCTAAGTGAAAGCATATCTCGCCTGCCAGCTCTTCACTACTGAACTTTTTGTCATAGAGCTGGAGTCCCCTCACGCTCGCAGCTGTGGGTTTGATGTGTCGTTTCCCAGCAAGCAAGCCAAATTCCCTCTGCTTAAAAGCACGCAAACATGGATGCACATACCAGGCCCAGTAACTTTAGGAGAGGCTCCTATCTGAAGTGCCCTGCCTTGTGTCCGAGTCTTGACAGTTGGCTGGATTCCCATCCTCATTATTCAGCTCCGTGGCTGAAGGAACCTTTGAATAGTTTTGATTTGTATGTCACTTGGAGTTACTTTGTGCTTTTCGCAAATGAGTATGAACTAATGCCTTTACTGCTCAACATAGTGAATTGAGTGGCACAATATTTCGCAAATAAATAAAAACTACATTCTTTTCTTAGACATAAAGATGCAAAGAAACACCTTCATTGTTTTGTCATTATATCTTAGAGTATTTTATTTTCTAAAGTTAATTTGCTGTTTAGTAGGTCTCGAGGCATTTTCTGTATTGACTTGAACTTGTCTTTGACATATTGGCATTTGAGCTTGTATTTGTCTCAGTCTTGGGCATTGTGCTTGTTAAATATGGTCTTGGTCTCGTCCAAGTTTTTTCTAAATAATGTTCACTTTGATTTTCTTTTTGCATGCAGAAAGTTCTTCAAGAAGTATTTAATTCATTCTTCTAGAAAACATAGCCTAATCACTGCCGCAATGCACAAAAGAAGCTAACTGCTTGAAATAAAGATTTGGCCTTGAAAAGGATGATTTATTGTTTTCAATCTTAATGTTGATTTGGTCTTGCTTTTATTTGGACTCAATAAAATTTGACTTGGCGTCGACCCCCCTAAGACTCAGACTTGACTTGATTTTGGCTAGTCCTGGTCTTCAACTTGCCTTGGACTTCACAGTGATGATCTTGACTCAGTCCAAGTACAATTTCGTACTTCTGTACATTTTGATCTCTCTGTATTCAGAACCACAAGATCATGTAATCTGTTTTGTCAGTGAAAAATAACAAATGTGCTTTTGTTTGGAATTCTGTTCACATGCTGGTCCATAACCATTACACTGCTTTACAAGTGCAATTAGGAAGCACAGGGCAGAACAACCACTTTGATTACCTTAATTTAAAATGGCCTCCAGCAATGTGAGGTTGGATAGCTTAGCTTGGCAGCACAATGACAAATGTCTGCATCTGGAAAACTAACTGGTGTTTAGAGATTAGGGTTGTGCATATGAACTGACATTATTTCACAGCACAGAACTTACTTTCAATAAGACTTTAACAGACATGGTTTTTGATGAGTTGAATTGAATTAAGCCATTTTGAATGGTTCTCTTTTACCTTAAATAAATAATATAAAATCACTTTTGTATTTTTGTATTTATGTTATTTGTACTGGGCAACATGATGACACAGCAGGTAGCACTGCCACCTCACAATTCCAGGGTCCCTGGTTTGACCCTGAGCTCCAGGCTCTCTAGTTTCTTACTACTTCTCAAAAAATGCCAACTGGCTATCATAAATTACCCCATGGTAATTGAATGAGTGTGTGATTGAGTGTTTTATATTTAAAATTTTTACTTTTTTTATTGATATATACACAGATTGCAGTAATATGGACTATTTTGTGTAAATCTATTAAATTCCAGCCACAGTTAAGTTATTAAATCCCAGTTAAGGTCTTTTGAGTTCCAGATTGTAACACTACAAAATGTGAAAAATGTCAGGAGGGTCACAACTTTTATAAGTCACTGCAAATTAACTCTTAAGCCTTGTCTCAGGAATATGTTTCATCTTTATCCATTGTGGGAAGTTTCAGATTCAGTGTCCTCTGGTGCATCTGTGCTGGTCAGTGGGTGGTCAACCTATCTCTCTCAACTTTGTCTGGACCTTTAGCCTGGCCAGCATGCTTCAGCTGCTCATGACAAACTCATAAATCCAGGGGTGGAAAACATATGAAGAAGGACATGAAGCGGACATCTCACCTGCTGTCTACCTGCTGCTTATGTTCTACAAACAACCCCTGTTCTTTCTGTAGAAACAAAGAGAGGGACACACAACATGCAGAGCTAATGTTAATGCATATAGCATGGACAACGTACATTTGAATACCGATGTCATTTGATCTTTTCTGATGTACAAATCTACATCCAAAGTTCTTTGGTTGAGTCCTAGATTTCCTTGCCTCAGGTAATTTTTTGATCACATTTGGATTATGTTGTTGGTCAGAGTCAGACCTGAGGTCAGTTGAATTGCTTTCCCACCAGGTTAGCATGACTGATGTGTATGCTGTCTGTACACATGAGGGCTTGTTGCCAAACCTAGCAACTATTGGAAGAACATGTGGTTGTCAACATTGAAAGCCTCTCTATCTGCTGGCCCAGCAGAGGGCTTCAGTTGCCCAGCGAGGGCTGAGGAAGTGCAAATCTGCTGAATTTGACTGTGTTTCTCAGCATGATGCCATAGGTGAGCTGTCAGGTCATTGTCTAACATGGACCTGACTTCTGTTGCCTTTGAACATGTCTGACCCATTTAGTCTGTTAGAGGACACCTGTTCAACACCTGTCAAAATATGGAAAGGACCAATAGGAGCTTTAGACCTATAGACCTTATTGACCTTGTGTTCACACATGGAAGTGAACAGAATCCTGAAACCATTTTCTGTTGGTTTAACTGGTCATAAATGAGTGGCTGAGCACAGATGAAATCAGTTTTGGCTATATTGTGTCTTATATTATTTTCTATTGAAAATTTTGACTTGCATCTATTGAACATGGATTTATTCATTGAATTTTTCATTCTTGCTGTGGTGTGTTGCCTCTGCTGTGAATGTGTTTTGCATCAGATTTGAGTGAAATAGACAGGGCAAACACAATACGCTGACTAGGACAAATATCTTGAAGCTTTTGGTAACATTCTAGTTCTTCTCTCTATAATGGCTTATCAACATTTGAAAGGGGACTGATTAACCTGTCTTATAAATTACTGTTCATGACCCAAGGTCAAGCATGTCTCTTATAAATGTATTTAATAATGCTATTGATTAAGGTATTAAGCTGGTGGCTTTGATAGCAATGAGAATGACAACAAAAATGTCAGGAATTGAATGGTGTAATAGAGACATCAGTACATTAAATGGCTTTCAAAGTCAGGGGAAATCCCTACACTCTAAATAAAAATGCTCTGAAAAATAAGTGTGCTTTAGTTGTCTGTGTAATTGAGCTTTGGTGTGAGTTTATTTCAAAGATTTACCTGAATCACACCTTACAATAAATTAACAAATAAAGTATCTGAGACATAGGTCTTAAACTGTAGCAAAGAGAATGTGCATGATATAGACAGTATTTATTGTTCTATATTGCATAACCCAAACAATGAATTAATAAAGTGTTACTTTCCTATCAATGGAAAGAAAATGCAATCACTCATCTGCATTATTATTTATAGATGAGATATTTTGTGATATTTTGAGTCCCTGAAATATCATGCAGAAAATTGACATATGAGATGGAAAGCAGAATAAAAAAAATTTGTTTCATGAGCCTATTTTAAAGTCTTTTGCTCCATTGAATTTTGGACTGATATTTCCTGCTCAGGACAAAGATGAAAGTTTCCTTAATCTTTTAAAGGAATCTTTTAGGTCCTTGAGCTGATTGGTAATCTGATTGGAAATGTTCTCAGGGTCTGCTATATAGGGTGCCGTTTGTGAAAACAGTTTAACATTTTTTTATGGGTGTCATTTTTTTATGATGCAGCATAATTTTCATACATGTAGAGATAAATTCATCCAAAAACAGTGTTGGTCAAAAAAAATGTATAGTTGTTTTATTGCAAACTCAAAATCTACAGTTAATTATCTCTAACTAAGGAGTTATTTGTTAAATTTCATGCAGCCAATCGAGGGAAATTAGTAAAAATGTTTATTGTATCGTCATCTTAACAGGTTCTTTGTTATAAATCCCTATATGTCACAATGAACTTTGCAACACTGGACTATTTTGTAGTGACATGCCTAATGTAAACATAAACATAGAAGTTAAATGTAAATACAAATGTTTAATGCAATCATAAAATTTAAACTTAACCATAAATGTTAAATGTAAATATTAAATGTAGAATTTTAACATTTAATTTATATGCTAACTGACCCGCCCTTTAGGAATGGGCTTCACTGAGAAAACATGACATCAGTAGGGTTGCCAGGTTGACACCATACTGTACTAGATTAGGAACAATGTATGTTAAGTCAAGTCAAGACAAGTCAAGTCAAGTGGCAATGGTGTTATAAATGAGCCCATGATTTTGGGCTTGAAAAGGGAAAGTAGAAGCTATAACACTGTACCACTTATTATCTTCTACACTATTCACTGATTAAAATAAAAGTGGGGACACTCATCCATGCTGCACATCATATATGGCTAATCATACGTATCAGCATTATGGGAAAAATAAGGTATGATCTCCAGAAAACAACATTTGTTATCTTAGGATCACGAGAAAAAATATCTCATGGACTTTCTAGACTTTCGTAGAAAACAGAAATTGGTTTGATTTCAATTTATTTGCTTTACACCAAGATCTTTGTGGCCATAGGTCTGTTTTTATATCTGTCCAAAAATGCCACCTTGTTCTAAAACTAGCACAATATGGGGTAAATTTGGCAACCCTTCTGATGATATGTGTTTTCCCATTACGCATACACACAGAGAGTGGGGTCAATTAGCATATGAACAAAACATTTAAGTTCTACATTAATTTTACATTTATCATTTAACATTTGTGTTTATGTTTAACATTTGTCTTAAACTATTTCATTTACATGTAACTTTTATGTTTATGGTTACATTTAACATTTACATTTAACATTTATATTTAATCTTTACATATAAACACATTATTTACATTTACAATTAATGAGCAATTTTCAAGTTATTTTATCTGGATAAATAATGTGAGGAAATGGAATACTTTCTATTTTTTAATGATTTTATGATTTTTTGAATGAATTTATCTCTAAGTGTATGAAAAGAGTGGTAAATTAATGAGAAACGATGAGAAAAGGAAATCCATAAGGTGGCTAAACTATTTTTTCAAATGGTGTTCCATTCTACAGCAGCTGAAAATGATCCAAAATTCTTTTTTTTGCTTTGCCCCGAACAAAGTAGAAATAGAAATAGGTTTTAGGGTAAATGACACAGTATTCTACTAATGCAGTGTGGCATGTATTTATCTTCTTCTTTTCTTCAAGATTGATCACTCAGACAGATCAATAGGATGATGGTGCAGAAGTTACCTTTCATCTGTTCATGGACACTGCACCAGCTTGTTAATTGAGATGTACCCTGCGGAAGAAATGACTATCCATTCTCAATGCTCCACCAAGCAACATCTGGCACAGGTCAAAGTAAAAGACAAACCTCTCTCTCTGTCTCTCTGTCTCTCTGTCTCTCTGTCTCTCTCTCTCTCTCTCTCTCTCTCTCTCTCTCTCTCTCTCTCTCACACACACACACACACACACACACACACACACACACACACACACACACACACACACATTCTGCATAATGCTTTGAAATTCACAGGAAAAGGCACTTCCTATAGTGTAACCTCTTCAATTTTAGCACACTTCTATTGTGCACTGTACAGATGGGGGCCATGATGAGTCAGCTAAAAAAAAAAAAAAACGCAGTAGCCTGAATGTTAACTGTGCCCTAACATCTGGGCATGGGTCCAGGAATGTTCATGGAAATGACCTCTACAATGTCTCCCATTCTGCAGCTGTCAAAGTCTCGGTTAGCTCTCTCCTTTACACTTTTTCTCTCTTTCTTGTTGTTTTCTCTGTTTGACCAGAAACCTTTTCACTTTAACAGAATAAATGGGATTAGACAGAGTTCACAGAATACACAGAAAATGTAACTTAAGCAGGTGTTCAATTCTGAATTCTCCTCTGAATTCTGCTCTGTAGTATTTAACTTGACAGGAGTTGGTATAACCTGATATTTTCTGTTATCAGTATTACATCACTCTGCTGCTTGACTCGTGCAAGCCTAAAATGACTAGAGGAAAAGCATTTTCTAAACATCACATTAATTTATACGACATCATTATTGGCCATTTTACATACTATCTGAATACTCTCTATTCATGCAATACACATATGTGAATAAAGCATATGTTACCAAAGCATAGCAATGTTATATCTAAAATATACTTTTTTATTTAAGAAATTTCAGCCTCAACTTTAGTGCCTCAGCCTCTACATACTTTATACTATTTGTTATCTAGATATTTAGTTCAGCTTATAAAGCTAGCTTATACTGCTAACATTTGAGTGCAGCAGTAAAGAATGTACACATGAATATGTATATATATGCCATCTACTATTAATTTCCAGATAGTGTGTAGAACAGTATTATTAAAGAAATGTCATTAAAAATTTTTCATATTCATGAGATACGGATGAGCAAACTAATAAAAAAAAGTGAGCAGCACTATTTAGTAGCCATTTTGTTGTACTCATTTTGTTATTTGATCATTGTTATACTTCATTTCTTCAGCAATAATTAATTCTAATTATTAGACCAGACAGTATTCCAGTCAGCTACATTATGACTTTACTGATTTAGCTTTTAAATTCATAATTTAAAAAAAAATTGGGAACACAGATGGTGAAGATTATGCACCAGCACTGGAGACTGCAGAGTCCACCACCATTTGTCTTAATGTTGCAGTGTGATCATATATATAAAACCTGACAGAGAGTACAAATTAGAGACTTAGTAGTGGTTGGCTACTGAGTGATTTTGCTTTCTGTGTCTATTTGCTATTACCATTTGCTCAGCCATAGCCCATAGCTGCAGAACATTTCTCCTTAGCATGGTAGGAAAGCCAATACATTTATGGAAAATGAGAATTAATGAAAACAATAAAAGACTAACGGAGTACATTTAGCCTTTTTTTCTCTTTCCCATCTGCCTGCATTTCCTTACTTACTACCTTTTTCTATGCCTCCCCAACCAGTAGACTAGTAGAAATAAAGCTGCCTACTGAATCCTATGAATCTATTACTAGCCATTGTCAAGTGCAAATTGAACTGATTTCTGAGACTAAAACCTGGATTAATTTAAATAAACGTGCCACTGAGCAGGTTAGCTTCACGGCATATGTTGTGGTGGACGGCACGGTGGTGCAGTGGTTAGCACTGTTGCCTCACAGCAAGAAGGTCCTGGGTTCGAACCCCGGATCACCCAGGGTGCCTTTCTGTGCGGAGTTTGCATGTTCTCCTTGTGCATGCGTGGGTTTCCTCTGGTGGGTGTGGTTTCCTCCCACAGTCCAAAGACATGCAGATTAGGTCAACTGGCTACTCTAAATTGCCTATAGGTGTGAATGCAAGCATGTGTGGCTGTTTGTCTGTGTTGGCCCTGTGGTGGACTGGCAACCTGCCCAGGATGTACCCTGCCTCTCGCCCGAAGATGCTGGTATTGGCTCTAGCTTCCCTGCGACCCAGACGGATAAAGCGGTATAGATAATGGATGGATTTCTTTGTGCTGTTAGCCTTTAGAACGTCCAGTGTTTAACCCACAGTAAGAAGTCATGATTGATTTAATTATCTCTTTGTGTGAAGATCTGTCTAGTGTTTAGATCAAAAAGTACTACCTACCAAATTTTAAATGCAAATAACCAGATTCTGTCCTCAGAGACGGTTCTCTTTCCCACTGTCTCTATTCTGTCAGTTGCTGGGTAAGTAATAGTATGGGTCAAATCAGCCTATTGCATAAACAACACAAACAGCAACATAACCCACACACACACAAACACAAGCACACACAAATTCACTTTCTCTTTCCAAGTCGCTCTCTCTCTCTCTCTCTCTCTCTCTCTCTCACTCACACACACGTTTGCACACATGCAATCACATGAAAAGAAGAAAAGAAAAGAAAGAAGTCCCCAATCAATCAGCCAGCTACTTATCTCAGCCACATAAACTGGAACTTCAGAAATTAGCTCATTTACTTTGGACAATTAGGTTTATTGGAGTGTGACAGGGAAAATTTAGAGTGTGCTGAAGCATGAAGCTGGTAACAATAGAATGAGAGGGCGGCTGACAGGGAGCTGGTCTTCTTTAGCCCTATGGTATTTTCTTATCTACATAACCACTGCTCAGAGGTGATCTTTGTGAACCCTGTCTCCTGCTTTATATGTGTGAAAGTTTGCAAAGGAATGTGATGAAATTGATTGAGGCTGGCACAGTCAAACTTAATAGAAGAAGTTTGGGTCCTGAATTAATGAGTTTCCTGAAAGATTGGGCTACTTTCCTGAGGTTATCAGCCCACTGATACCCTAAATGAATGCATAGAGTGCTAAATGGAATTATTTATTACATTGTTTGTGGGAATTAGACAGGTATTCAGGATGGCTTACTTGTACCTGAACTCTGTAAACAGTTTGTTTGACTTCAGTTAATTTCTGTTGGCACAACACACCTGTCTTATTGTAAGCAGCAATACACCACTGAACTGTAGGAGGATATTTTATTCAGGAACAGTTCTTCCTTGTGCTTTAACATTTACCTAAGCACTCAGATTAAAATTTAAACCCTTCCTCCTCACATTTAATTTCCTCACCACTGCCTACATAATTCATCAGACTATGCTGGTTGATTTAAATCCATCTCTCAGAAGGAAGAGAATGATTTGCTCTGAGATTTTTTGTGCACCCACCTCTTTTTCTTTCCTCTTGATCAGATTCTGTGGGGAGCAAACCCAGAAAACAAAGGAGGCCATTTATTTGCTGATTAATATTTAAGACTCAATTTTAATAAGTAATACTATTCTACATAAAAGAGATGTTTGTTATAGCCCCCTGTCTCATTACTGATGCAAGTGACTTGCTTCTTGTGTAGCTTCATGTTCTCAATATTAACACACTCACAAATGGTGAACTGATTGTCTTACTAAATATCTCGATCCGATACTTCTAAACGATCCTTGCTTGCATTATTGTTAGTGTGTCCTATTTGCAGTTTATCCACCGCTAACTTGATGGGAGACTTCTGCAAGTTCTAGTCTAATTCCATTCTGTTGGCTCAAAAGTACATGCTTTTATCTTGCCAGGGAGATAAAAATATCACTGTATCTGTAAAATGCATCCTAATTGCAGAGCAAAGAGCACTGATATGTTCACCTTCTGCACAATTGCACATTTATAATTTACAGTTATATTCATATGAATACATGACTTAGAACCTAGCTGGAAGATCTGTGTAGAGGTATGGTATAGTTTCTGAAATGAGAGGAGAAACATATGGAGGTAAACACATGTAATATTAAATAGAGCTAACATTATGCTATGGTATTTAAATAATTATAATTTCAATTTTCTTTCTTACTAATTATAGTGAGATGCTTTCTTATTTGTAGTCTATTTAGTATTTTAGTATATTAGGATTTTCTAGTGATGTATTAAAGTGTCTGTTGGTTTATGCTAATTTGTTGTCTCTGGTGTGTAATCAAAAGTAGTTTTGATCTACTTTATGGCATGAATTTGGGGCAGGGCTTAGTAAGATAAATTGAAAGTGAATTTGTGGTGTATCCATGGTTAAGAAATGGTTAGAAGTTAACATTAGTTGGTTAGTTTTCATTATCTATCCCCTCTCAGCCCTACTCAAACTCCTATGACCTCACCCCCATCAACCCTTCTACACCCTGACTCCTTTTCCTCTCTACTGCTTGAATTAGCCATCAACACATTCCTCTCTTCACTTTCTTCATCCTTGGACCTCCTCTATCCTTCATCTCCCAAACTTTCTCACCCTGCTCCTTTGCTGTCAGATGTATTGTGCAACGATTTGGAAGAATTAGTAGCAACTGAGATAAAGTGGAGGAAATCACTACTGATACTGTTTCATACAGCTCTCCATAGTCCAATTTCTCATGAGATTTGACAGGTGCTAAAACCTCCTTCTACAAAGGAAAGCTGGAAGGTGCTGCACATGATCCTTGCAAGTTCCACAATATCTTTTCTTCATTAATTAACCCGCCACCTCCCACTTCACCCGTTGCCCTGACTGCTGATTGAGAAGGTTGGTAAAATTTGCCAGTCCCTCACTCCTACCCCAATTCCTAGACTACACATTCAGTCTTCTCCTCCTCTTTCTTTTATGCATTTTTCTCCTCTGTCAACAGAAGAAATCCTGCAGATGATCTTATCCTGCAATCTCACCACCTAACAGCTGGATTCCATCCCTTCAACAGTGCTCCAGACCATCTCACAAGGCCTCCTCCCCATCATCTTTTCTGTAGTTGATAATTACATAACATCTGATCATGTACTGACTGTTTTCAAGACAGAAAGTGTTATTTCCATTCTGAAGAAACCAACTCTGGAGATCTCAGACATCAGCAACTACCGAATGGTATCACTTCTATCTTTACTTTATAAAATTCTTTACTATGCTGTCTACAATCAATTGTCTCTCTTTCTCACCAAGAACAAACTGCCATTGTGGCCATTACTGAGAAGCTTCATGCTGCTAAATCAGCCCAAATGTCATTAGTCCTCATTTTCCTTGATTTTTTTAACAGCCTTCAACACAGCCAGTCAAAAGACTCTCTTGTCCATCCTCATCAGTTTTGGAATTAGTTGCATGGCAATGGTTTGCCTTTCCCTGGAGGGACTTTCACATTATGTGACATGGTGGGGATCCACACCTATTCCATGCAGACTCTCCATGGGTGTCCCTCAAGGCTCAGTGCTGGTCTCTCACTAGAGCTGTTCCCATGGTGAGAGCATGTCCTCCTCACATGGGTTTTCATACCACTGTCATGCTGATGACACTCAACTCATCCTCTCTTTTCTTCCAACAGACACTTATGTTTCAGCACGGATCTCAGCATGCATGGCATCTGAAACTAAATCCCTGCAAAACTGAGATGCTGTATATCCCTGGAGATGCATCCCAAGTGTTAAGATCTTGTGGTCTCCTTGGACAACTCTCAGATCTCACCATCTCTCACTGTACGCAACTTTGGGGTAGCCCTGGGCAAGCAACTGTCCTTGTCTCACATTGCTAAACTTACTCACTCTTGGAGGTCTCTCCACTACAACATTAGGACGATCCAGGGTCCATCCATCCATTTCCATCCACAGAGGCCACTCGGGAGCTTGTGTAGTCCCTTGTCATTTTAAGGCTGGTCTACTGCAACTTGCAGATCTGCTCCATGCACCATTGGAGCTCTGCAACTAATCCAGAATGCAACAGTACAACATGGTGTCAAAATCTAAAAGTTCTCCCATCCCACCCCATTGCTACACTCTCTCCTTTGGCTTCCTGTACTTCCTGCATCAGATTTAAAACACTGGTGCTTGCCTACAAAGACAAAAATGTATCAGCAATTGCCTGCATTACAGCACTCATGACACCCCTCACTGCAGCACGCTTCCCCCTGAGGCTCTAGCATGGCTTGATTGAACCCATAATCTCTCGGGGTACAAGAAAGATATGCATCAAGGCTCTTCTCTATCCTTGCACCCAGATGGTGGAACAGACTTTCCCTGGCTATCCGATCAGCTGAGTCACTGACTGTCTTCAAATGAAGACTAAAGTCCAAGAACTTAATTTAGCACTTTTTTATAAAAAAAAATGCTTTGTGTGTTTTCATCCTGTAATAACCTTCCAAACAGGGTTTTTTGGAATGTGTTTTTTGATAGAGACTACAGAGCACTTATATGCTGTGGATAACAGCTTCTGGCAAATGCCATAAATGTAATTTTGAATTATGTTGACTGTTTTGTTTTAAGAGAAATGCTAAGCTGCAGTCATGTTAAGCTAAATCATCATATTATAAGGCATTATAAATAATTTGAGAGGCACTATGTATATGTTTTTTTTATTTAAATATATTTATTCATTCTTATTCATTTTTAGTAACTGCTTTAACCTGGTCAGGGTTTTGGTAGACTCCAAGCCTGGGAACAGAGGGTATGAGGTGGGAATACACCCTTGATCATTTTAAAGCATGGTTACATGAAGATGCTGAAATTGTTGGCCAGATCTGGAAAAAGTAGTCTACGCTTATGTGGTTAATGTGTAATACACTGTAAGAGAACTTATACAATTTATAAAAAAAAAAAAGGGTGTTCTTATCACTTGGCTCCTTGTCTTGTACATGTACAGTATGTTGTGAGACAGAGAGGGAAAGAGAGAGAGTGGAGAGTAGTGCAGGGCAAAGTTGCAAGCCAAAAGACTTGGCACTGGTCCTAATGATGCATTGCATATGCCAGCTTCCAGTGCCACCTGATCACACAACCTGCCAGCTCCCAGTTAGGTAAAGACATATTTATTAGTCTCTCTCTCTCTCTCTCTCTCTCTCTCTCTCTTTCTCTCCCTCTCACTCTTGCTCTGTGTGTGTGCATGTGTGTGTGTGTGTGTGTGTGTGTGTTTATAAGATCATGACAGTTTGTAAGATCATGACAGACCACTAACACCCTGGCACTACTTTATTCAGATGCATTCTCTCAGGGTGGAGGCTGAGAGCTCTATAACCTAGGATTTAACAGTTAGTTGTTAAATGATTACTTTCCCACTAACCACTTAATTCAATGATTCAATAATTCAATAATTTGTGGACGGAAATTATCCCTCCACTGATTCCGTCTGCAAGGTAGTATAACTGAGGCTTAACCCTCAACTGCTCAGTTTTGTCCTGATTCAACTGAAAATTTCTTTACATAAAAGTGTCAGCCAAATGAACAAATCTAAAATGACCAGTGTCAGTCATTGTCATGATGATGTTGTATTCTTTAGATGTTAATCTTGTGAGCCAGACTTTTACCTTTCATAACCCTGGAATGTTTCGTCAGTAAATGTCACCAAGAATTGCCTAATTTCTTAAGAAGAGATCATTTGTCTAACACTCCAAATAGCCAAACATGATTTTGAACTAAATTCAGGTTGTCATAGACTAGTGACTGTATAGTATTACATAGCATAGTGACTATACAGCTTTATAGAGTACTCACTGTGTAAAAGTATTCAAAGGTTTGTTTTCCCATTTGAAAAATAAAGGAATATGGAAGTGTATGAACATGTTAATAGCCAATTAGATTGTGACATTCAATATTCTAAGGCATATGGCCAAAAAAGTGTACGAAAAATATCAAAGGCTCAATGGCCTGTGGGTAGACCATCTTTGACTGAGACTTGGTAGACTTTTTCTTATGCTTCTTTTGTGGTACACTAACAGATGTGTCTTATCTGTTGTGTTCCCTTTGTTTTTGCATTATTGTACTTTTATCATTACAGTGCTTCCTGTTTCATTTATTTGTGGTGAAACCTACACCACAAATAAAATTGCTAATGCCAATGCAGCAAGTCTTTTAGCAAGATCCTGGATTTGTGTTACACTATTCACTAAAAAAAGCATAACTGTCAAATGATATCTGTCATCTGGACCCACAGCAGTAAAGCTGCATTGTCAACCAATTTTGAGAAAATTAGCCAAGACGTATGGATTCTGTACAGTAGAATATTTTTTGCTGGGATGTGCTGAATATTGTGTTCATGCGTAAAGCTGATTTACACTGTGAGCTGGAATATTTCGTGTACTACACAGAAGTGTTTATAAATGTTTATAGATTGTTTTCAGATGAAAGGCTTATATCTGATTTAACTTTTTTGACAATTTTGTGACCATTTTGTGTTTGTGCTGGGCAATTCTTATTTATATGTCCTAACTGGGTTTATAATTACAATATAATGTATAGTGCAGAATGAAATGTGAATATCCAAGAATTGAACACGTTACCTGTTTGTATATGCTAATGAATGTTTATAATATGTGTGTGCAGGGTCAGAGGTTTGATGTTATTTGCATGCACTGTTAACAGAAAGGGTTTAGAGGAAGGGAGAGTTTGGCACTTTGTGCTGTGTTTCCTTTTGTAACACAGCTGTGTTTGGCCAGGCTTGCATATGCACAGTTAACAGCCACTCACCACTTATGGAAGTTGCAGAACAGGTCTGGGCTGTACTTTTAGTTTACACACCCATGCACACAAGGATGTTAAACGTAAGCATATATATATTAACTAGAATTTCTGCTAGAAGTTTCTGGTGCAGGTCACAGTTTTTGGGATTGATGCATTTTACTGGACAAATGAGTGTAATTCCGACTATAAGTTAACTACTGCTCCTACAAAAAAACATTGAAATTTTGGGCTATACAAGAATGACACCATCAAGTAAAATTAAGATT
>JAQQZR010000033.1:13247002-13267247 GCA_030068235.1 Notoglanidium macrostoma
TGAAGAGGACAATGTATTAGAGAGTGAGGAATTAGCATTTGCTACACAGATAAGGCAATTTTAATTTGGTCCATAAATATCTAGCTAGCTATTTCGTATATTTCATTTTATTATTTTTTTTCCACATTAAACATTGTATAATGAGTAATAATTGTCTTATATTTTCATGGTTTAATTGTCTTATGTTTTTAATGCTCCTACTAACATGCATACAGCACTGCACTAAATTAAAGTGCTCAGATGGCAAATGCTAGTTACTTAATTGTGGTTTGATGAACACTGGCCAACCACCAGGGGCACAGGGAAAGCTTTTTTTCTCCTCAGCTCACCCCTCATGTTTTCAATGTGTTTTAGGTTGGAGAATTAGGATGGCCATGTATGAAGCTTTCTTCAGCATGTGCGTGCATGCTGAGACCTTCCAAAGTCACAAAACTGATTTATGATTTTGCAATAAATATATAGCCATCTTTTCCTGGAACCTTCTTGCTAGGTTTCTGCCAGATCAGCATAACAGATCAGCACAACAGGAAACCCTGGAAGTTGTCTAGTGTTCACATATAACAACTACAGTTACATTCATATCAACCATTCAATTTTACACTATTAAACCTCTAGCAGTTGGATAAAATATGCCACAGTGTCATGAGGAGCTGACATATATTAGGACTGAATGGAAAAATATTTAGAAATTACTGCTTCACTCACACCATTGGAAGGGAAGGGGTGATATTAACTCTGTACAGCCTTGAGAAGGTGCAGTGACATCCAGGTAGCATCTGTGGAGTGACGACAGAAGAAAGCTTCATACATGGCCATCCTAATTCTCCCACCTAAAACACATTGAAAACATGAGGGGTGAGCTGAGGAGAGTCTACAAGAAGAGTCCTATGTCACTGGAGTATGCTGTGAAATTCTGTACTGAGGATATTTCTCAGATTGCATGCTTGGTATTCTCCTATCTCATCAAGCAATACAGGAGAACCTTCACTGCTGTTATGTTGGCAAAGGGTCGTTGCACAAAGTACAACATGCAAAGGTACAAATGACTGTGATGTGGTTTTGTTAGTTTAGGTGAGGGTTTTTCATTTTCTTAGGATTAATTTACTTCAATTAAAGACTAGATTTCTCTCATATTTTCCATGTCAGAGATGTTTAACCAAAAACATTTTTTTCCTAGGCTTTTACAAAAGTGCCAATATTTTTGGATTGTATCTTTGAGAAAGTCCTGCATCTAAGCAATGCCTGCTCGATCACTCATGTCCCATACTGCAGATCTGTGGCGAGCGAAGCACAGCCTGCTTGAAAATGCCAGGTGTTTCTGTGTCATACACTCCATACCCATAAATCTCTCTCTGCTTAGCTTCTCTGCAGGTGTGGGAGAGATTACACTCCTCCAAACAGCAGTCAGGCCCTCTGCAAAGGAACCCATTTAACTGCTAAACTGGAAACTGTCCTGTGTGCGTGTGGGTTTATAAATAAATAATAAATACATTGTATGTGTGTGTGTGTGTGTATGTGTGTGTGTGTGCTGCCAAAACAGCTCTGTTTTGAGGCATGGACTCCACAAGACCTCTGAAGGTATATTGTAGTATAAGTCCTATAAGTCCTGTAAGTTGCGAGGTGGGGCCTCTATGGATCGGACTTGTTTGTCCAGCACATCCTGCAGTTGATCGAGCCGATTGAGATCTGGGGAATTTGAAGGCCAAGTCAACACTTTGAACTCTTTGTCATGTTCCTCAGACCATTCCTGAACAATTTTTGCGTATGGCAGGGTGCATTATCCTTCTGAAAGAGGCCAATACCATTAGTGAATAGCATTGCCGTGAAGGGGTGTACTTGGTCTGGAACAATGTTTAGGTAGGTGATATGTGTCAAATTAACATCTACATGAATGCCAGGACCCAAGGTTTCCCAGTAGAACGCTGCCCAGAGCGTCACACTGCCTCCACACCTTCTTCCTATCCAGGTGTCATCTCTTCCCCAGGTAAGAGATGCACATGCACCCAGCGGTCCACATGATGTAAAAGAAAACGCGATTCATCAGACCTGCATCTTGGGAATAGATGACAAGCACTGCTGTTTTGGAGGTTCTCTGACCAAGTTGTCTAGCCATTAAAATTTTTCCTGACTCCAACACATCAACTTTGAGAACTGGCTGTTCATTTGTTGCCTAATATATCCCACCCCTTGACAGGTGCCATTGTAATGGGATAATCAGTGTTGTTCACTTCACCATTTTGATTTTAATGTTATAGCTGATCTGCGAGAGTGTGTGTGTGTGTGTGTGTGTGTGTGTGTGTGTGTTTGTGTGTGTGTGTGTGTGCGCGTGCACGTGTGCGTGTAAAAGATAAAAGAGGCTAGATGTAAGGCTAGAGAGCTAAAGAGCTCTAATAATTGATAGTTTGTTGATTTTAGTATTTCAGTTCCTGAGGAGTAACATGTTCTACTTTATGAAGCATTTCCACAGTCAGCCATAAAGTAGACCCAGATGGGATCCAGACTTGTGCAACAATATACATTTCCAATAAGTTTTACTGCAGTTACTGAATTATTCATAGTACTGACGAAGATAAATAACAGAACTTATTTTAAGTTAAGTTATTTTAAATAAATAACTGCTAACTTGTCTGTTGAACTCATATGCTGCAGGACTCTTTCTAACTCTCTCTTCACATTGAGCTTTAGAACAGCTCACTGTTTTAGCCAGATAGTAGTGATTTTTTTTGGAGTATCCCTCAATTATTAGTCTGATTAATCTTTTTTTTCTGTCTGGCTCACAGCCACATCTACTTGTTGTAAAACCAAATGACCGAATGTAGCATAATTCCTGATATACAGCAGGGTCCACGATCCACAAAATTGGGATCATTGACCCTACTGTACCAAATGGGTTTATATTGTAATATATTAATATAGAATAGTAAACTTAATATGAAATATTAATTATTCAAAAAGTAATAAATGTGTTCTTTTAGCAGACAGGCCTTAACATTTACTCATTAAGCACAGTCCTCTGTGCATCATCATTATTTTTAACTTGAGTAATAAGAGCTCATTTTAAAGTAAATAATAAAAGACACATATGAGTCTTTGTGGTGTAGCAGTGTAGAGTTCTCCTTTGCACTATCTAATACACTATCCAAACACTCATGTAGACATGGGATTGTTTTTTTTTGTGTCAGCATGTGTGGAGTAGCTGTACTTCTGTATTGGCTCTTGACAGCTAAACTACAGGGCAGTTTCTATCGTAATGCTGAAGGTATTACAGTTACAAAGAACAGAAAAAAAGAGAGATTTGTTTTCATAATTTGGCAAAGAATGGACAGAAAGTGTCCTGGGTTCGATCCCCGCGTCACACGGGTTGCCTTTCTGTGTTGAGTTTGCATGTTCTCCCTGTGCATGCGTGGGTTTCCTCCGGGTGCTCCAGTTTCCTCCAACAGTCCAAAGACATGCAGATTAGGTCATCTGGCTACTCTAAATTGCCCATAGGTGTGAATGCGAGCGTGTGTGGTTGTTTGTCTGTGTTGGCCCTGTGGTGGACTGGCGACCTGCCCAGGGTGTACCCTGGATCTCGCCCGAAGATGCTGGGATTGGCTCCAGCTTCCCCGCGACCAAGATGGATGAAGCGGTGTAGATGATGGATGTAGAGATAGAATTGCTTTGTATTGCAACACAGTCACACCCAACACTGTGCAGAAATGTGGGTAAACAAAAATAGTAAACAAAAATAAAAAGTGTGCACTCAAACATAATAATCCTTTTTCTTGAGAGATTATGAAAGAACAGTTTTTCTGTTTCTCTGATCACAAACATTTCTGAACTGTTTTTGTTTTGCTGTAACAAGCTACAATATATGTTCACTGAGGAAATAACATTAAAAGTTTAGTAATGAGACTGTAATGATTGCATTTTTGAAGATACAAATCGTTAAAGGATCTGTAAGTAAAGTATTGGTTTCCTTTTTTGTTGGCGTTTGTGTTTTGTATTCTATTAATAATTCTGCTTCAAGTTTAAGCATTGACTCACATTTTACACCAACACCTGTATAAAATCTCTTAAAACAGCCATGAATGTATTTGTCTATATATTACAAAAAAAGTGCATGTAGTAGATTACCTTAAATGCAATTATTTCCATTACACTTATACAATGATTCTCATGAATGTTACGAGATTCAAGTAGTACCAGTGTTTCCTCTTTGTCCATCACCTAAACCTCTTTGTCCCAAAATCCTTTCTCCCCTTCCTCTCTTGGGCTTGTCTTGTCAAATTAAAGTGCTCTAGTCTAAGTCCTCAGAAATGAACATCAGGGGAAAAGGAGCCTGGGTGCCTGTGATGTCTGACTCGCTTGTTTTTGTATTGTTCAATCAGCCAGTTAGCCCTGCTGTCAAAATGCATGTCTGTCTCTGTGACAACCCAGTCAGTCAAATCGAATATTCCTCTATAGAAAGAAGACCTCCTTTTGATTCTGTGATCATGTCCTTTGCCCATCATTGGGATGAGACTTTCTTCTGAGTAAATCAAAGCCTGCAAAACATGTTTTTGTGTGTGTGTTTGTGTGTGTCTGTGTGTGTGTGTGTGTGTGTGTGTGTGTGTGTGGGTGTGTGTGTTTGTGTGTGTGTGTGTGTGTGTACACGCTCACCCTGCAACCCCCCCCCCCACACACACACACATTTGTACATGAGATGCAGAGATCCGGGAATGTGTGGAATAATGCAATTAACTTTCCATAGCATCTTGGGAGAAAGGGGGGAGTTGCAAGAGGAGAGGGAGAGAGACAGAGTGAGAGGCAGAGGAAGGAGCATTTTAATTCACATTTTGATCCTCTCTTAATGGCTTTGAGCTGTTGACATAGCTGAAGGGCTAAAAGCAAATCCACGCTGCACGCCATGAGTGGACCAAACAATCTGTCAATCACCACATACTGGCTCTTGTAGCTCATTATTAGGAGTCAAAGGTACACAACCCCTTTCACACTTTCAGTAAATGCTTTATGCTGGTTAGAGCTGTGTTGGATCTGCAGTCTATCTGCAGTCTATTACAAAATAAATATAACTTATTACTTTCCGTGATTTTGGATTACCTCAATTCCAAATATGTGGATGATGACAGCATTTTCTCAGCTTGAAGGCAGAACTTGCACTGTACTGTGATTTTCCCCTTTTCAGATTTGAAGACAAAATAATGGCAAAATTTCCACCCAGTGAACACATTTTTTCACTATAGAGGCCATGATAATGAATTGCTGACTGTAAGATTGCTAATTTCACTCAAGACCAGAGTGGTGATGTGAGACTCATGAAGTGTTGTGTGCACATATACAGGGTAATATTTTAATTTATAAAATATAGTAAATAAAGTATACTTATTTAGGGCCGCAAATACAGATTATTTAGATTTTTTTTAATATAATTATTTTTTATTTGATTAGATTTTGTGTGTTAATTGAATAATCTTTCCTTGATTATTCAATTAGTTTTATTATTATTTTTAAATATATTCAAATGGCCAAAATTAGTGAATTGATTCTTTGTGTGATTGACTTGTGAAACGAAAGCAGAGTCGGAAAAATAGGCTAGTTTAACTTTTTCTTTTTTAAGCTAATTGATTCAAATAGCTTCACTACTTGCTGCTCATAACAAAGCTGTTCTGGACAATTCAAGCAGGAACATCACACTTCTCCTCAGATAACCACAAACAAACAAATGATAATATTTCTCACATTAAAACACAAGTTATGTTGTGAGGCCACCAAGGTAGTGTACTGTAAAGAGTTTCATACTACAGAGAAAGTCCTACTGATGTTTCTGCTTCTCCATTTCACACAAATATCTTTTTTTTTATGAAGTGACATAGCGCATGTGCAGAGTTTCATAACACATTTCAACTAATAATGAAATTATTGGCAATTATTTTTAATATCAATTTTTATATATCAAATTATATATTTTATAAATTATAGGTTTTGTTGATTACTTGTTGCAGCCCTTATGAATTTTAAAATTATAATCCTGCATATATTCCCCATTTTTACTAAAAGTATCTGTAATCTGGTTAAGACGTTGGACTAGTGATCGGAAGGTCATGAGTTCAAGTCCCAGCTGCCAAAACTGCCAAGCTTGAGCAAGGCCCTTAACCCTCAACTGTATAAATGAGATATATGTCAGTCTGGATAAGGGTGTCTGCCAAATGATATAAATGTAACATGTGTTCTGTTACTCCCCCAAGCCTCTTTATCACATATCATTCATAGAAATGTATGCCATGGATGTTAAGTTATGTACAGGATATTTTCAAGGAACTCTGTCTTGAGGGATTCTGTAAGAGTTAAGCAGTTATATTCCTGACATTATTGTCTAAGATTATTTTTTACATCTTTGTCATTATGTTCATTCTGGTTTATAGAGAACTGTAGAATTTACATCCATGTGTCCATTCAGTCCAGTATAGCTTTCAGCACCCTCTTTCAGCTAATGGAGCTCAGTACTTTGTAATGCTGTAGCTGGGAAATAGTCTAGAAGTTTTCATGATAACTTTAGTTTTAAAGTTTCTTAAACTTTTTTTTTCAGTCTTTTGAAGAAAGAGTGAGGGGGCCTACAGAGACTTGTCACTGGATCATATAATTTCTCCTCATAAATGGCTCATTTACTTTCTGCTAAAAAAGACCTAATCATCAAGGAACTAAATTTGGCAGCATTCTCCACAGCGAGCATAGATGAGACTAATTTACTAAACATACCCTCCAGTCACATAATTACATGTAATTTTACCGGCATAATTAACTAATTTAATTACTACTCCTCAAGAGCATCAATTATTGATATTATCGAGTGTTCAGATGGGCTGTGGCAACACGTGAAGCATTCAGAGGACATGAAACACATGCTGGGGTTCCAGGAGCTTTGGCATGGGTACAGCAATCTGTGAGTGTGTCGTGCCACACAGTGTGCTGTGGCACAGAGCTGGATGGATGCCCAGACTTTCAATGCTTTCTGGAATGGAAGAGGCAGGAGCTCATGGATATATGCATTTCTGTGTATGCGTGTGTTTGTGTGTGTAAAAGACTTCAGAGGCCTGCCTCTACAGAGAGATCGAGATCCCCACTGACTCTCACAGTAGTTAAGGGCTTTGACAATCTTTAATCTGTGCAGCTTTGATTACTTGTCTTCATGTGATCACATTTTTTCCCATGTGCTTTGGGATCTGGCATATAAAAATAATTGTTAAAGATAGTGAAATAAATAAACAGTAAGTAATTTTTATCAAATTTTTATCAAAATTTATCAGCACACACCATCTTTCCATCTCTCACTCTCTGCCTCTGCCTTGAATGAAATAGATTCAAAAATGTAAATGTGGGAAGTTGTGCTGAAGTAGGCACTGCTCAGTGATCTTTAATATATTTATAGAGTTTATGAATGAGGTACAGCATGGGGAAGGGAACTGCACATTAATGTCAGTCATACATCAAACACCGCCTTGGTCTTTTACAGTTTCTACATTCGAGAACAGACCACATGAAAAATAAACAATTATTTGAATACATTCCCATTCCCTTATACAAGTAAATGCTATGGAAGATACTGAGCTATGATTTCTTTTACACAAAGTGCCACATTGCTCTAAGATTTTTCACCATATGCCTTTGATGTGTGAAAGAACAGTAAGTCTTAAAATGCAGACTACAACAGGGATTGATGGAAAAAAGAAAGAAGAGCTGTTCTTTAGATTTGTTCTTTTCAAAGCTAATTACATGCACATCAGGATGAAGTATAACCTGATTTCTGAGGGCCTTTTTTTTTTCTTTTTTTTCTCTGATGTCCCATAAAATACATAGCTGTTTCTTTTAAAAAGAGAAATAACAGTCATAATGTAGACTCAGTTAGTGGAAAGGATGCCAGCAGCTAGCTTTGATGATGATAATAAAGTAAAGTTTTTCTTCTCACTCCTGTATAGGCCTGGCTTACTCATGTGAATGTTAAAGTACTACAGCTCAACACAGTTTTGCATACTTTAACGCAGCTGATTGATCTTATGAGGTAATTATAAAGCACTTCATGACACGATGAAGACGATTTGCATTGAAAAAAACATAAAAAAAGCACAAAAGCCCATCTGACTAAATACAGCAGGTGTGTAGCCTATAGTTAAACTGTAGCATCCACTCCAAAGTGCATGTATTTGTACTGACATCAAGCATTTGTTATACACTTCTGTGCCTCTATGTCCATTGTTCCTTCTTGCTGGGCATCAGATCTCATGCCTATAAGAAATGGTTCTGTGTTTATTTGTTATAGTCACATTTAGCCTATTTTTCAATAGCACTCTTTTCTATCTGTGTGAAATATTTAGTGTCTTATCCTGTATTTGTAGTTCCTTGCTACTTTTCAGTGATCACACATACAGAATTCCATCACAAGCAGAGCTTTTACAACTGCCTGAAAGTTTTCTGCATTTTCCTGAATAGTGGCTTTTCCTTACTAAAGCGGAGCATTACAAGTGCACATGGCATAACAAATGTATTCAGTGTCAGCTATACAAGAACAGGAGTGAAAAAGGTCTCTTGTGTCTTCCAGTGTGAAGTTCTACTTTCAAATACCTTCAAACAAGGATGTTAGAAACAGCAGATGCAGACAATATGGATACCTTTATGTCTGTCGTCTTCTTCACAAGTTTGCATTATGAAATATCATGACCTGTCTGTTTACTCTCAATTAAATTTTTTTATTATTCTGCGTGATAAAGTTCTGTGTAAATAACAGTCAACATTTAAATAACAACTAAGACCTTATACTGAGTGAACAGAAATAATTTGATAAAAAAGGTTTTGGCACAATTATGGCAATGTTTCACATCCTGACAGGAGTTTTAGTACATAATGTATTTTGAAAATGCAACACAAAATTCTGGCTGCACATATATAACACACATACATGTTATAAATATGTTCATATTTTCACACCTCCAACTATTTTGTATGAGGTGCCATCACCTAATTGATAGAATAATGGAATTAAATAGGAGCTGTCAAATATGAGAATAAAGCAGAATTGAATTGAAGTAGCAGTATACAAAAATTCATGATATAATTATTCAGATGTGAACTTGAAACAAATACAAAGTATATCCAATACATACAAACATTTCATATAGTAAATATGGATAACTCCATGCCTAACTGCAAGAATAGCAATTCCAGAATTACATGATCCTGCATCTTCCATGACTCTTTATTAGCACCAACTCTATTCCTGCTGCACAGCCGTGGGGCACCATTGTGGATTCCTGCCACTGGAGCTTCAGGGTGTGTTTGTGTATAGATTGGAAGAAGGAGGGGGGAGTTCATAGTGATCACTGATGTGACTTTACTTCCTCAAGCCTCAGTAGTGCAGCACTCTCTAATTAGATTCATAACAGCAGCCTGAAAGTGCAGGCTGCATGATGAATGTGTCACCCACATGCTGCTCAGTGGAATCCGGTGGGACTCACCCACTGGATGTGTCACCCTGGTGAACACAACTTCGGTTTGCCTACTGTATCTGCAGCACAAATCGGTCAGTGGCTTCACTCTGAAACGCTCACGGCCCCATCCCACAGGCCCAGTCCAATTACCAAGTTAAGGAGATACAAGAGATTCTATCCTCACATAATACCCGCTGCCGTAAATGAGTGTCGTTACAAATTTTCAGCATGTCTGTCAGCTGTCAACTGCAACCTTTTTACCACAGATCAAGAGGCATCTTTTTTTGGTAACTTAAAAGCTTGTGCTAGATGGAGCCCCTATTCGCTTTATGTAGGCAGGCATGCTTGTGGAGTGCACACTGGAGAGCCTTGACACAGGGGAGCCACTGGTACCAGTATTGACAAACCATCTGCAAGTTTGTGATGTTGGATTGCAGTTTAGCAGGGTAGATGGAAGAAGCTGAGAAGAATGACACAAAGGGATGATGGGAATCAAAAAATAGATGAGAGGTATAGGTAGAAAGATCAAACCCACTCTGCCAGGAGAGCCTCAATCAGACAGGCCCTTATCCTAAGATAGGAGACATAATCCCTCTCCCCTTCTCTCCTCTCTCTGTCTCAGTCCCTCGTGCTCTTTGCAAACCACAGGGCTGGGTTGCTGAGGGACACGGGTGCCGTGGCAACAGGGATTTTGTTGTCCCTATGGGGACGTGCAGATGAGACTGATTCTGACCTGGTGCACAAAACCTCTGAGTTTAAACAGTGACTACCATTGAATATAAGAGGACATAAACACAGACAAGAAGACTGCTTTACCTGCTTCAGCACAGCTATCATAACACACAGATGGTCATCAACATTCAACATTCAGCAAATTATGAGAAAAACGGTTGTCATTAATTTTGACTGATCTCAGTCTCTCTCTGAAGAGGGGGGATGATGCCATCTGTAACATGATCAGTTTGAGATGGTGGACTTCCACATTTTGATGTGTTCTGTATCAAAAAGAGAAATGCTGTCTGTGACTGCATCTTCAGAACTTAGCTTTACTTTGTTTGGTGATAAATAAAGCTAATTTTAGTTAATCTTTCCATAGAATAATGCTTTGTTCTTTTTCAGTCCTCAGAACAGCCTTCTATTCTGCAGAAAGGTCTGTGCTAATGCTGTCTGTTTATATGATTATATATAAAACAAAATATAAAGGTAACATAATAACGTAACATAATAATAACCATTATGCATATGATTTGAATCATTAAAATATAACTTTACTCACAGTAACTGTTTTAATTTACCTAACAATCAGACTGCTGTTTCTTAAGAAGAACAATGAACCATCATAAATCCTCTCTAGGACCCTGCGCTGTCATATGTGATTACAATGAATACATTGCAAGTATGGTAATTTATTTATTATACATATTAATGAATATTCTTACACCATGGAAAGCTTTTCTGAGGAGACTATGGAGTTTAATAAGGTTGGAAGCAAAGCAATACTAAGGAGCACATAAATATTGCAATGAGTTCTCAGCATGTCCCTGGAGTCCTCTCTCGGTAACAGAAGAGGTGAATAATGCATGAAAAGAGCTTGAAGGAATTGAAGTACATTTGAGTGCAATGCACAACGGGAATTTCAGCGAATGTTATTTTAGGTGGGCTGAGGAGCTATTTTTCCTTTGCATCATATATGTGAGGAGCTTTATTGTTCATTTGTGAATTCGATTAAATAGTCAAAATATCACCAAACACATTTAAAGTATCATTATGGAAAAAGTCGAAAATGTAATCAGGGTCAGTCCCAAAGATGATCTCTACTTGTTTAGGCAAAATGTAACAAAATGTGATTGAAAACTTTGATGTCAAGCATGAAATTAATCATTTAACATAATATCTCCTCTTTGAGTTTTGGTGTAGCACAGATAAATGCTGTGGAGAGTAAATGTCAGTAACATTTTCAGAAATCTTTACTGAAATTGTATTTTTCTTGAGGAGCATGGCAGTGTAATAAAATTAAATCATTTCCTTTTCACGCTTGATTTTTAACTGGTCTCCAATTGCTGAGAAATGACAAACTTCATCTCTTCTCTCATCATTGCTATCAACTGGGAGATGAGAGGACAAAAAATTAATAAATAAACTGCCAACAAAATGGGGCTTTCGATCAAAGCTTGAATTTAATGGGGCAAAAATTTAAATCCTTTTTCGGTGCTTTTTGAACATTTTTGGAGTGAAAAAGCGATGAAAATTAACTACAGCTTGCTAATTATACAAACTGTGCAGCTTTGTACCTTGAAATTGACTTGGGCTTCACAGGCAGGAGGTAAATAGCTTGGGCCTCTCTGCTCACTGCCTCCCCGCACCCTTTCACCCAGTAAACAAATGTCCCACATCTAAAGCATTCCCATAATTGTCATGCTAACCTTGGGAGAAGGAAGCCTCGCCATTAGCATTTGAAGCAGCTAAATATTAGCCAAGAAAGAGCGCTCTCCTTTTTAAAGACCTTGAGAAAAAAAACTTTCCTCTTCTTTTGGTATCCAGCCATCTGTGCCATAATGCTTTTCCTCGCTCCCCTCAGTTCAAAGCATGGGAAGGCTTCATTCATAAGGTAGATATCAGGTGCTACTCTGTTTTCATAAAACCACAAACCACAACAAAATACAATCATGTGTCACCGAATGACCCATTTACTCTTTTCTTACAATTTTCAATTTCAACCATGAAATCCCAAAAGTAACTGGTTAAAAAAAGATAATCTAATGAAAGTAATGAATATTATTTTATGACCTATGAGTACATATAAATGAATGAAGGTGGAATGAGTGGAAGGATTAAAGAGGACATCAGATGCAAATTCATGGAAGGAATGATGAAGGTGAAAAGATGAGTTAATGAGTAGGGATCAGGCTCTGGCCTATTGCTCTCATTACAACCCTCTCTGCTAATCCTCTCCTATTCCCACAAGAGCGCTTTTTGTGTTGCGTTAAAACACATTCTTTTACAAACACTGGGAAACACTGAGATTGTAGTGTGTGTGTGCCTGTGTGTCTGTGTGTGTGTGCGTGCGTGCGTGCGTGTGTGTGTGTGTGTGTGTGTGGAGAGAGATTTCCAAGTTAAAATTAAAAGATGAAAAGAGTGTGAGACAAAAAAAAAACCTTAACCCAAGCATTACCAGCTGACTGCACTCAGACTAATTTGTTTAGCAATTTTACCCTAATATGAATGTTAAACATGACATCATGACATATTTTAAATGTTGGTTAAATTGTTTAGAAAGTTTTTAGGGGCAGGATGGAAATCTGCTCCCCACACCTTTTGAAAATCACAAACAGGAAGGTATAACTGAGGTGAACAAATTCTTCCTTGGAAAAACATTGGCACTGAATTGGCACTATTTCCAGTCCTGACTGTGGATTTACTAGATAATCTCTAATGAGTATGAAATGCAAAAGATTGCCTCACGTATAGACCAAGATTCATGAATGTTATGAACCTGCTATGAATCTGTTTGTGTATAACAGTTTACAGTAAACTACAGCAGTAAACTGACAGCGTATACTCTATGTCACATCATCACTTCTTTTTATAGAATGATGGAACTGAATGGACACCTTAGACTAGGCTAAACTGAATAAGGTTGCAATAAACTTAAAGTTTTTTTGGGTAGGCTTAATTTCCACCTTTCTCATTGAATTGGGTCACTTTAAGCCCCAGTTTCCTTAAGCATCATGACATTAAAATCATCTTAACCTTTAGGAAATAAATGATACTGGCTGCCATCTTACGATGATCTTTGCACAGTGATAATTTTAGGAAACATACCATATCATACCAGTTTTTGAAGCTAATAAATAAAAACATCCATCCAAGCACACTGCAGCAGATGAGAAGGAATTTAATTAAAAACGGTAACCTTTATTATCATTATGTGAGACAGCTATATTGAATTTAATATTTTTTTACCCTACAACATTTCTTGAAGTAATGAAGTATCTTTGGGGGAAAGAGATGAAAGTGGTTCTATAAAAGGGATATGAATTCGAATCATATTAACAAGTATTCATTTGGAAGATATTTTTATCCAAAGTTACTTACACAGGTTATAAGTATCATATCCTTATATATATAAGGTACACCTGTGGCAACAGTTTGGGGAAGGATCACATGTGTGTGACGATCAGGTTTTTTGTATGAGGAGTTAACTCATCTAGCCTACAAACCCCATTAGCAGCATTTATCTAACACTACCTATTTTTTCAGCCTTTGGCAATGCTGGTGTTTAGCAGTGGATGTTTGCCTTTCGGAGCAATAAAAATGAGGTGAAGTGACAGTGGCCTTGGAGCAGTATACAGTTAGGTCCATAAGTATTTGGACAGTGGCACAATTTTCATATTTTTACCTCTATTCACCACCACAATAGATTTCAAATAAAGCCATCAAGATGGCATTGAAGTATAGAATTTCAATTCAAGGGGTTTAACAAAAATATTGCATTAACCATTGATGAATTACAGCCATTTTAACACCGTCCCTCCATTTTCACAGGCTCAAAATTAATTACACAAACATAATTATAAATATAAGAATCATTTTTAATACTTGGGTGCAAATCCTTTGCAATCAATGACCACCTGAAGTCTGAAACCAATGGATATCATTTTGTTTTCAATAACTGAAAAACATGTTCAATTAGATTGGCTGTTTTAAGAACATCCCATTTGTTTGCCTTGAGAAACTGTTTTGTGGTATGTTTTAGGTCATTATCCATCTGTACTGTGAAGTGCTGTCCTATCAGTTTTGCAGCATTTTGACTGAATCTGAGGTCTATGTATTTCAGAATTCATCCTTTTACTTCCATCAGTAGTCACATCATCAATAAACACCAGTGACCCAGTTCTTTTGGCAGCCACACATGTCCATGTCCACCATGTATGACAGATGATGTGGTATGCTTTGGACCACTTCCTGTCCTTCTCCATTCTCTTTTCTTTCCTTTTATTCTGATACAAGTTAATCTTGGTTTCATTTGTCCATAGAATCTTGTTCCAGAACTGGGCAGGCTTTCTTGCAAAGTCTAATCTGGCCTTTCTGTCATTGTATGTTACCAGTGCTTAGTTTGCGTTATCTTTTTTATGTCTGTTTGTTTTTTCAGCCTAATGATGGCCTTCTTCAGTTGTACCAACACCTCTTAGGACTGCATATAGAGAGTTCCCATGAACAGCTGCCACATGCAAATTTAACACTTTGAATAATCTCCAGACCTTTTACCTCCTTAATTTGTCATAAAATAACCAGGAAACAAGTCATAACTGTCCATGAAACTGCTTACCAAGCAACTGTCAAATTACTTTTGATCCTGTGAAAATGGAGGGACTATTTAAAAATTGGAATTCCTTAATGATTATTGCAATATTTTTTTATTAAACCTCTTGAATTAAAGCTGAAATTTATTTAAACTTATTTTAAGTTAAGGTGACTTTATTTTAAATCCATTGTGGTGGTGTACAGAAGCAAAAATACGAAGATTGTGTCACTGTCCAAATACGTATAAACCTAACTGTGTATAAAAAGACCACAAGTAGTAACATGTAAACACAACCAGAGACTCACAGACCTTCATTATTTGAAACTTTTCTTTCTCAGGCCTAAGATACACTTGTTTTTTACATGATTTTCGTTAGATAGTAATGTGATTTGTGATAGTTATACAATAAAAAGATGAACTACCACACAATTAACAGTTAAATGTTAAGGCTGCAGATACACTGCACACACACACACACACACACACACACACAGGTAGTGTATGTTTCTGTATGATCATTTCATTATCAATACAGATCATTTTATAACATGGCAATGTTTTAATAGATTCATATTATTTGATGAAAGATTGAAATGACTGTGTGAAAAGTGTGTGTGTGTACAGCGTATTAAAGGTTACAGTACACCCACTCCTTTATGAACCCATGATAGGTTTTGAATATCATTGCTAACATATTCGTTCAGAAATATGCTCCCACATATTTCCTTTGAATTAAAATTCACAGTTTTATTGTGTTCTGCCTGCCATCTCATGCACACATGGGATGCTCTCAGTATAAATTTCACTTTCAGTAAAAACTATCGAGTGGTTGTTACTGCGTAGGAAGCTTTACTATGATCCTTATTACACTGCGATGCTTTGTAAAACTTTCCATGAAACCACTGTATGAGTACTAAATTGGGATTTTGAATTAGCTTAGTGTACTCAGGATAGCATGCAGACATTGGCTAAAATATTAAGATTTATTATAAATGTTTGGGGATTTAAATTTGAGAGAAATACAATTTAATTCACTAATTTTTAGTATTTCAAGAACTCGTTTCTGCTGCCTCTCTTATGTTCATGGCTTTACTGCAATCTTTAGCTGAAGCATGTTCTAGCTTAAGTGGGCTATTCACAGAGGTACAGCAGTGACCTGGTTCCTTTTTTCACTAATGTGTACTGGTCCCCTAAGCAGACAATTTCTTTTCTTAAAGAATTAGCTTTCAGTGATCCCACCATCTGCCCAGTACATACTTTTGCACTGGTCCGAGAGTGAGAAAAAGTAGAAAGGGAGCATGTGAGAGGTATAGAGAACACAAGAGAGAGAGAGAGAGACCTAGACAGAGAGAAAGAGGAGAGAGAGAGGGCTTTCCTGCATTCAGAAAGGACGGGGCTCTGACAAAAGCTCGCCATCTGCTCTGCGTCTTTCTGGTGAGCGACCCCGGAGCGCTGCATGCTGCCTCTTCCCATCTCTGATCCCATTCCCTGCTACGCTCCATAAGAGGAAGAATAGAGTGGAATGCAGCAGCGACTCTAAGAGAGGGTACTGAAGAGGTTGATGGGGTGCTTGGAGTTTGAAAGTGAGTCTATAGGAATGCAATTTTAAGAAAATAAAGAGAAAAGGACAGGCATTTTTGCATCACATAAATAATACCACAATGCATGCATAAACACAAATAAATGAAGACATAAAAATTAAGTGACTATTAATTCAAACTTTGCAAAAGCAGCAAAAATCTCTACTATAGTTAAATTAAATTTGAGAACAGAGAAAATGAATTTCCCATTTCATAAATCAATAATTAAATTAAATTTCTAGGTTTTTTTTTTTTTTGCTAAAATTATATTATAATGTATAATTACAATAATATTTCTTTATATTCATTCTTATTTTCGAAGGTTTGTCTTTAGATATATAACTGAGAAACATGTTCAACAAGCACCTATAGGTGTGATGATCAGGTGTCCACAAATGTTTGGCCACATAGTGCAGCTCTAGTAAACAAAGCTAAAAAAGGTCACCTGGTTCAGCAAGTTTACTGAGCTAACAAAAGCTATCACTGGGAGGTTGTTGTGCTTTGAAATTTGCAGTTCACATTACATTTTCCCATTAACTGTCTATGTTTGCATGTATTCACACTGTCATCTATTATTCGAAAATCCTCTAGATCCTACTTCATCCAGGATCTACATACAGGACCTTTTAAACAAAGTAGTATGCAGTCTGGAGTTAATGCGTAATGTAGCATAATGCATCATCATTTTACAAACAGAATGTAAATAAAGGGTGTGGGCTCATGTTTATGTATATGTGTGTTTGTGTGCATGTTAATTCTGATGCCTGTGCAGGTTTTTCTTCAAGTAGTTCTGCACCTGTGCAAATGAGACAGAATGGCCATGTCATGCTGTTTTGCAGGTAAAAGAGATTCAAATTCACTAAACAAACTATCACAATGATGACCTTCTGTACACTCCTATAAGCCTTCTTCCATAACCAAATCCTGTTTGGTATTGGATTTGCGAGTAGGCGAGTGGGGTCTGAAAAATCCTTCCATAGCTTACATGCCTGAGTCTTTCTTAATTCTTAATGGCTGGAATCAGGAACTTCTGAGAGTTTACAGAACTGAAAGTGGAGCAAGCATGCACATGCAGGGTAATAAACAGCTAAGGGTCAGTTGTGTTGCACGTGGGTAATGGTAATTATAAACATGGGCCTCAGGGCAGCAGTTTTTTAATGCAAAGTTTTACAGGTTAGCATTCATTCTCCTTCTCATTAATGGAGGCAACATCTTATAATTGTTTATCTGCAGGAGCGTGCGGTTGTAATGCGACATGTACACAGTGTTAAAAAGTGCTACAACACTCCTCTACAGCATCAAACCGAATGACTGAAGCTGAATCATCCACAAGGTTTGTGATGTTTTCAGAATATTGTAAATACATAAGCACACATATTTGTTGTAAATGCTTAACACATGACATTTTGTTCACTTTCTGAAAATATTTAGATACCTGTAATACAAGTGAGGGATATATTTGACAAGATTACTTTGACAATATGTCCAGATTCAGAGAAAGAGAGAGAGAGAGAGAGAGAGAGAGAGAGAGAGAGAGAGGGGTGGGGGAGGGTGCATTCCAGGAAAGGTCACCATCAAAGATTCATCCACTCCAGGCTTTTGAAGAGCTGGCTTTGAATAAGATAGCGAGATAGCAGGTTTTGTCTAGCTTGCTGGACACTACAAACACTCCCACAAGGTTAACATGGAGATGAGGTTCTACTACACACTGATATTCTCAGTGTATTTTCTTCAGGAACATACTACCAAACAAGCATAACGTTTCAAAAGTATTAAATGGTGTATTATTTACTGATACCTGTACAGTCAACAAACAGAAAAATGATCATTTTCCCATATTTTATCTCAATGTTCTTTAATCACATTTGGGGGGAATAGATCTTTTAAATGTTGTGTGTTGTACAAATTAAAAAATGGTACTGCACTAGAAAATATACATATACTTCTGTATGTGTGTAATACATGAAAATCATTATTTAGTGCTTTTCTAATTTCTATTTCTGAACTGTTCTAAAAATGGAAACCCTCTGTTGTACAGTTCTACACAGGACCTTTAAGGTTTTCCCTGGAAAAAAAGTGAACATTTTTATGTTGGATAATACGTAACATCTATTAAGAGCAAAAAGCAATTGTTTATTATTTCAGTGAAAGCTCTTTGTAACGTTCATTGACAACATACACTGTCTGTCATTATCTAAAATCTGTGAAAGTGCCTATTTTCCAGTTTGCATCAATATTTTCAGTTAAGCCTAGAATAAACCTATTCAAATGAAACATTTGCAGTTAAAGCAGATTTTTTTTACTACACAACATCAATATTTGATATGTAGGTATTTTATGGTAAGAGGAAAACTGTTAAGAATTTTGCACAGTAAGTGATTTTGTTATGGAATGAGGATACGAACACTGGAGTAACCACCCCTCCACCCCCTCTCAGAGCATGACTGATGGTGTTATTCGGAAACTCTTTGCACCTGCTATGCTGGAGGCTGTTTTGGAAGCAACCTCCATAAAGCAGGTAGTGGTTTAAATTTTTTTTACATTAGATAAATAAAACTTAATTCTTCATTTATCTTACTGGGCCGTAACATGTCAAGGAGCTATAAATTATAACAGGGAAGGAAGAATGAGTCTGATTTCCAAAATCAAGTGTTTTCTGAGCTTTGATGCAATATTTGATTAGATGCTCTTCTGTGTGACTGCATTTGATTGAGTGACATAACAGTTGGCCCTTTTCCCTCTTCTGTGGGAAAGAAACCAGTTGTCGAAGAGTGGGATGACTCAAACACAGCAAAGTGGGGAGAAGCTCTTTTTTGTTATTTTTCTCTGAGGTTACAAAAATCAGTCATTTGATTTGTCCTAACCAATTAATGTGCATTCACAAATGTTCATAAACAACCTTCAATATAGAAAATTATTTTGAAATACATACAGTCTCTCTCTCACTCTCTCTCTCTTATATATACAGACAGACAGACAGACAGACAGACAGACAGATAGATAGATAGATAGACAGATAGATAGATAGAAAGAAATGCCGGAAAGAAGAGATGTCTTCAAAAATGATGCAATTAATTTGTTTTATTAAAAAAATTCTATAAAGAATAAAAAACAGCCAATATTCAATATTGTCAGTATTTGGCATGATCAACATTTGTCTTTAAAAATCTATTAATATGCTCAGGTACATTTTGTGCAGTTATATAGGGAACTTGAGAGATACGTTTTACCGAACATCTTGGAAATCTAGCACAGTTCAGAATCTGGAGACTTTAACTGACGTACTTGTTCTGTTTTTGCGGGGTAAAACCTGACAGCCAGCATTCATTTTGTTTCTGAAGTGTATAGGCTACTAGATAATACACTACCTCCTTTTCTGACCTTCAAACATTTTGTTTTATTGGAAAATAATGTTTGGTATTCTAAAATCTTATTTACTGTGAGACAGTAATGCAGACTTCATAAAATTAAACATATAAGACAAAATTAGTTATAAAAAATTAGGTTGTCAAAGACATTTGCACAATACTGTACACATGTAATATTTATGTATATTATATATATATAGTTTTCAGAATGTCACATGCTTGTCCAAATTTTTGCCTATGCAACTGGTCCATGAACAAATCCATACATAGATATATATATATATATACACACACAAACACACACGCACGCGCGCGCGTGCGCGCACACACATTCCACCCAGTCTCAATCTGTGTGCTGCAGACCCACCGCAGTTTAGAGACCCGCCTTGTTCCAGGTCTCCGTGCTCCATCACTCTCGTGGGGGGAGCGCTGTGATTGAGCGTCTTCTTCTCCAGGACATTGTGTGTGTGTGTGTGTGTGTGTGTGTGTGTGTGTGTGTGTGTGTGTGTGTGTGTGTGTGTGTGTGTGTGT
>JAQQZR010000033.1:13267347-13280781 GCA_030068235.1 Notoglanidium macrostoma
GTGTGTGTGTGTGTGTGTGTGTGTGTGTGTGTGTGTGTGTGTGTGTGTGTGTGTGTGTGTGTGTGTGTGTGCAGTGGCGGCGCCGCCTCCTTTTTCTCTCCTATAAATGTACAGCAGAGACACCTCGGCTCCAGACGGCCCGCGCCTGAGTGAATGGAGAGAGAGAATGGCAGCAGAATAACGATTCCCGTCTCTTCTCGTGTTACTGTAGTTCTGTGTATTTCTATTCCGAAAAGCGAGACGCGAGCTGACTCTTTCCGATTTCTTTTTCTTCTTCTTCCTCTTCTTGTCTTCTTCTTTTTCAACATTTGCCTTGAATGACAAGATGAAGGCTACCATTCTGCCTCGGGCCCGGAGGGACTCGTGCAGCTGCGCTGAACTCTCGGCCGAGCCGGATCTGTGCTGCCTCCAGCACGACATGAACGACTGCTACAGCCGACTGAAGCGCCTGGTGCCCACCATCCCGCAGCACCGGCGCGTGAGCCGCGTGGAGATCCTGCAGCACGTCATCGACTACATCCTGGACCTGCAGCTGGCGCTCGAGCGCACCGAGCACAGTGAGCACAGCGGGACGTGGCCGCGGAGCTCCATCCGCACGCCTCTCTCCGTCCTCAACACAGAGCAGGTGAGCAGCCTGCAGCCTGCGCGCTCCGGCTTTGTCCTAAACCACACTGTTCGGCTGTAGTACTGTGTGATACGCATCCAGCTTCATTTCCATCCTTCACAGCTTTTTGTTTTACGCCGCCTGCCTAAAACGCCACATCCATCGCGCTGAGCGTGTTCAGCCTGCAAGCGGCCTGTGCGTTTTCTTTTTTTCCCTCTTTTGTCCGGTTCTAACGCGTGACACATGTCCATTGTTCATGTTTTTCAAGGGAATAAAAAGTAGTTTACTTAGAACACAACATCCTGTATATGCAGGAAATAGGCACCTTGTCTAAAGGTTGTGGCCTTTCTGTGTGAAAGGACAGTGAGAGTGCACCTGTTTACCTGTTTGCTATTTACCTGTTTTCAGAGGACACCAGTTGTCAATAAGCAGGAGGACACGATTTTGTGCCGCTGAAATGCAGCATATCGCAGTGGTGAGTATATTATTTGTAAATACTGAATATATTTGCACACATGTTTTGGTTGACTTTTTTTTTTTAGAATCAATAACCAGTAGATGATCATGGCAGGATTATTAACAGTAATTATTAACACAGGTTATTCACAATAAGTTGACACAGTTATAGGCTGAAGTGTGTTATGAAAGTATAACGTTTTTTTTTTTTTTAAATGAAAGATGGTGGCATGACATTGAAAAAATGGAAAACATTCCCATAATATAGCTGTAATGCATTAAAGTACTTTAGAATAGCCTGCTTCAAGAAAACAGCCAAAATTGTTTTTTTTGGAAAATATTTCATTTAGTATAAACTCCAGTTTTACTGACAATGCATTTTCTAGATTGAGTTGTACACTTCCTCCTCCATCTTTTACTGCAATAGTCCAACATACTGCACACTGATGAGAAATACTGTACACCAGCTATGAACTATGGGCTAATTTCAGGAACAAGTTTGAACCTTTTACAGCAATAGTGTTATAAATAAATCCTCTTGAACAGAATTTTCAGTAACAACACCCATTTTTCATTCAGCTCTAATAACAGCTTTACACATCAAGAAGCATGATAGGGATAAATATGAAATTAAAATAAATGTGTATTGATATTTACTCATGATCACTGATAGTATCTATCACTAATTTAATTTAATCTGAAGATTGTATTCTGTGAGACTAGTGGTCGCACTGTAAGATATTTGAGCACCGGTGGCACTCAGCTGCAGCTGTACTTTGTGCAATAGCTGTCCCTAGTGTAGCAATCTCACTAACGGAGGGTTAAATCAGAGGTTCGAAGGTGAAATATCCAGACTGGTTTGACTGCAGCTGTGTGTGTGTGTGTGTGTGTGTGTGTGTGTGTGTGTGTGTGTGTGTGTGTGTGTGTGGACAGAGAGACTAGGAGCTGTGGACTGAGTAGTGCTACGCTTGTTGTCTGAGCAGGTTTGTTTTGGGTTGTTGATCAAGCGTGCTCTCTGTTTTGTCGGTGGCGCCAGTCAGTCTGCAACATGCCGTTCACACACCCCCTCTATTCATTCGCTTCTCACAGGTGTGCAGTGAGCCCATCCAAAGCCAAGCCAAGCTTTGGCAGTGAATCCGACACACACCAGGCCCAACGTGGGATTGCAGAGCAGTTCTGAAACTAATGGCTTCTAAACCATAATTTATAAACATTTCAGTGTTAACTGTCAGTGATGGCTGAGGCAGCCAGTGTTCTTCTCTGTTCACTCTGTTTCTGTCAGTGAGGGAAATGCTGAATTTGGATAAAGTTAAAGAATTTCTCTCTCTCTCTCTCTCTCTCTCTCTCTCTCTCTCTTATATTTCCTCAATGGTAAGATTTGGCATTTGACCATACCAGGAAAAAGCTTGTCTAATTTTTACTAAGAAATTTCTCACTGTAAAGCTTTACAGTACACCGAAAGTGACATTGAAAGTTAAAATGTTGACATCTATTGTTAAAAATAGATGATTTGTTTTAAACAAGGATTTCTCTGCAATTGCATTGTTTAATATTGTAAAGGAAGAAAATACATGTTGACAAATAATCCTGTATATAAAAATAGGATGTTCTATAATTGTATGTGTAAGAAAATATCTATATGCTATTGTAATTATAAGATATTTTTATTGAAAGGTTTTGTTTTGTAAATATTGTGTTTTCCATAAGTGTAGTGAAGAAATGTTCTGCTAATAAAGATCTCACATCATAAAGCTAATTATGCTTTCCTCTGTCATGTTCACCTACATTATGTAAAAAGTGAATTATGCACAATTATAAAGATTCTTCACATATTGCATGTTTTTTTATTTTTTACAAATAAGAATTTGAATCAGGAATTGAAATAATGTGTCATAAATATATTCAATCTTTTCAAAAGGACAGGGAGTACGAAGTGTTGTTCAGTGAATACATGATTTAAATTAGTTTCTATAGAACAATTTCTAAACTAGCCAGGAAGAATTGTTTTGGAAAAACAATTTGACTATTTTAGTTGCTTATAAATTGACTATTTTTCCTGGTGCATTGTAGGTTTTTATTTAATATAAATATAGTGCTTTTATTTATTTTTGCATACAGAATATATGAGCATTTGAATGATATAATTCTTTCCTTTTTTCCCACAGAAATGAGAGCAACATGGTCTGACATTTGTTACAGTTTGCACTAAGATTATGGTTAGATGTGGGGTTTTTCCCTTTTCATAAACTTAACGTGTGTGAAATTGAATTAAATCCTACCATGTTGCCTTTGTTAGTTTGCGCAAATTTGTCAGGTAGTTAGGTTGGTGTGAAACTGCTTAAACAGTGCATACAGTATGAACAGAATCCATTAGAGACAGGCAAAAACTACTGCCCACTTTTATGAAAGATCAGTTGTCAGTGATGTTTATTACTTTTATGGTGGGCATCCTCACCCTACATAAAAACACGAGAGACGTGTAATGATGACATCACTGTCCCGGTGCATACCTTACTGAACTAATATAGCAAAAGTGCAGAATTAAATCTGATTCCAGCAAATGTGGAGCTCTTGAAATTAAAAGGTACTTGTAAAATATTAAAATATGTAAAGTATTCCACTGCTAGCATTCAGATTCATTTTGTTACTACTTTGTGTTCCATACTTATCAAAATATCATTTTTATTTAAATAAAACCAGCTTTTCAGATGCATACAATTACACTATACCATCCATTTCCATTCTCTTCTCAAATATTGTGATGTCCATCTCTTGAATTTCACAATAGATTAACAGGAAATATTGATCTACATATTTGCATTTTTACTTGCAGGACCATGCTGTATAATATTATGTCTATCAAATTCTGCATATGCAGAAATAATGTAGAATATTCCTAACATGTGGCCTTTCATTTTATCAAAGATTTGGCACTCAATTATTTTACCACTGGAAATGCAACATATGAATGCTTTACCTCACTTTGCATTAGCTTCTAGGAGAACAGGATGATTAATGTATAGCATTGTACTTAATTCAGTTGAAGTGCATGCTGCGAGCTGTTGGATGTGCAGGTTTTTACTCTCAACTGTGCCCTCTAATGGAATGATCTGTTCAGGATCTAAATGTTAAGAAAGGCAGATTTTTCAACCGTGTGCTCCTACTGAAACATAAACACATTATTGAAAAATCATACAAGAAATCATCATTAACATTAATATAATTAAATAGCCATTTAAATAGCTTCATATAGCTTTAAATCCAGTGACCATGGAAATCCTTGATATGAATAAAAAAAACAAAAAACAGAACAGTACTAAATTAAAAGTGCCTATAGGGGGTCTCCTGAGTCTTTAACAAAATTATACTTTTACATATGTTCACTGAAGAAGCTTTAATTTAAAGACGCTCTTCTTTTAAGCATTGAGCCTGTTAGTCTCATTAGAAAGTATTAATGATTCATAGGCATATGGTATCTAATTTGTGCTAAAGAATAATTAAGTGTATCTCAATATTGTAAGAGTCACTACAAACTTTCCTAACTCACTCATATAGACTACTACTATTAATCTAAATCAGAATTAATTCCTATGACTACTCTGTCTCCCAAAATCATTGTGGCCATGTAATTTTATGTTTTCATGAGACTGATCAGGTAAGATGAGATAGGAAAGATAAGATAGTGTAAAATGGTGTATTATTTAATGAAATCAACTTGTGTATGTATAGGTGTCTTTATGGGCCTGCCTCTTTGTTTGAGGCTGGCACACCTGACTGACTCTGCCTCGCTCTCTCTGGTGGTGTTCTGTCTGGTTGTGTATACGGAAGAGGGGGATCGTGGGAAATGATCACATCCTGTATGATAAGAATAGGTTTTGGAGCCTTGCTGGTCAATTTCCACAGAGCAGCCATTACACAGAGATCAACAGCTTGGAAATGTTTTCAGCAAACAGTGTTTTTACCAAGCAGGCCAGGTTTGCTGTTGTAAAGTCGATGATTGTTTGAACAGGTGTGTGAATGTGTGTGTGTGTGTGCATGTCTGTGTACTGCAAATATAACAGAAAGGATGATCCGGACACCTTATTGAAATAAGAATATGGTTATGATGAGTTCTTAGCTGCCTGACAGAACATTATCATTGAAGTTTTCATTCCATTTTTGCTATAATTGTATAAACATATTGCTCACTGTTCATTCATTCATTTATTAATTTGTTAATTTCTAGTAACTATATGATTATTATTCAAATATAGTAGTGTAACTTTCTATCATTTTGGGCTTAAATGCACAAAGACATAAACAGAATGCTGAAGAAAATAGAATGCCTAGCATAGCAACAGAATATTTTACATGCAAAAATTCTGATTTTGACAGTTTGCTCTTATCTATATTAAATTACACAAGCCAATCCTACACAAGCCTTTACCTTGTCAGCTATGTACTTTAAAACAGAGGGTTATATTTTTTCTTCCTAATCACTCCTACCCCCTACAGAGGAATGGTGAGGGTGGATGGTGGAGACAAGGACGAAAATATGCAGGGTCTTGGACACCACCTGATTACAGGCTAATAGCCCCTGAGTGATTGAACACCTCAGGCTTCTGGCTAATTGGTGCTATTTAAAGCACCTATTAGTGCACAATGCCTGCTACAAGCACTCTCATAAACAAAAGCAAGAGTCCTGGAGCTAGCAAATATCACAGGTCTAGAAGTGATGATTACAGAAGCAGGTGATATAGTGAAATGTGACTGCTTATCAAAAAAGCAATTATGGCAAAAAAAAAAAAAGAATTAGGGCCAAAACTCATATTTATGACTAAAAGATTTAATAACAGAGTGTAAATTGTGTGTTACAGAATGTGTGAAACAAATGAAAGAAATGGCAGTCCTGTTACTGCTAATAAGAACATAAGAAAATGCAAAAGAACACAAATTAAAGTGCAATAAAAGGCACAAAAGACAAAATATACTATGAACTTTAATAATAATAATAATAATAATAATAATAATAATAATAATAATAGAGAGAGAGAGAGAGAGAGAGAGAGAGAGAGAGAGAGAGAGAGAGAGAGAGAGAGAGCTGGAGCCTAGGATTGGGATTGTTTTAGGTCAGTCTATAATCTGATGCAACGTTACTGCTGAACCAACAATATTGTGCAGGCATCAGCAATATCATCAACTTCAACACTCTTTACACCCAACAAAATGAATATACTAATTCATTAATTCACTTTCACTAACTGCTTTATCCTGGTCAGGTTCACAGTGGACTCTGAATCTCAGAAACACTAGTGTGAAAAATGCCATTTGTAAAGACATGCATGAATTTTTCACAAATTTGAACAAATATAGACACTATAGAAAATAAGATCAAGCTTAATTGGTAATTTTAGATTAAATGGTTATACCAGTTGCATTTAGTACATATTCTTGCAAGAAAAAGGAGAATCTACAATAAATGCAGCTGGAATAACTCTTTTATTCCAAAATGTAATGGAAATTGGAGTGCTGGGATTTTCAATGAATGCTTCAGCTCACTGCTTTTTTATTTAACCTGGTCTTATTCTGCATTCTCCTCTGTGTGCAGTCTTTTTATAAAGCCTGTGCAGATTTAGTTCTGAATCCAAATGTGATGAATTTTATAATAATAGCTGCATCTGGTTCATATTTAGTATGGAACTGAATAGAACCAATCTGATTGATAACAAAAGGGTTTAAGTTCAATTGGTATTTTTTACTAGTGTACACTCTTAAATATAAAGGTGCCATAAAAGGTCATTTAGAGATAGAACAAAAAAAAATCTTTTTTTTTTTATTATTTTTTTTTTAAGTTTTTGATAGTTCTTTAACCAATTTTCATGGTGCCACAAAGCAAAACTATTTTTCCAATTGATGTATATAATGAGGAATGATACTGATAGTGGAAACAAAAATGTCTTACGTACCATGGCCTGAAAAGGTCTTTCAAGAACTAAAATGGAATCTTTATGGAACAAAAAATGATTCTTCTATTCTTCTTTACACCTTACTTTTAAGATTCTAGATTTTGCAGTAGATGTCATTGAGTGACTGTTTATGAATTTTGTATTACAGGATTGTGAGAAATTCATCTAAAGTATAATAATTCTGTAACTCTATATAAAAATTTTATTTTGTATGTGCAAGTAATTGTGTGTTAAACATGGTTAAAGTCTCACAATTTAATACAATCAGATAATTTGAAAGTCTGTGTGCATGTGTAAAATATTCCCTTTATCTATATCAGTTTAAGTCTGTGTACTCTTCAGCCAATATGGTGTTGTGATATAAACAAATGTGAAAAGGAAATGAAAGAACATTACAAAGGAGAAAAAATAAAAGAGAAAAGATGGTGAACAAAAGAGGGGAACATGTAGGAATGGGCTACATGCAGTCTGTGCCAGTTCCAGGGGGATGAATTACAGAAATGAGCTCTACATCCCATGCCAGGCTTTTCTCTCACATCCAAATGCCTCTCCTCCACCCCCTCTCAATTCATCCATCCATCCCCAGAGAACAAGTGATTAGAGAGGAGAGCAAGGGTTCTGGATCCGTTGCAGCTGGGATGGGATGCCAGCCATGGAGGACAAACACGACCCCAAGGTGCCATGATCACACAGGCAATATGTCACGGTAAATGCCAGAGCAATGTGGCAGAACTGAAGCTACAGGTCTTTTGGCATGGTGCCTATGGGATGGGTTCAACCTAAACATGAGTGTGGAAATTCTCTTTTGAGCAAAAAGTATGTTTTTTTTCAGTGTCAATGCATTAAAAACAGCTTATAACATCATAACTTAAATGTTTTAATCTAAGAACAGCTGCTGTGAGAAAGAAGAATGTATTGCTGATATGCAATTCTGAAATTAGATCAGAAATTATATTCCTGGTGAATGCAGAGATTGCCTGTGGGGATTGCTGTCAGGCAAATGCCATTTTGCAGTCTGGGATGATACATGAGCTCCCCTGTTCATGTATTGTGAATATTGAGTTAGGAAACAGATCTTTCTTAATAAACAATTCCACCTCTTTAGATTTTCCTTTGCAAACACTGTGACAATACAGCTGAATGTACTTGCCATTTAAAGTTGCATCACTTTCCTATTAGACTGTTATAAAGAATAACATCTGGGTTTGTTTGTTTGTTTATTTATTTATTTATTTATTTATTTTTAAACATAATGATTGGTTTTTTTTTGCACTTGAGTAAAATGTATTATAATAGTGATCATTGTTGTTTATTATTTTCTAATGACTAATCTTGGGATTAGCTGTATTTTTTCTCACAGACTATTTTGCACCTACGGAGATAGACGTATAACTGATGAATGTAAAACCATTACCTGTCACCTTTTAATATGCAGATCAGACTGATTAATTTGCCATCTAATCCCCATGTTAATATGTTTCTGTTGAGGAGTTGCTTTTTTCAGTCACTCAGGGATTAATGACCAGATGGTCAGCTTCTGAGAGTATGACTTTTTGTGTGTTGCCATGATATGGCCAGCAGCAACAGCAATAACATCCCACTGTGTGTTTACCACAGACTCCCTTGGCCTGTCAAAATCTCCAGTGTGCTCCCTATTTTAGCAGCATTAAAGAGAGTCACATTACACAATGAGGGGAATAAACTAGCAAGCTGCTCATGAACAGCTATTAATATGAAATATTTACTTGAAGTGGAAAAAATAATAATAAAGGAAAATCTGCCCACATTATATTTCTTGAAAAAAAAAGATGAATTATGCCATTGTATGTATCCAAAGTCATGGATAATTAAACCAATAAACTAAAAACACAGAAACAATGTAAACAGTATGTAAGTGTTAATACTTGTGCTTCATACATGTAATTTCGTACATAACTTCATTCACACAGTAGGTAATCATGGGTTGTTATTATGTTTGTTTTAGAAATATATGCCTACAGTAATAAGAGCTCTTTATTTAACTTGGTAAATGTTGCCCTATTTTGATGTTAAATTCCTTCTACAGCATTTTAAAATCATTGCCAATTTGACTGATGAAGTTCCGTACTGAGCAGTTCGTTTATTCGACTATCCCTCTGCATGAATTGTTTGTTATGATTTCTGAATGATGAAACATAGCTAAAGGCACCCAACACTCCTTCATGCTTCTGGATTAGGAAATTGAGTTTTATTTCTGTCTACAAATATTCAGAGCATGACAGAAGCATTGTGGCATTACTCAAACTTCACAACTGGGGTCTCAATCTCTATAGACCAAAAGTCCACAGATCCAAAGACAATGCTGGACTAGTTTAAAACCAAAATTGGCTTTTTGATTCAAACATGTTTGCTTTTGAAGCAAGTATCTTCATCCCATTGCTTATTCAGTATAACTGTGTTTTCCCTGCGATTCTTCCGGTGCCAACAGGGTAAACAGACAGACGGCTGGGTGGCTCAGGGTGTAATCCTCTCTTTATTTGAGCAGGTAAAAAGGTTGCGGAGGTGCCAGCTGTTCTGTTCTCTCTCACACAAAAATGGCAGTGGGTGGCTTGGCACTGTGGCATGGCGACAGTTTCTATGGCAGGAGTGTGATATTTGTAGACCATATCTCAAAATCGGGAAAACTGTAGCAATCTCTAGCACTTAGACTAACCCACTTGCTCTTTCTCTCTCTCTCTCTCTGCTTCTCTCTTTCAATTGTTATCTTTCCTCGTTTCCCTTTTTCTCTATTAATCTCTTAATCTCTCTCAGATTCTCTCTCTCTCTCCGTCTCTCTGTTTCCTTCCTCACCCTTAGCATGCTCAGCTAGAGGAAATGAAAGGTCCCTGGAGCTCCTGGCAGCTATAGTGAGAAATGAGACTCACTCCTCCAATCTCTCACTGCACCGCTTAATGGCCTCATATTGTAGCTAAAGCAAATGGTGAGCTCTGAGACTAGACATAATCTTGTTCACAGTCCGTAAAACTGACAGAGAGAGAGAGAGAGAGAGAGAGAGAGAGAGAGAGAGAGAGATTCTTGTTAAATGTCTACAACAAACACTTTTCTCATAGTGATATGCATCAGAATTCCATCACAAATATCAGTGACAGTCTTTCATACATGTCAAACTGCTTGGAAATACTGAATAGGACTCTGTTTAGTTAAAACATAATCGGTTAAACAACAACTCATTGTACTGGTTTCTAACATTGCTCATGAAATATTTTCAAATTTTAAAGTCTAAATTCTGCCACTATGCCCTCAACGTCAAGAAACAGAGCAGTGCCAAGAACAGGTTAAAATGAATGAGAATGGCTCAGCCGTGAGGTGATGGGTGTTGTGGCTGGACATAAACACAAGTGCTGTCCTGTGCCTGTCTGAACTAAGCAAATTCACAGTTTCCTGGGAGACAGCAGTGCCAGGGTGTTTGTGTGTGTGTGTGTGTGTGTGTGTGTGTGTCCTCACACATGTTTGCATATTTGGTGACATTTACTGTTAAAAGTAAAATTAAGATAAAAATTAATGATGCCAATAAAAGAGATTGCATCTAAAGCATTACAACTGCAATGCTAGTAATGCCAATTACTGAAGGACACTGCAATGTATAGCATAGATTTTTCTTGAGACAGAGCAAGAGAGAGAGAGCGAGAGAGAGAGAGAGAGATAGAGAGAGAGAGAGAGAGAGAGATCTGAATAATTGACCAAAGTACTCTGCGCAATTTACTAATTACCAGGGGAGCCTAACTGGGTCTCCTTGTGGATTTTTCTGTGGCATCCCCCACCACATGGATCAGCTGTGTAGCTGTAGTTTATTAGAAAGGTGTCATCAGTGCTAATTTATGCTGATTCATCTGACAGCCTCTCGGCTGACACAGAGGGGTTCTGGCCTACCAGTACCTTCTGCTCAAAGAAGGAAAAAGCTGTTTTGTAGACTGGCATGTAGAAAAGAGAATAACTCATATATATATTACTTAGTCACTAATAGTATCTGCACAGCACTGGTTTCCCTAGAGCAAGAATGCCACTTCTTCTATGTGAATCAGCCTTTCTGAAACACAAATATAAAACCATGAAGATTGCATACAAGAACAAGCTATTAAAAAGAATCAGCAAAGCGATAACCAAAATTATAAAACAGCACACTGCAGAAGGAGCACCTAATCTTCTCCTCTGCCTGCACAACATCCTCACGCCCACTCATGTGCATACTCACCAGTCCAATAATCTTGGTTATTTATTTATTTCAATGTGCAGATATTTATTAATATATTTTCACATGCACTCTAGTTAGATTAGGTCTAATATGGCCCCTTCAGTAACCCTGGGCTTTATTTGCACCATGTAAATCTCATCAGCCATTCAGGGCCATTCCTAATATGCTTAGACAGCTGAGAATCATGTATTATTCATGAGCTCAGAAAATTCTTCATATAACCACATCCCTATTCTGGATGAAGTAATATGTGTTGTGGCGACATCCAGGCATCATCTATATTCTGAAAATAATGAGGTGGCTTGTATACTTTGCAAAATGTAATCCATTATGATTACAGAAACATCAAACCTTCCCAATTCCATGTATTATTCAATAGATTTGAGGGTGTTTCATTTCTAATACTAAATTACTATCGTAGACTATGTAGTCAAATGTCTTCTTCCAGCTTCTCTCATTATTCATCTATTGTTTATATGGTAAGTGTAATAGGACAAAAACAGTCAGTGGACTGTACTTGATGATGAATGATTCAAGCGGCGGCAATAGGCCGCTTTTTACCCAGTTGATTGTGGAGTACTAATTATGAATTGTCTTGAAACATGCTTAATATTTTGTTTCAGATAATTAATGTGAGACATTCTGCAATCACCAGTCATCATCCTCCATTCATGAAGTGGAAATAAAATAGTAAAGAAACCATTTTGTTGTTTGATCTTTCTCTAAGAGGAATGGATTGTGTGCAGTTTTAAAATGATATCATATAATAAACTTGGTGAGGTTAGGTTCATGGACAAAGATCTGACTCAGTCTCCTATGCAGTGTTGCACAGAAAAGGCTGTGCATGTTATTATGTGGGTTTGTTGGTGATCTTTGGCTTGCTGATGCTTGCTGATGTCTAGAGGAGGAAGAGGTTGTCAAGCATATTCACGAAAGAGTAGTGAGGAAGAGTAAGTTGCATGCTGGTCAGGGACGAGTCTTCACTGATGAGTGGAATGCATTGGTCTCAGATGGCACGCTAATTGTTTGATTATACAGGTCTCCTCATTAATGAAGCTCCTCTCCTGCGTTTGGGAACATGGCGCGCCACTGAATTACCCATACGACTCTCATGCTGGGAAAGCTGATCACTCATTAGTGGTTACTGAGCGACATAAACAAGCCAAGAGTACAGTAACTACACAAACACATGCACACACATACACGCTTATGTTTCTTTCTTTATTGTGTGCATCTACTTAGTGGTGTGTAACTGATTTGTGCTGTTACACTTTAATTTAAATTTTGGTCTTTTTAAATTAAAATTGCACTTTGTGTCAAATGCAGGTTACCTAAAAGGGACCAAAACATAAATTAGCATATTTGATTACACACACACACACACACACACACACACACACACACACACACAGATTCACTTTGCTCTATGGGTGTCAGTTCACATACACACAGAATGCTTCATTAATAGGAATACATTTTCACCCCCAAAATATTATAAGTGGATCTGAGGCCTTGGCTGAAAGCTTGTTTTTCTCTTGATTTCGTTTGCTGACTTCTTTGTGATGCAGAGCGAGAGTAGACTCAGTCTCTGCCAATGAGTATGGAAGAAAACACAAGCAGCCTGGGGAGTAAGAAAGACAAAGAGCGAGAGAGGAGTGCCGGGGGAAAGAGAGAGAGGGAGAGTGAGAAAAAGATAATAACAGGACATGACTGTTGCAATGAGACAAAAGTTAATGAGGGCTGAAGACTGCGGCAGCAGCCGTCTTTTCTTTGTGTGGCACACGCCACTCCCTTTGAGCCTCATGGTCCTGGCCCTTTATTAACACCATAATACAGCGGGGGGCTTTAAGTGTTCAGCTGCAGTGAGAGAGTGAGAGAGCGAGAGAGAGAGAGAGTGAGAGAGCGAGAATGAGAGAGAGAGAGAGAGAGAGAGAGAGAGGGACTGAGAGCGTGAGAGAGAGAGAGAGATTTGTAATTTGACATACCAGAAAGAAAGCTCGACCCAAAAACAAAGAAGACTGCCTATAACATTCACAGCTGTGCAGCTCCTGTTCGCAAAATGTACTTTGACAGTCTACTGACTTATAGATTCTGATGCCACATTCCTAACAGTTCACACAGACACACAGACACAGACACAGACACACACACACACACACACACACACACACACACACACACACACACACACACACACA
>JAQQZR010000033.1:13334226-13371203 GCA_030068235.1 Notoglanidium macrostoma
AAAAATTGGGGGGCCCCCCCCCCCCCCCCCCAAAGAAGCGCAACAATTTTGCATTCATCAGGTTGTGAACAATGGTTATGTATTTTGTTTGCGACGATTACAATTGATGCTAGCTGGTGCATTGCAGTGAAACTTTGTGAATGTAAATTTCTCAGCATAACCTGTACACTAATAGCACAGTTCAGCATTATAATTATGATTTATAATGCATTATGATGGCTAAAAAAAATTCATGGTTATAATTATTTAGGGAGTTTCAATGATTTATTTATTTTTTTTACCCAGCTCAGGAACGCAATGTTCAGTTCCTTTTCTGTACTGCATCATTTTCTACTATGTCTACATTTCCATGGAGATGAAATGGTGGTTGTTTGAAGGCCCACACTAGCAGTTTAAAGCAGTTTAATTAGAGCCTGTTCTGTTTGGTGTGGAACTGAGAGACATGTGCCTTAAAGAAGAGCAGAGGAGATGCTTTTGCTATAGAAAGAGAGGAGAGCCACAGTCACTGCTTCTCTGAAATATCTGTTTGCTTTTGGAGTGTTGTATCTCCTACTGCCCATGGTGTCTATTCACTTGTATGTATAAGGGTGTTGCTATTTATTCTTGCCAACCAGTATTTGTGCTTTTTGTGACCATGCTTTCTGTCTTCTACCTAGCCAGGTTGCAGCCAACATAGTAGCATGTAGTTACTTCTAATGCCATGTTCACACCTTCAGTTATTTTACCTCTAAGGGTGTATTTCAATATAAAATCTGAAAGTAATTGCAAAGCGGGTCATACACAGTTTTCTGGAAGAAAGTTCTCTTGGTGGATCGTGATGCAACGCTACTAGTTTAGGCCCAGGGGATGGCGTTTCAAATACAAATCTATGACTCGCTAGCCAAATAAATAACTCCAGAAAAGTGATGTGAGGTATAGCTATTGCTTTTTCTGCATGTGCACAAGCAATCCACAAGGGCTGGGCCATATGGGAAAAAAATCTTCTCACAATAGTTTTTTTTCGTATCAGTCGATATCAATGTACATCACAATGTAAATCAAATCATTACTTCTGTCGTGCTTAAAGGTTCCTTTTTACTTCAAAGGGAGATGTTAAGAGATCATAAGGTTAATTTTGGTTTGTATTAGGGCTGGGCGATATGATCTAAAAATTATATCACATTTTCCTGCCATTTTAATGGTAATTATATTTATCACAATATTTATATTGCTATGAAAATAATGTTCAGAGACAAAAGAACTTGACAGCAAGTTTGGAGCAAAATTGCAAACATGCAGACACACTCGTTTTGCAATTTGCTCCAAAACAGGTGTTTGTTTTTTACTTTTTTTCCTGTTGTTTTGCCCTTGTTTTACATATGTTTTTTTTTTTTTCCTGCTGCATACTCCAGTTTTGCGTTATTAAAGCCATGTTTTTCCCCACCCGTGACCTGAGCTAGTTCTAGCTAGTTTTTAAGCTAGATCTACATATCATGCTATTATGCAGACTCTTCACTGAAGTATTGATGAAGTAAAAACACTGCAGTGACCTGTTCATTTCTGGAGGAAATTAAATTTTTTTTAATTTCTTTAAAAATTTTTTTAAATTACGAATCATCGTATCGCAATACAATAATTTATCACCCAGCCCTACAATCCACTTACAGTCTTGATATCGCACAAGTCCTATTTATTCTTGAGCATAAAATCCTGTTTGAGCAACCTCCTATATATTCAATCCCCATTTTGTTTGTGTTGGATTTTGTGTAGAATTCAATTCTAATTTGGCTAGTCTCAAATACACACTGCTTTATATGGCATCGTGGTGTCTGCCATCCGTTCTTTTTTTAGATTTATTGTGATCTGAAACATGAATGCAGTCCTGAGGTAATTTTGATATTCTACATTATGTGTTTACTGTGTTGTGTGGGTTTTTTTTTTCCTTCTTTTCCCAAATTGATATCCTTATGTGCCTTTGGTCCCTTCTAGGCTATTTACAAAATGGTTTCATCAGTAATGAAGATGCCAGAGGATGAGTCTACACCAGAGAAGAGAACAGAAAAGATCTTCAGACAGATGGACACCAACCGAGATGGTAAGAGTTATGTTTTTGCCTTGGGATACTGTCTAGTGTCTTGTGTTTTGTCTGTTTTAACATGGTTTGACTCGGTTCTTTGATAGCATCTTTTACAATCAGTGCTGTACTGTTGCAGTTGTTCGTGTGCGCGTTATATTCTTCTAATTTTCTAGTTTTCCTGAGCATTTAATGGACATCTGCTGTCTTTAATATGCATAGTTTTTGTGACTGCAGTACAAAACAAAACTGAAAAAGATGAATTAGCTGAGCAGCACATTTAACTGCTTAACATTTACGTAAGTCCCATGTATTTAAGTAATTAAATACTATTTAAATGTTTAGTATTAACATTTAAGTCCCACATTTAAGTACTTAACATTTAAGTCCCATGTAGCTTATACGGGAAGAGAAAGTGCAAGGAAAATGCTGAAAAAACTAGAGGAAGAAAGAGTGGACTGATTCCTTGGTCAATGAACTGCTGTTTTTACTGAACACGTGATTAAAGCCTCAAGACAAATGAAAGGGTCTATATGAGGGCCACATTGTGTCAGTAATTTAGCAAGTTAAATTTAAGCTGTTTCTAGACCGATCAGCACACAGCCCTCTCTTTTAGCAGAATGTCTAACATGTGCACTTGCTGAGCGCTTTATTAGGAGCACTAGACCAACTGGAAATACTTTGACATACATGAAACCAGTTGAAATGACTTTTTCTTTGTGACATGGAGCATTATCGTGCTGGAAATATGCGTTAGAAGATGGGTAGCTTGTTGCCATGAGGGGGATGCACATGGTCAGCAACAATACTCAAATAGGTTGTAGCAATCAAGTGATGATTGATTGGTATTAATGGGCCCAAAGTGTACCAAGAAAGCATTCCTCACACCATTATACCACCTCCACCAGTCTGGACTGATGACAAAGCAGGTTGGATCCATGGATTCATGCTGTTGGTGACAAATTCCGACCCCACCATCTGTGTGACTCAACAGAAATGGAGATTCATCAGACCAGGGTACATTTTTCTAGTGTTCAGTTGTCCAGTTTTGGTGATTCTGTGCCCACTGCAGCCTCGGCTTTCTGTTTTTGACCAACAGAAGTGGATCCTGATGTGGACTTTTACTGTTGTAGCTCATCTGCCACAAGGTTTGATGTGTTGTGCATTCAGAGATTCTCTTATGCTCACCACAATTTGTACGGGTTGGTTATCTGAGTTACTGTAGCCTTCTGTCAGCATGATTCTCTATTGACTCTATTGGCCATTCTCTATTGACCTCTCTCATCAACAAGGTGTTTGCAAATCTCACTGGATTTTTTTATTTTTTTTATTTATTGCACCATTCTGAGTAAACTCTAGAGATTGTTGTGTGTGAAGAGATCAGCAGTTATAGAAAAAAACTCAAAGCAGTTCGTCTGGCAACTACAGCTATTCCATGGTCAAAATCACAGATATTAATTTTTCCCCATTTTAATGGTTGACGTGAATGTTACCTGAAGCTGCTGGCCGATACCTGCATGATTTTATCCACTGCACTGCTGCCACAAGATTGGCTGATTAAATAATTGCATCAACCAGTAAGTGTTCAGGTATTTCTAATAAAGGGCTCTGTGGCTGTGTAACGCATCTTGCAGGAAGAAGCAAATGTTACTTGCTGCCATCTGCTGGCTGTTGCAGCACACTGCAGGGTATTAATGGTTTTTAAGGATCCTAAAAGTTAAAAAGTGTAATTTAAGTAATTTTCCTCTTGCTTTTCTAATTTGTAGAAATGAAACCAGCCTAGAATCTATTGTTGACAGTTTGTTTTTGTGTTGAATAGGTAAGCTGTCTCTGGAGGAGTTCATTAAGGGAGCGAAGAGTGACCCATCCATCGTGCGTCTGTTGCAATGTGACCCCAGCAGTGCAGGACAATTCTAAAAGCAGCATCCACCATGTTCCCCTCCTCCATTTTATTTATTATGGTTTTTATTTCAGTCTTTGATACCATAATACTGGGACATGATGGGACCTATTTATACGGGTCTGTATCCCATCAAACTGAGCTTCACCAGATATAGGCACCGAACACACACACACAACCCACCCTCCTGCTCTCTCTCTCTCTCGCTCTCTCTCTCTCGCTCTCTCTGTCTGTCTCTGTCTCTCTCTCTGTCTCACTCTCTTACGGTCCTTTCTGTCACACACACCATGCACACCCTTACTTGCTGTGCTCTCTGTGAGGATTTCTGATCTGACTTAGGGGATATCTCTGGGCTCATACATTTTAACTTGGACTGCCTGATAGAAGCACATGTTATGTTCATGCAGCATGAGATTGGAGTTTAGATGTTTTGGTCAAGTAACATTTGAACAGGCGATGGAGAGCTTTGACCTGACATGCATAATGGAGAAGTGAAGCACTGTGAAAGAAGAGGTTTGTAGGTCTACTTGTGTTCCTTATTTTTATATGACAGTTTGACCATGCTGTCAAGTGTCCCGCAGTATTGCTACAAGAAGACACAGCTATAACTTTCTCACCCTTAGTTTTTGACCAGCAGTAATTAACAGCACATCACCAGATGCCTATTTTTTTTTTTTTTTTTTTTTTCTTGATTCAGTACTAGCACCTGACAGACAGAAGCAGTTATAGATTGGTAGTGTAGGTTTTGTTTTTTATATTTTGTTTTTTAAACATAGACTTATCAACTTAAATTTGTGAAGTCATTGTAGTTAGTACACTGCTTTTACAGCCCTGCCCTACAACATGATGCAGGGGAGAGTGGTTTTGTCCCTGATTTAGTATTGGCTTGCCTGAAATGTTCTGGATCATTACTCTGGATATGCACATATTCTGGGCAGAGCCTTATAATTTGGTTTAGCTTTTTAGTGTTTCAAAGGAAGTTAATTCCCATTAATGAATGTTCCAGTATCAACCCATTTTATTACTAGCGTATCAGTGTTATTAATCCCGATAACCAATATGTCAACATAATTGTGCAATATGTACAACACTACACTTTCCCCCAAATCCCAATAAACATTTAACGGTTCGAAGTGCACTCATTTTTCTCCCTTGTGCTGTATTGCCTGAAGGAAATGAAATGAAGAATTATGGGACTTTTCTCTACCTTAATAGACCTGTATAGCCTTTTTTTTTTTCTCCAAATAATTAAATAACAGGCATGCATGCAAGATTTTAAATTGCAACATCTGCTTGTTTTTAAGTGTTTTCAGTGGAGCATGTTAAATAAATTTGAATTGTATATGGAAGAGAAACTTTTTTGTATTGTATGTATGCATGCTGGTTTGTGTGTGTGTGTGTGTGTGTGGCTGTAGTGTGTCCTGGTACTGTTTGCTCACACTGTTCCCAGTAGTCTGTTGCTTTATCTTGGAGAGCTTGTGAGCAGCCAAAACTCTAATATTTACAATAGAAGACCTGAAGATTTATTGATGTAAAAGTTAGTATGATGTGCATTGTAAATCTAGCGTGATCTGTAGGTTGTAGATATGTAGACATTGTCAGGTTACTGACCTGCCACACACACGCACACACATGCGCAAATAGTTAAGTGTTTCTATGGATAACTGCTTTATCGTTACCATGTCGCTTTTTACTAATGTAAATGCCTGTAATGCTAAAAACTTAATCTAGAATTAGCCTCTTACTACTGGAAGAGTATAGAACAAATGATCAGGGTCCAACTGCCCAGAAGCGTTATAGTGTTCAAATCAATTCATTCATGATAGAAAAGATGTTTTTTTGTTGTTGTTTTTTTTTTTTATTGAACTTGGTACATTAAGATTAATGTGATGTAATCGACAATGCTTAGACGGCTGGTCTGGAAATTTATGTGGCATAACCTGCCTGTATCTGATGTCTTCTGTAAGAATGTGGGATCAGATCTCAGTGACTGCATTTCTTCACTGTTAAACAAATGAGATGTTATCATATATAAATAAAAAATGCTGTTTTAAAATGAGATGCAGTTTAAAAATTAGATATCCACTTCACCTGTATAGTTCCTGTCTTGCCTTCCGTTCACGTGATAAACACATCGGAGCTCCAGACGCATTCTGTTGCTGCTGCTGTTTAGTGTAAGTTTTGAATGTTATCGGATGCCACTGCAAATTGTTTAATGCCTTACTGCAGTGATTCTCAATTACAGCCTTGGGAACCCCACACACTTCACATTTGAGTGTTTTCCTGCTCAAGCATGCCTTGAACCAGCATATAAAGGACTTTGTTTTGGATCAAGTGTATTAGAGCTGGTGCCTCAAATTTGTGCCGAGGTTCCCCAGACCTGCAGCTGAGATCCACTGCCTTGATTTCAGTACTGCTATATTTTTCATTTGATCATTTATTTTTTTCCTTTCTAAAACTGCTGTTTTGTAAAGTTGGAAAATGTTCAAACATCACAACTACTGCATCATTCTACTCCATGGCGTATGCATATGTTTAATTTTGTATTTCTTCTTTTTAAGAATCACAAATTTCTATATCACAATTTATATCGTTAGGTGCCAAATATACAGAACCAGTATTGTAAAAATTTATACTGTACAATTATTTGTCGAACAGAACATTTGTATTTGCTGCAGATTGTTTATTTGTTTTCTTTTAGTTTTCTTTTGGTTTTTTTGGTAGATTTTGTATGGTAACCTGTATTTTGTGGCAATGTCAACTTGAGGTATAGAAATCTGTTTTAGTTATTATATAAAGCAAATATTAAATTTGGGAAATGAAAACTTGTTTTCTCTGTCTGGTAAGTTACTGCACAATGCAAAAATAATGGCAACAGTAATTCATTTTAAAATGTAAATCATTTGAAATAAATTGACAAATTATCATTTTTTTAGGAAATCAATGAGTGGAAACAAATCAGTGGATCATAGGTAAAGCAACTGGTATATGAATCAACAATTTGAAACATTAATCATAAATCAATTGATATAATGCCTATCCGTGCCATTCTATCTGGAATAAATGGTTTTTTTAGTTTCATTATATTTTTATCATGTGATATGCAAATAATTAGAACTGCCCTCCGTTAATTCACAGATTGTTACAGTAACAGTTATTGTTCAAGGCTGGCTAAAGTTACAGTTGTTAATCTCTAAAATGTCAGACTGAATAATGGTCACTGAACAAGACAGTGGGGTTTTTAATGCGTTGCCTTGGCATTGTGTCTCCCATGAATTTGGGGGGAATTTGGAGTTCACATGTCGACAATCTTTCCCCAGAATCAATGACTCCTACTTTAGACAAGGCGAGACAAGTTCGGGATTTTAGCTTTATGGAATGCTACTTGGAGAAAACACCAATCCAATGTCCTGCAGAATGTCAGAAGGAAAAAAGATTTATTTTTTTTTTACATACATGTTTGAGCTTTATCTATCTAGTGTGGATAACTAGAGAAATTGCTAGCACTGAGCTATGAACATTGATCGAAAATTGCTCATAGTCAAAAAGAAATTCCCTTTGAACAAACAGTTTTTCCTCAGAAATACATACAAGACTATGTTTACTTCTCGCTGAGCAAATTTGCTAATATTTTTTAAAGTTCGGGCAGCACAATGGGTAGCGTTCTTGCCTCACAGCTTTCAGGGTCCAGTCCTGAGTTCAGGTGTGGAGTTTCTGAAAATGTGTTTGTGTGGGTTTTCTCAGAGTTCTCTGGTTTCTTCCCACTTCACAAAAATGTGCTAGTAGGTGGATTGGTTATGGTAAGCTGCCACTAGATTGTGTGTGCGTGTGCACGCAATGTGCCCTTCAATGGACTGACGTCCCATCTAGGGTGTCATCCTGCCTCCCACTCAGTGACTCAAATATGACCAATAACAGATTAAATTTTATTCAGTTTTATTTCAGTTAATCACTTGTGATGAATTATTCAAATATGACACATAAAGCCCAAATAATGAGGCTTTTTCTTTAAAATGAGGTCTTACACAGAAACAGAATACCCCCACACAAAAAAAACAGTGCCATCTCTCTGTCTTTCCTCATTAACACTTTCCAGTGTAACTGTATCCTCTCTACAGTTGAGCAATTGTGTATAGGTGCCAATCTGTTTGTTGTCAGAGTGAATCCTATGAGCTTAAGGCCAGAGTGGCTCACACTGCTTCACTAAAAACACATCTCTGCTCATGTCTAACATGAACATAAAACAAGTTTCATGTTATGGATGTTTTACAATGTGAAATACAGGTGTGATAGATAAAGATTTATTTGAAATTTGATAAGTGACTGTTGATTGTATTCACTGTAAGAATAATCTGTGTGAAATTTTGCTGCATTTAAAATCCCATAACATATGACGTTCACCGAACAGAAGTTTCAGTCAGTAGATTGGAAAGTTGATGAGAATGGGTGGTTTTATTCTATCTCCATTCTACAAGTAGGTACAAAAATAAAAATAATTATGTGAAAGAAAAAAATTAGTCTATATTATTATTGGTTTTCTTTGTTTATATCATAAGTTGCAGTAGTAAACTGCAGAAATTAGTGATGTTAATCACTAAATTTGTCACAACACCTGTTTGATTGCTCCTGACATGCCAGTTTCTTATTCATCTAAGAGATCAAAGTGTGAACGCTTCTTAATCATACACTTAAAAAGTGCTCAGGTTCAGAGATGACAAACAAGCTGGACTAAAGTACATTTGCTGAAATGTATCAGGGCATCATGTGAGTCATCACGGCTCTGTGGAATTAGTCTGCGTTTAGAATTAGACTGTGTTTTTTCCCCACATCAAAATAACCATTTAAAGCATGGTTTTTACAGACTAATAAGCAGCCCAGAGGTCTTCAAGAAATTTGAGTTCCCCTGAGGTGGTATGGATAAGACAAACACAGGCAATTACAACATCACTTATCTTGGGTCTTACTGCAAGTTTGAGCGTTCAGCTGACATGTAAGGTAAGAAGTGCCTGTGGAACCAGTGTGTGAACACACATACACATACCACTCTCATGCCCGCCCTACTCCGCAGCCGTTACCTGTCAGACAGGTAGAAGCAGAAGCAAGTTTTTCTTTGCAGTCTCTGAAGTGCCACACCTCTTTTTAACTGTCCCATGAAGAATAATAAAGATTCAGGAAAGATCTGGCATCATACTTGGCTGGTGCGCAGCTTTGACCTCAAATCACAGAGTCAGTGCTCTCAATTTTAGCCACCTTCAGATATTTTGACAATTGAATGTCCTAGCTTTTTGAAGGTGACTTGTATGTGAATCATGACTTTCCATGTTTTTACCCATTTTTCATGCTCTTAGACATTCTCTTGAATTTCTCTATGAATATTTCTTGATATTATTGAAAATCTTTCATATCCAAGACTTCATATTCTTAGTAAATCTCCAATTATACTAATATATCTGTGGATCACACACCCAATCTTGCCTCAGGTAATGTGACGTCAGGTCCTGTATCAAACAAATACTAGTCTGCCAGTCAACAAGATATCTGCTTATACACACAGATAAGTTCTGAACAATAAAAGACATCTGAACTGGATGACAAAAAAAAAAAAAAACACTTTTTTTTAAATTAATGACAATTACTTAAATATTTACAAAATTGCCGATTTCCCCAACAAATAAAAATAAAACAATATGAAAATAAAGTAGGCTGATATTTTATAAATAATACTAGCTAGCGTGTGCTAGGCCATTACACCTACAGAAATACGTTTTGGTGTGTTTGGTGCGTGAACCAATGAAAATAATATAAGCTGATAAAACTGGAATAAACTCAGTATAATAGTTATTAGTCTCTGTGCCAGCATCCTAATTTGTCGAAAGCGTCGTTATTTAACTGCGAAAAGAAACCTGATCACTTTTAGTGCCGTTTTGAGCCATTTACTTGAGCTGCATCCCATATGGCTACTTATTTGATACAAACTGCACTATTTATGATGTAAATGTTGTTCTTCCATCGCCTCTGTAGTTCATCTTGAGCGGGTCGCGCGCGCTGTGAGCGTGCGCAGGAATCGACTCTGACTCAAACTGACAGCAGTGAATCAGACTGAGGTGAGCACTGGCACCCCCCTCTAATTGACTAATTCATACCCACCTGCAGTAAAGTCACCTGGTGGCGTCTCCGAGAACGCTGAATCTTTGGAAAGTGTTTTCCCTCCCACAAACAGTCATTTCGCTTTGTTTATATAGGCGGAACGAGGTTAATGTTAATGTCAGACGGATGTCAGGAATTAGGTAACGTTTAACGTTTGCTCTGTCGGTCTCCTGAAGGCTTTTTACTGACTGAAAGGTTCTCGCTGCCTGGACAGTTTCCCAGCAGAAACAGTGGATTAAGCCGTTATAGCCATGGCTCAGGAGGAAAGGTAAGTTCACCTGTTCAGGTTCCTCTGTAGCAAACTACAATGAAAAACCTCAGGCATGTCATACCTTTACGTTGTAAGTGTTAACAGCCCTAATTTAACGAAAAAGTCGTAGCCTTTGTGTTGTTTCATAGCCTAGTGTCTACTATAATACCCTATTATGTGTTGTAATGTCCTTTAGCTTTACTCACAGAAATCAGATGGCTGTAGGTAAGATGTTTATTTTTCACAGGTCAAAATAGTCTTGCTCACTCATGTAAAAATTTAACCTAGATTTCCTGATCTGCATTTGTGCACTTCCACTGGGCAGTATCCATATCCACTGGGATACTGTATTGTGTGTGGGAATGTAAAGGGAGAGCTCTGGGAATAGCAGGATTATGGCGAAGCTCTTTGTTGACTCCAGAAACGCCTCCGGCGAGAAGAGGTGTTGGTTTTATTTAGCATACGTCTGCTTCTGCTTTGTGTCCTTATTATGTCTGATCAAAACTTGAAGCTGCAATGCACTTAAAATACACACCCACACCAGAATGTCGCCTTTGTACTGTTGCATTCATTTCAGTGCTGACAACAAGATTTCATGCTACAAAATATTAACTATTCCTAATACCTTCTCACTCCTGGTCACTTGGTGCTACTGTATAAATCATAAACCTGCCACTGAGAAACATCATGTTTGATTGATTTGTAAATTTCCAAATCATCGACTTCTCCTCATAATACGTGTTGCTGTGTGGCACAGTAAACGGCTGGTAGTAGTGGTTCCCAATGAGACGTCCTTTATCTCCCGCCGTGTGTTTACAAGTGAGGATGAAGCCTGGAGGGCCTACCTGGAGAACCCTCTCACTGCAGCCACCAAGGCCATGATGAGCATCAATGGAGACGAGGACAGTGTGGCAGCTCTTGGACTCCTGTATGAATACTACAAGGTGAGAAGGCTTTGTTCTGTTGAAAAGCCATTCAAGGCTAGCCAAATCAGCATTCATGCCCTTTTTTTATGGTGCAAGTCCTGTTGTTTCTGAAAGAGACACTTTCTGTAGTTACATTTTTCCAGAACAACAAGGAGGTCTTACGAGAGGTCTATCTTATGAGATCGGCTTAATATCTGTTTGGTGGTGGTTGTGAGCTCTTTATTTAGAGTGCTATCCTGTAACCGTACTCTCATGTGCCTCTCAGGTTCCAAAAGAGAAAAGGCTCCTGTCTGTAGCTAAATATTCAGAGGAAGAAAAAAGGTTTGTTGTGCATTATTTTCACTCAGCTGGACTTATGCATATGAAATGTGATCATGATAGGATTTATTTGACACATGGAATAAATCATGGAATAAATGTCATTGAAAATGTATAGTGAAATGTAAATTTTTTTTGTTTATATGTTTATTTTTCATAGAATCTGCCATGGTGGTATAGAATCCATGAATGATCGTGTTCAGGGCACCAGATCTCCCCCAGTCAATCTCTCAGTCAATTCAGACTCTCGTAACACAGAGGTGAAGCGAGACTCCTATAGTGCATTACCAGCAGAGGGGGGAGTGGTGACCACCGTAAAGTCAGAGGTGTATTCTAACCAGCAGCAAGACAGGCAGCCATACCATCATGTGCCCTACCAGCAGGCTGCTCAGGAGGCACATAGCAGTTATGGCAAGGACGAGCAGAGGAACATGCCAGATAGCACCTTTGAAGACTCTTACAATGGCGAGAACCTGGTAAGAGATTGTGTTTGCACACACATACCTACCTAATGGATAAAGCATCCTATAGGATATGTTTTGGTAAAGACTAAAGTACTCTGCATAAGGGTATAGGCTAAATCCTGTGAACGTGCTGATTGTCTAGGAGACAAAATAAGTCAATAGTTGTAAACAATTAGAGTTTATCATTATTAGCATGTTAATATCTGATATTCTGTGTTTTTAGCAGAAATTCAGAGTGCCCACCACTCTAGGGGCTCAAGACTCTCTGTTTGAGCAGACTGCAATGTAAGTTTTGTGATATGTTGAGTTGAGCCTTTTTAAAACATAGACAGTCTTGGAAAAAAGAAATGGCGATTTATATCTTCCCTGTCACGGGGAATAAATAGTAACGCATATCTCTTGTGTTACAGGAACACGCTCCAGTACACTATAGAAGCGAGCCGCTCAGTTCGGCAGAAGCCTGGTGAAGGGCCAATGGTCTATCTGAACAGAGGTCAGTTCTATGGCATCACGCTGTCTGAGGCAGGCATCAGTAAAGGCTTGCGCCATCCTATCAGCAAAGTGAGGGTGAGTTCTTGTCCCATTGACACAGTAAGGTTCTGTACTCTGCCTTTGTGAACAGTGAAGCAAAAGTGGTGTTCTGGTTTGATGTAGCCATTATTGTATGTTACAAATGATAATCTAAGATGAATTCTAGATGAATGTTGTGGTGTTTTCTGTGCTTTATGCAGCCTTTATCTTTTCTTTGTGTCATAGAGTGTGGTGATGGTGGTGTTTGGAGATGATAAATGTCGCGATGAGCAGCTGAAGCACTGGAACTACTGGCACACCCGTCAGCACACCGCCAAACAGAGAGTCCTGGATATTGGTAAGAATTTATGTACCCTCTTTTCTTACTTGGGGAATTCACCTTAGTCTGCGTGCGTGTGTGCGCACGTGCGCACGTGCGTGCGTGTGCGCGTGTGCGTGTCATTGCCCTAACCCCCTCCTTTACTAGTCATCTGCTTTTCCTTCATATTGAATCTTGGTAAATGCAACAATAGTAGAAGGCCTAGGGCATGTAATCCATCACCTTTACTCACAGTTGGAAAATGGGTAGATAATAGATATATGTGCAGGCCAGAGACAGGGGTGTGGAGAATTGACTCTTCAAGACCACTTTGGTGGTCTCATGAACAGCATATTTTGGATGGCTTGGAACCTGATAGGCCATAATGCACATTTTGACTAACAGTATGTCAGGATTTTTCATATTGCCCAAGGCTACAGATCAAGATTTGAATAGATATTTTAATAGCTCTTAGGAAATGCACATTAATATACACAGACTCAATATATGGTTTAGGGAATACGGGAATAAGGTTTGCCAAATATGAGTGACTTTAGCTTCAGCATGTAATCTAACTGTTTTGGTTGCTTTTGTTGGCATTTTCCTTTGTGCTGTCATTCTACATTGATCATGTCATGTTCTGGTTATGTGCATTCAATCTATGTGAATTGTAGATTAAGTAAAATATATTTACTTTTGGATGTGATTCATTCCTTTTCTCTAAAACTGTAATATTTGCCTGAACCGAATGCAGAGGGTTTTATTTATTTTATAGCCAATCATCTCTCTAATCTACTTCTCTCTATACAGCTGATTACAAAGAGAGCTTCAACACTATTGGGAACCTGGAGGAAATAGCCTACAATGCTGTCTCTTTCACCTGGGACATTAATGAGGAGGCTAAGGTGAGCATGCCGACATGTAAGATATTGAAAGCTCTTATAATTAATAGCCTAATAGTGTGTATTAATAGCCTCATAGTGTTTTGGACTTTCTGGGAATGCTTTAGATTCACTAAGCAATTGCATATATAAAGTTATATGTCTAGATAACATATATGTCTATATGTTAGATCCATAAATTTAGCCTGCTTCAGGAAAGACCTCTGAATTATCATTCACATGTCAAGTATGGATTGATTTAGAATGAATTATACGTAACTTTTTTTTTTTCTCTTTTAAGTTATATTGCTGTTGTAACTTGATCTGCGCATCAAAATCACTGCACTAACACAATGTTCAAGTGATGATCTAATTTGCTGCAGAATAAACACAACTTTACCTTTAGTAGCCCTACCAAGCAGGGCTCGGTCACATTTTAACACATTGAATCCATTGTTCAAGGTATTTTGGCACCAGATCAATAACAGCGCAAGCCGGTATCAAAGAAAGTGTTTTGAAGAAATTCAGAAAAATGGTCAATTTTAAGAAGGAAATGCTTTAGGTCATGAATCTATTTTCTGAATAATAAATAATTATAATTGCACCTCCTTCAAGCGTAGACTTACAATACAGACAATTTAATGTCACAAGATTATACTTCTGATATAACTAACATTTAACATGTATAGCATCTGGGTAATATAACATATATAAAAAATGGATGATCATGTCTCATAATAACCATCACTATAGTTGCAGCATATGAATGTTGTATGGTCTGTTAAATTACAGGCTTATTATATCAAACTATCAGCATTTCATGTTTATGCTGCAACAAAGCTGAATGAAAAATACAGTTATTTGATGGTGTGAGCATGTTTGCAGTTTATTAACCGCTGTCTGTTGAAATTGATCACATGACCATGAGAAAAGAAGTGGTTCTCACAACATTGTACTTCTTATTAAACAAAAGTTACAGGTACAGACATGAAGGCAAACGAGTCCATCAGTGGGAAAGTATTTTCACTCCAGGCAAAAACATTTCCCACATTTCATCTTTCAAAAGTAGTTTTTCCAGTGTATCTTGAAATATTGGCACATGGTGTTTTTGCAGTGGAGCATTTCAAACAAACGGCTTTTAGTTTATTTGAATAAATTAATTGCTGCACCAGTAATGATCATCCAACATGAGGCATTGGGTTCTTAATTCATCATTTCATTTATGATTTAGTTTACATTTCATACATATATTTTATAATATAATGTTGAAACACAGATGTTGGCTCTGAATTAGCCATTTTGATGCACACACATTGAGGCTATATGTTCTTTATAATGCCTGTTTTTTCACTGGAAAGTGTTATATAACTGTTTTGCTTGCTGTCTGCTACAGTGTAACTTGGTCTGGTGGATACTTACTCTTCATTAGATCATGTGAACATATTTTTTTTGGGATGAAGGAATCCTATGCAATCACTTGAGAATGAATACATATAATGATGTGGTCACTAATTTGCAGAACGTGCCACACCATAAACTAACAAATTTTTACAATTACACTGACAAAGTAATGCTCAGACCAGTTTAGTAATGTTGCACACCCTGCGGGAAGTACATTTGTTATACATAAGTCTGTTGATTTTTACCCCATTAAAATAATAACCTAATAAAGCAATCTAAATCATAAATAAATAACCTGATAAAATAACATTGGTTTGTTTGATCCACAAGCTGAATATTGGGGGGGAAAAAATCCCTATGTAGGTTTATTCATATAACAAATGTCGATATTGAACACAACTCTAATCTCAGGTAGATTTTACAGTTCAGGGAAATTTTCAGTGTATGCTTTTTTTCCTTTCTTTTTTTCTCATGATAAATGAACATAAAAAATGTTAGAAGTGTGCATCATGTTTTCTTCTTCTTTCCAGGTGTTTATCACGGTGAACTGTTTGAGCACAGATTTCTCCTCTCAGAAAGGAGTGAAAGGGCTTCCACTTATGATTCAGATTGATACGTACAGCTACAACAACAGGAGCAACAAACCAATTCACAGAGCTTACTGCCAGATCAAGGTCTTCTGTGACAAGGTTAGCGAAGGTGTTTGTTTAACAGTGCATATGATGACAGCTGGCACTTTAATCTAATCTCTTTGATTTAATCTGTGGTTGGAAAGTTTCTAAACCAATGTCATGTATCACTCATGAGTTAATTATTATTAATTCATTAATTACTATTAATGAAACTATGAGTTACTATTAATTAAACAACTGCATTAAGCATTGTCAATTATTACCTAAATTTGTGATTTAAGTAGTTGCTTCTTCACCTCTCATTCCACCACAGGGAGCTGAGAGGAAGATTCGGGATGAGGAGAGAAAGCAGATGCGGAAAAAGACAAAGGGTCATGTGGCTGGAGGGCAAGGTCACAATGGTGAGTTAACACAGACACGTGAAATACTATAGACTACTAAGGGTGTAATAATACACTGCAGTCACAATTCAATTCAGTTCAATTCTCAGAATGTTTTGAACCAAATTTGAATAAAGAAAAATTATGACTGAAATTATTTCTGAATCATTAAACCATGCAAAACAATGTGCATTTTTTTTGTCTGTCTAAAACTAATGAAAATAAAAATTGCTAAAACAGAGATTTACTCTTTTAAACAAAAGGTTTTACAAGGTCATCATATCTTAAAAATCAATAAATAAATGTATAAATTCTCCCCAAAATTTCTGTTGAATAAACAAAATCTCTTACATGGGGGGAAAATGCTTGATTGAAACATAAGCAGGTCCGTAGCAGCGCCTGAGACATCATTAAACCCAGAAATGCTACAAAATGCCTAACTTCCGTGTCCGCTTTCTTGGGCATTGCAGATCACAGTGGAGCAGAGATGGTGCTGTTTGAAAGCTACTGATGCGCTGTTTTTAACTGTTATAATGTGGGCATGTAATCATGTAACCTAAAAGGAGTGTCATATGTTGAGCTCCGGACCTATCGGATAGTGTACTCTATTTTATGGGTTATTATTATTTTATGGGTTGCACAGATTGGGACCTCTGGTGTTTAAACAGTACAATTACATTAGATGCATAATTAATAGAATGCTGATTCCCACAATTTGAATCGCATATTCGCATGATGCACATTGTCAGACTTTTTACATTGCGATCAATCATGCTATGATGCATTGTTACACCCCTATAAATTAGATTATTATATCATGGAACAGCAGGTTTTACAACCTTAACATTTTGACTGTAAAAATGCCATTTACTAACACAATTTACCACATTTTCTTCTCTGCAAAGCTGCCTATTAAAGGCAGACAAAATGATTAGTGTAACAGGTGAGAGTTGTTTTATTTTCAGTGTAATTGATTGCACTGACTAAATGCATGTTTTTGGACATTCTTTATGTGTTCAAATACTTTTAAGGACTAGTGAAATGTGCATGGTGCATGATATAACAAGCTCAGAAACATGTCTATACTGTGAAATACAGTGAAGGACAATGCAGTATCATTCCCGGCTGTTCATTTTCTTTTAGATCTGGCAAGTAAAAGAGGAAGTCTTGGAGCATTAATGCAGAAGAGGTCAGACATCACATTTTTCAAATCCATAACAGACCTGGATTCTCAGCCAGTGTTGTTCATCCCTGATGTTCACTTCAGTAACATGCAGAGAGCTGTGCAGGTGAGAGAGCTTGTAATCAGTAATCCATTTTTATGTGTTAATGCATCACAGTGCAACCAGGTAAATGCAAAACTAAAAAGGAGAAATTAAACATAACGGCCATAATACCAAAAAAGTTATTCATCCCTCCTCCCATAGTCCTGCCCTTAATATTATTCCTTAATAGTATTCCTATTTGTATAGCATTAGCTTTTTCGTTCTTATCCCACATTAACTATAACCTTTCTTTCTGCCTGTCTGTTTACAGATGTTTGGATATAGTTCTGAAGATATGGAGAGTGACTGGTAAGTGCAGTGCATTTATACCCTGATTAGTTATAAACTCATTATAAACACAGAGTTATTAAACAAATGAAAGCTGAACATTTTGTTTCTTAATTTACACTGGTTTTTAGTGCTTTTTGGTATTTGTAGCATTATACAGGAGGTGTTAAAATGTAATTTTTTTTAATAATTAACTGACTAACATTCAATAGAAAACAAAAACATTTCACAGCTTCATGATCGTGTTAAGTTTGCTAATTACGCAGATTTTGACTCGTATGTGCAGACATTCTAATTGAGTGTAAACAAATGAGTTTCTGCTATAAAATCCTTAAAATGATCTTAATGCTGAAAATTACTGAGGAGGTTTTGAGTTCAGTTCTGTTTCCTGTCACTGTAGTGTGATGATGAAGAGGGTGTTTAGACAGTCAGAGGATGATCCCTGCCTTCGACCAGCCAAACAGAGCAAAAATGATGCACCAAGGAGAGGTGTGTACAAGTGCATGGGAGAGGTACAAAAAGAGGATCACATGTGGATGATTAACATATATTCTGTCTCATTTCTAACTTGATAATGAGTCACTGAATGTGCCTGAGAGTGTAAAAGATCCTTGCTGTAATTTCAGTTTCTTCTTTGAAAGGATTCACAACTTGTAACCAGTGACTATTTCTTAACAGTTCTACTGTATGTAAGGAAAGAGTCTGATGAGGTTTTTGATGCATTAATGCTCAAGTCTCCAACAGTGAAGAGTTTGATTGAGGCTGTAAGTACAAACTTGCACTTTGTGCCTATGTACATTCACATTTAAAATTAAGTATACAGAATTACAAGTTCTTTTTTTTTTTTTTTTCAGATATCGTGCAAGTACACTCTTCCATTTGAGAAGATAAGTAAAATCTATAAGAAGAATAAGAAAGGGTGAGTGGAGCTGAAAAATTTTGAGTGATTATTTAACATTCCGATCATCATTACTTCTATATCTTGTCCTTATTAATGTGCTAATTTCGAGTCAAGATCAGTTGGACAAGAACTTTTCTATTGGGGGAAAATACACAAAAAGGGAAGATTAGGATTACAACAGAGCAAGAGAGAGGTGAGAGAAACTAGATGCAGTGAGCCTAATCACAAGGGACAGGCTGAAACAGTAATCAAAGGGCGTGGTCAAAGTGGAGCTGGAGTGCAAAAAAAACAAGACAAAACAGCAAGTGTGAGACAGTTGATTAGCTTTACTGTTCACTTACTATGCACACATACATAAATAATTACAAAGATAAAATGTTTTGGTTTCTCGGGAAAGAAAGCAAAAATTCTGTTTGTCATTTCATGATATAATATTTAGTGGATACGTAATTTATAGATGTGAATCAGAGGCACAGACGTAGACTTTTTTTTTTTTTAACATTATGCTAACAATAAAACATACTGTATACTGCATACAAGTTTAATTGTGGCTCCTCACTTGTATTTATCAGTAATGCTTAATAAGTAATGTCTAAACTCTATACAGTATTTTCTGGATGAGCTTGAAAGGGCTGTTTGCAGCAAAACTGTGCATATGTCCAATATACACTGTGCAACTTGTTAGTTGCTGCATTGAGCACCAATCCCAGGCTAACATTAACAGGCAACTCTGTGTTTATAGATAGAAAGTTGTTGATATTGTTGGTATTTTTCATGCTTTGTATTCTCTTGTGACTTTCAGGATTCTGGTCAACATGGATGACAACATCATTGAGCACTACTCCAATGAAGACGCATTTGTACTAAACATTGAGCCTCAGGCAGAGTGCTTTCAGGTCACACTCACAGAAATCTAATTTATTTAGATTTGTAGATGGACTTGCATTGGCCTGCTCATCAACCAGTTAGAGGCCAACAAATCAAAGATGGATAAAGCAGGATAAAAACAGAATACCTAACAAGAGAATAATGTAGATTCTCTAGATATGGGTGGCAGACTGACAAACACCTGTGTACTTTCTTTTCTTTTTCTCTGTGCTTAAGCTCACACGAAAACATAGAATTATCCATGCAGATTATGGGTAGTATTGTGTGTGCTTGAAATAACTAGTCTAACAGGTTCCTTTAAGTAGCTTTCAGTATTCTGCTTTTTTTTAATCCGCCCTCATGAAATGACCCAAATGGGAAAAGCATTTCACAGTTGTACATTCTTAAAGATTTGCCTGTTTAATTGTGTCCATTATTGCCTAAACTGTCCTTCAGTTGTCTCTTCTTTATGTTTGGATATATGTGTAGCTTTAGCTAATATGTTTGCAACATGTATATATTTAATGTTTTCAGGTTGTGTGTCTTAATTTGTTTTTATTAATGTAATAAACTGTATGATATTTTTTCTGTCTTGTTTAGGTGGAGAACTTATTTAGAATTGGTATATGCAAAACTGAGAAAATGTGATGTCGTCTGAATTAAAACAGAAGAAAAAATATTTCATATAGTAAGAGAAGCATGTCCTGGGTAGTTTAGGCACAGGAAATAATTTGAAATGAAACTAGACACATTTCCACAAGAAATTGCTCAGCAGTGTAGCTCATGACAGTTGGATGCGTGTGTATGGAGTGAGTTCTTCTGAGGTATGAATTGAAGTTTGATGGCTCTCAGATGAAGCGTGACCGAGCAGGAAGACTTTGACACCAAAACTCCATTCATTTGGATTGGGTGAAAATGCATTGCCACCAATGGGCGAAAATGGGATGGATGAAAAGAAAGAAAAAGATGAGTGTGATAGCTGATTTCACGTATGTGTTGGGCGAGTTGTGATGAGGTGGCATATTAAGTTCGGTGGTTCTCTGATGAAATGTGACCAAGCAGAAAGACTTTGATTCCGAAACTCCATTCATTTGAATGTGGTAGAAAAAATTAGAGGAAAATAAGAAAATGGGTACATCTATCCAAAATCTGTGTACAAGCACAGTATTTGGTTATAGGATGGATGGGTTGAAGTTGGTTTGGTTAGAAGTTGTTCAATATCTCCAATACTGAGGGAAGATTATGGCAAAAATGTGGTCTGAAGGATAACAATAGTGTAGGTATTTGCACAATCACACTCAAGGCTAATTGATTAAAATGAAGCAGCATACTGTACTTCAGCCATAATACATTTTGAAATAGGCATGAACACTTGCCTATTGAGGGTTCGTTAATGTTGCTAATCTCTTCTTACTCGGTACATAGATTGACTTTACTGCACTTAAGCATCGGACAACGGGAGAAGTTGTGGCCCAAAGTATTAAGGCAGAATTGTACATTATAAGTAATTCAAATGACACAGTTTCAGCTTATTTTGAATATTTAAAACCTCTTCCTCACTATGTGGATTTGAAACCTATTACCTATCTTGAACTAAGGCTTTCCCATTTCCTTGAATATAATTTTATTAGTTCTAACCTTTTTTTACTGTTTACTGTACGTAAGTGAAGGTTTACCTAAGACACATGTATGTAAACATTCATTCATAACTATGAGCAATTTAGAGCATCCATTAATTTAGAATGACCTAATCTGCATGATTTTGGGCTGTGGGATTAAACGCAAACAGGCACAAGGAGAACGTGCAAACTCCAAGTAGAAAGGCCCAGTCGGCTGGCAGATTAGAACCCAGAACCTTCTTTCTGTGAGCTGACGGTACTAACCAATGCTCCACTAGGCCGCCCTACATAAATATACAGAAGGAACAAGAAGTAACAAGCGTCAACATTTGCCCAGGGTCAAGGTGTTTGCCCAGAACAGCTTCAGTATGCATTGGAATAGATTACAGAATTCTTCCATCTTCAGAAATCTTCCCTCAGTTGCTGTTTTGATGGTAGTGGAGAGTGCTGTCTACCATCAGCTTCAAAATCTCCCACAGATGTTCAGATGAGTTAAATCTGGTGACTGTAAAGGACATAGTCTATGATTTACATTCATTAAGCCATTTAGTGAGCCCATGTACCTTTTGGATAAGGAAATGTTGTCATAGGACAAAGCTGAGCAGTCAGAATGACTTCGTATTGATTTGCAGTTACCCTTTCCTCTAAGAGAATGAGTGGACACAAGCCACACCATCAAATGCCCCCACAACACTACAGAGCTACTGGTATTTCCTTTCATTTTCACTCATCTTTATGAATATGCCTTCACTCTGTGGTTTCTTTTATTAATGTCAAACAGCGGCATTGTGTGGTGTAAATGGGGAATAGACACTGGCTGTGTCCAAAAGCTACCCCTAGTTAGGTTACATTCTAAATTAGGGTGTTTTTTGTTTTTCTTTTGTTAAAATAAAAACAAGTCCCATTTTCTTCAACTTAACCATGCTTTTGAGTGTGTTTAGGGTCACTGTCCTACTGAATTACCCATAATCTCTAGGGTAGACACTAGGTAGTACATTTTGCTCTAAAAATGCCTGTTAATCCTGTTTTAATTTTAAGATTCCTTCAGAACTTTCAAGGCCAAACAAAGCAGCCTGACAACTTTATAGAACTTCCATATATAACTGTACGGTGTTCTTTTCCATATAAGCTTCATTTGATTGTCTATAAACAAATTACTGATTTGCATTGGCAAAGAGCTCTATTTTAGTTCCATCAGTCCATACAATATCTTCCCAGAATGATTGTGGTTATTCTAGGTGTGTCTGCTCAGAGATCAGTTGTGCCTTTTTATGTTTGCCTGTCAATAGTGGGATCCTTGTTGGTATTCGCCTATAAAATCCAGCATATGGTATGAGACCACACCAGATCGCTCCAGGTCAGCTTTAAGTTAGTTGGATGTTATACATAATGTTTTCTAACAGTTTGCTCCAGTTTTTGCCTACTTCTTAGGTCAATTTTTCTCTTACTACCATGTCTTTGAAGGTTCTTGACAGCTCCATGAGTTGTAAATGTCTTAACATTGAAAACTATGAAAACAAGGATACCAAGGTGTATGGAGATGGCCTTGTACCCTTCTGAATTTTAGCATTTTATGATGATAATGAGATGGCTTTCTTGTCTTCACCATTGTCAAGAAGAAATAGGGAAAGGGAATGATCTTTTTAAGCAGTGAAGTCATTATACTGGTTCATTTAAGTCATGTGAGTACTGATTTTCACCAGCAATCCAATGCGTCTAACACCGAGACGAACAACCATTCACACTCATTCGCACCTGCAGGCAATTTAGAGTAGCAGATTGATCTAATCTGCATTTCTTTGGACTGTGGGAGGAAAACAGTGTGCTTGGAGGAAACCCACACAGGCACAGGGAGCACTTGAAAACTCCACACAGAAAGGCCCCAGTCAGCCAGCAGGTTTGAATTCCGAACCTTCTTGTGAGGCAACAGTGCTAACCACTGCAGCACCGTGGCACCCACAATTAGTTTAGTTTCTCCAATGCAACTGATTTAAATTGCTCAGTGGATGCCAATAATCATATCAGGGTCTTTTTCTAGTTTTTATACTACTACAGTTCATTTCTTTTTTAAATCGTTTGATCATGTGCTGCTTAGAACCAAACAAATGACTTTATATAGACCAATGCAGCCCCACTGCTCACTTTTCTTAAGAAGTTATTGTCTATTGCATTGTATAAAATCAAGGCTACCAATAACGCTGACCCATATATATAGTGGGAACAAGTGCTTCAGCGATTCACCTCAAAGAGCACTAGTGCAAGGGAAACCCACCCAGAACTGATAGTGAGTAAAAACACGAGCCTTCTATTTTATTTTTTTGGATAGTAGAGGATGCGAAATCTGTCTGAATCCCTGAGTATAAAACAAAAAACAAACTCAAAAAATTATTTAGCAATGATCCAATTGATGGAGTGTGTGGTTTGGCCATGGCGATGACCTGCTAACCCAGAAGTTGGCATCCTGCAGGGCTAAGCTAATACAGGAGAAATGGAAGGCAACCTGCTCCTACCCATGTTTGACTGTTTATGGAGTCGACTAAATTAATAAGATTAGTCCAGGATGATAATGAGACCCCTTCAACCATGCTAGCAGTGGATACCATAATCCTGCTGGGTCAGATGGCATAGGATGTAAGAAAAGATGCTTATCATGCTGAGGGCCGCTCAACAATAATATGAGAGGTGAGTGCTGTAAAAATTAATAAAAAATCTTCATAGATATCTGAAAAATTGAGAAATTGATACAAGTCTTTTGCCAGTTTTAGAGTACAGGTTACTTCAAACTATTCAAAAACACCCAACATGTGACAGATAGCTCTTCATGATGGTATTTTATGATAAAATACTGAGTCATACAGTCATTGCATGTCTAAGTGGTCACAGCATGTGCACAAGAAGTATCCACGGGTGTAAACACTGCCCCTGGTGGTAAGGAAGTATGAAATAGAACAAACAGCTTCACAGTGACGTTCACATCAGGACATACAACTTGGGTTTCTAACAGGAAAAAAAATATTTGAAAGCCTACACTATGTGCCCATTCCAAAACCATTAGCATTTACCTGGAGTTGGTCCCCCTTCGCTGTTACAATAATATCCACTCTTCTGGTGCACAGTCAGTGTTCCAGCTCATCTCAGAGGTGTTTAGTGAGGTTGAGGTCAGGGCTCGGGCCACTGTGCTTTGGGCACGGGGCATTGTATTGCTGTGACGGGTTTGAGCCCCTTGATTCCAGTGAAGGGACATCTTAATGTTACAGCATATAGATACAGTCTAGATAATTGCAGGCTTCAAATTTTGTGGCAACAGTATACTATCACAGTGGCACAGTGGCTATCCTGCAGAAGCTAACAGCTAATAAAGTACCCCAATCGCTGTAAAGTTTTTATTTAATGCTAACAGCTAATAAAGTACCCCAATCGCTGTAAAGTTTTTATTTAATGCTAAGTTTTTATTGGAGTTTTTACAATCGCTGTAAAGTTTTTATTTAATGCTCACTGTAATAGCAAAAGTGAAAATGAAAAAAAGAGAAGATGAAGTTCTGCTCATCTTGTCTCCTGGTCAGGTTTCAGCCTCCCCAGGTTTTCCTTCCTCTCTCAGTTCCTGCTGTAATTGTCCAATCATTGACCTTTTCGCCATCACTCTATACCGACTTCCCTCTCCTCTGTAACCTCCTCCACCACATGTCCCCAAACACTGCTCCTCAACTTCCACTTGCAAAAATGTGACGCAGCTACATGACCAGAGTGATAATTGTGATCACCACTCCTTAGAAGCAAATACAGACGCTCCCAAACAGCTCCCTCATACCATCTAGTGGCCTAGAAAAGTACTGTCTAATACTCACACACTTTGGGGTTGTTCTACTGGTAAAATGTGTTTTAATTAGGGTTTTCAAATAAAAAGCCGGATTTTATTGAGACTCGGATTTTATCATATTCCCAAAATAATGTTTTAAAAATCTGATTTACTTAAATAAGTAATGACAGTGCTTTGCACTACCAGTTGAATCCGTATCACTGTAAACAATACAAACTTTTACAATAATATCTTGCACTATCTTCATACAATAAATTGCAGTAATATTGCAATGCAAATAGCCATAATGTTTACATATCTGCTGCTACAGACATTGTCAAATAGCTTAAATGAAATCAGGACCAAGATTTTTTAATTAATTAATTATTATTATTAATTAATAATCTGATCTATGATCTCATATTCATCCACATATTGGAGTAGCTTCATCTCACACTGAAAACATGAGGAAAATCCAACCTTTATTTGAACTAAGTGAATTCAGAGAAAAACAAATCCCTCACCAAGAAACAATTATTTTCAAAAAAACACCTGTGCCACAATTATTGGCACTTGGCACTGGAAATGATGGTGAACACAATGTAATTGAAGCATGCTTCCCATTTAAATTGTATATTTTTGAGTTGATTGGAGTGTGTAGGAACTTTCAAGCAGTAATCCATGATTAACTTCCTGATTAACTGGGTTATAAATATGAGGTGACACAGAAGCCAAATTCCCTTAGTCATCCATCAACACGGGAAAGATAACATACAAACATTAACAAAATGAGGGAGAAGTGCGTTGACCTTCATAAGTCAGGGAATGGTTATAAAAATAGCTGTTCACCTGAAAATGCCAATTTCTACTGCTTGGGTAATAATTAAAAAAAAGTGATCATCAACTGGAACGGTTAAAAACTTGCCTGGAAGAGGACCCAAGCTTATTTTGCCACCACGTACAGTAAGGAAGTAAGAGAGGCAAAGAAAATCCTCAAGGATCACTGCTGGTGAATTACAGGAAAAAGTAAAATCCTAATCCTAATAAAGTGCTCAGTGATTTGGTGTACTGTACGTTTGCTGATCCATACTTCATCCATACATTCACGGTAGAACATGAATTGAGGATCTGGCCACTAAATATCACCCCACACATATACCATGTAACTGCAATGCAAAAGATGATTAATAGAAAAATTGTGCAAATTATATTTTTCCATAAATTATTGCTTTAATGGAACTAATGTATTAGATACAAAGTACAATTGGTAAAGGCGCCACTGACACTGATCCTCATGGGAGGCGAGATTACACTAAATCCAAATGCACATATTGCTTTAATGAGCAAATGGGGTTATTGGGAGACAGAAAGAAAAAAGATTAAAAAAATCAATGAGATGTAAGCAACCTTCTTGGTCCTGCTTCATACAACTCAAAATCACACAGCCATCCAGACATATCAGAACACAGTGAGGCTGTTTGCTCTGTGTAGCTTGAGGCAAAATAAAATGCCGTATAGACAAACGAGATGTTTTTTCCCCAATCAGGTTACTTACGTTAAACTTAAAAATCAAATGAGTTTACAATAAGGTATTATTCTTAGTAATTAGTAATCCAGTGTGGGAAAATGCAAATTTCACTGAGATTACAGCCATCGCTGTGAGGTTTAGTTCTCACACTGAAGGTTTACAGAAATGCATTTATGCATTACAGGAACGTATTACATAAATGGAATGTATTTACACCTAGTATGAAAACATACTACATTATATTTTATTTGGTACAAGGAAAATGATAGAAAGAATCTGAAACATTGTAATTGGGCAAAGTTTTAAAACCATATTAAGACACATCTTATGCTGGTGTACCTGAATCCACACTAAACAGTACAAAGAAAATAAAACAGCAAACTTTCATTTAATCTTTCCTACATTAGACCTAAAGCCTAAATATTGACAAAAAGAGAAGGAAAGACATGCAAGCTCAATCCGAACTAACACACATATTGGCATCAGAAGATATTGCAAATGGCCAAGAGACATTTCTTAAAAATAAAAAGGCATATTTCGAACAAATGTCTGCAAAACAACAACTGAAAAAGATAACTGGCTTCATCTTGTAAGTACAGAAATTAAAAGAATCTGCACTGACTACTATTCTCCATATGTAGAGCAAGGATTCAAGTAATTTATTCGATAAAAAATAGAACTTTCAAAGAGCAAATAATTCTCATGTCATCTTACACACACACACACACACACACACACACACACACGTACATAAATACTTTAAAATGTTATAATATAAAATATGTGGCATCCAGTAATATCATTGTAGGTGACTTTTAATCAGATTCAAGACTGTGTAAGAATATCCTATGCTAAAATTTCATACAAAGTAACATGATGCATCTCAAGCGGATTTTAATGTCTGTGTTGCCGTTGTTATTCTGTATATATCTATTAAGATACATCACAAACACCTTTTCTCCGTACATAATACAATTAATTTAAAAGAATAAATATACATGTACATGCCGATTCAGTTCCTGGTTCAAATAAATAAGGCATGATGCAGGAAAAAAAGGTTGCTGAACATCCAATTACCTTCACCATCGGCCGTAGGGTATTGTCCATGACCAAAGCCTTTTGCAAAGTATTCGACTGTTTATATTCTATTGACACTGTACATAAAATGAAAATGACTAATTGTGCATGTCCATTAATATTCTTCTCAACAATTCAAAACATTCAGAGAACTGCGCTGCAGCATGCACTTATCCCCTGTACAAACAAAGTCGTCATGTGGAGAAATTCAGGTGTGTGCGTACGTGTAAACCATTTCCAAATCCCCAGTTTAAAAATCAAAACCGTCTTGCAGTAATGGCAGAGCAGGGTGCGAAATGTTCCAAATCTGGGTGAAGATGTCCATTCCAGCATAGTTTTCATTTTCCAAAAAGCAAAGACAGAAATGTGTCCCTCATTACATAACGAAAGTGCACTTCTCGATCACAACAACATCGGTATAAAATCTTCATGTAAATTTAAAACGTCTGTGCACGTTCACAGTTAAACCTTCCCAGCATCCTTGGCATAAAGATGTCGTCCTGTTCGTCTGTGATCGGGGGGAGTCCTGGTGTAATGTAGTGAAGGTGAGAGTGCGAGATCCTTCACAGATAATGTATGAAGTGTAACTTCAAAGTAAACTATGGAGTTCATGGATGGCAGTGACACTGATGAATAAATTAGAAGGATGTGGCACATTTTGTCCTAGTAAGACTTTGTTCAGTTTAGAATAAAAGCCTCACTTTCACGCAATAAAAATATAAACAGTTCACACATAATGAAAATAAAAACTCCAGTGCTCCAGTTTGTGTATACGTTGGGCCTAAACCACTGAAGTAGGAGGAATGAAGGAACATCAGCAGCCACCTTCATCCGACCCGAGTGGTCTGCTTGCAGCACAAGCATCACTGAAAACATTGATCATGTACCGTATTGCTCTGGGGTGGATTCTCCCAAGACCAGCTTCAAAAGCGAGCAAATCGGTCTACTTACAGCTGCTGCTGGCTGACTCACAATCTGTCACTTATAAAACACAACGCAACAGAGTACACTAAGGATCTTCCTCAAATTCCCCTTACTTCCAATAACTTTCTTCCATGCTTAGTCCATTTTTCCGTTTTCTTGAGTCTGGGTCTTTACATGCCGGCTGGAGCGCAGAACCTTATAGCAGCCGCAAGCAATCTTATGCATCCACATGACGTTCATGATGTCCAAACAGATGCTGGAAAAGATCCAGGCACTGCGGCCACTGAACGACACCCGATAGAAGGCCTCCGTGCCATATACAGAGTACATACGGCCGTAGTAAACAGGCATGACTGCGATGCGCACCATGAAAAACACAGCCGCCATGAGCACGCCGTTGGCAATGTTGAGTCTGGAGGATTTGGGGTAACCTAACACTTCAAAGAACCAGCTGCAAAACACAGGCAAGCACACCCACATGACAACTTATAATTAACTGTACTTTTACTCATTGTATAATTCATATGTCCTTCAAGCGCTTTAAATATAGCTGGTTTATTTCATGATGAAGTTATAGCTCGCACGTTCCGCACATCCTCACAAAGGTGACTGAACTGAAAGCAATGGAGCACCTACCGCTGGTTCACACACGGGGTGGAAAACTCTGCAAGCAGACGGAAGTTAGCAAAATAAGGCAGCATTCCTTGACCCTGGAACAACACAGGGAAGAAGAAGAAACAGACAATGACAGACAAAATAATATACTAAAGAGCCAACAGGATTGGCCGGTAACACCAGGACATTTAAAAACCATCGAGTTTTGTGGAAAACCCTGAGCGTGACCTTGGATGAAGCACAGAAGAGCCGAGCATCCCAATGACCTTTATTACCGACCCTTCATCACCCTGTGTGTGCAGCCCGAGGGTGGGTCAAACATAGACGACTCATAACCAAGACAAGCATTTACGACCAGAGGTGATGGGAAGAGTTTTACAAATCAATCTATTAACTCACGATCATTCACTCATTTCAGCAACCACTTTTATCCTGGTCAGGGTCACAGTGGCTCTGGAGTATTTCCTGGGAACACTGGAACATGGGAACTCATCTCATTCACACACTACGGGCAAGGTGTCTTAGTCAATCCATCTACTGGCATGTTTTTGGGAAGTGGATGGAAACCCAGACAGACAAAGAGGGAACAAACTCCATACAGAGAGTAACCCAAGCTAAGGATTGAACCTGGGACCTTGGTGTTGCATAACAGCTATTCTATAATAGCAAATTCAATTAAAGAAAAAAAAAAAAATCTGACTCTGCCAATATTCAGATCAAAACTCTGGGTCTACATGAGTTACTCATTAATCAGGTTTGAAGTAGTAAAGCTATTAGTTTAATTATATTTTCCAGTAATTGTTTTTTGTTTTCCAAAACAAAGAGAAAACCCCACAAAATTGCTAATTTATTAAATAAATATACCATGGGAAAAATATTTAATGTGAAGTATATATAATTCAAATTTACTAAACTTATATTCAAAACCTGAGTGGTTGGTTGGAAGCAGAACTGACATGTTAATGATGTGAATATTTAAGTTCATTAATCATTTCATTAATAATCAAGGCATTTTTTGCACATAATACTGTCCTTTTCTGAGTGGTCTTTATTTTGAATATAAAAATTACTTTTTATGGACAGGTTGATGTGTTTTTAAATGATGATGTCACAGCCCGAGACCTCAGTCTAATTTCAGATTCTTTTTTGGAAGATATGCGGCTAATATAAAATATATTATATATATATATATTATATAAAAATATATTATAAAAGTGGCTAATAGTAGTACTTAACTGGCTGTTTTTTGAAAAGCTCTTTGAAAATTGGTGGGTTAGTCTTAATGGCTAGTATTCTAATCCAGAAAGCATTTCATATATAAGAGCGGCTCATGAAGCCGCATGGGGCAGACCTGTGTCCAGACTCCTATATCACTTAGACTTAAAAAAGGCAGATTATGGCAATCCATGTTGAAATTAAGTTCTTATGCCTGAAATATTTAAATACAGTGAGCTTTTGTAAAGGCATAGTCTTGATTTTGAGAATATTGTTATGATTTGGTGTATAGTGTATAGTTACCAGAAGCAATGCAACCCCACTAAAGATTCTGTTATGAATTATACACACATATGCATGCATATACATATATACATAGTGTGTACACACACTTATTTATATATATATATATAAATAAACACTTTCTTTTAGTAATCTATGAGTGTTATATTACTTTATATTAAGTAACACTGCATAGACTGAATTATGTAGACTGCTATAGAAACAGCAAATCACTTCATTTCTGAAGAACGCCGTTTTCTCTAGCAGCAGGGTCAATACCATACTTCATTTTAGCTTAAGAGTGCTTACATATCCTTAATAAAATCTTCTTTGATCAGGTCTGTGATTAGGTTTTAGGAAAAAAAAAAAAAATTCGCTCAAATGGTCTGATGTCAAATTAGAGAACCCTTAATGGCGTTTACGTGAATAAGGCCACAGATGTGGAAAGGTTAAGAATAAACAGCACTGTTAAGGAGACTGGAATAAGTGGCTGGAATAATAAGTCAATTTAAAGTGGCTCATTAGTTGCGGAACTTTTTGTTCAAATCAAATAAAATTCAAACCTCTTGGAGGTACTTTTCTAGCAGTTCTTTCTATTTGTTTTTAGCTTAGTCTTTTTTTTTTTCCCCGTCTTCATCTGAAATGACTTTTACAACCAGTATACACAGTTAACAAGCTACTATTCTGCAGGCATGTGCTTATTATAAAAGAAAAAGATATTGTGGTGATCTAAGTTCAAAAAAAGGCTCAGGTAATATGCACCTAAATTTCCCTTTATGCTAAATAACAATACACAGGCAGAAACAAACCAGCATTGCTAAAATAATTTTCAGCACTGCTTATAATATCATAATTTATACTACAGTTAGTCCCAGTCCACTAATCTGATGGGTCAAGCAGTGTTCCAAGTGCTTATATTTCCTATAGCCGCACTGGGACATTTTATTATACGTATCACTCCGCTCGTGTGATTTAAAATATGAAATCTCATCAGGTGAAGATGAAAACCAAGAAGGGAAGCCAATTTTCATGGTGCACCATTAATGGGAATGTACATATCAGTGTGAGCTAGCTAGCGAGCTAGATGATGTGCTATAAAGTCGATGTGTCCTCTTAAGGAGCTGTTGCTGCTAGAGGAGCAAAACTAAACAGGACATTTGGTCATATTGTGTTCGAAATGTCACATACTCTATATTAATTTCTTATATTAATTATGCACTTCATGCGGTTATACTGAATATCAGTACAGAAGTGATTACCTACAGCTGTACAATCGCACTCACTAAACCTCAGATAGATCCTGAACTAATTAAAGACACCGTATTTATATACATTAGGTCTGTGAATTCCTTCAAACCTGACACTGCAATGCTGAAATCATTACACGTCTCCTCATTAAAGGGTTTTATTTAACACTGCATTTACAGGTGCTCTTCTGTATATTGGGCCAGTAAGCGGTGGCCGTTATCGTACCTATATGCATGTTCACCCTTTCATTCCTAGTCCAACACAAGCAAACATGAACTGCACACTTACCTTGGTGGCCGAAATGAATTTCAGTGTTTAGAATACTTACTCAACAGTGGCCATGGACCACAAAAAAAGAAAACGACCAGCATTTGCATGCTAGTACCCCTAGGCACTGGTAAGTCCATACTGTAACTGGGCTTCATAGCTGCGCAGTTCCGCAAGAGTACAACAGCAGACAAGACAGGAAGGAGTCTAGATCTAGATCAGCCTAGCCCTGTCAGCACTAACCTTCCTCTGGTATTTTTTGCATGTTTGGTGGTCAGTAAAATTGGACTGCATTATTCAAGACATCATGTTAAGGTGAAGACAGAGACAGACAGGTTCTTTGGAAAAAAATAATAATAATAAAGGTGCAGACTGAAAGCAAAAACAACAGAAAGGCTGCAACACCAACAATAAAGTTTTTCCAACATGCATTATAGATAAAACAAAACAAAAACAAAAAAACACTTTTACACTAAACATTTTTGTACATCAGCATTTTACAGACCTAGGCCCTTCAGTTTTAATCTGGTCTGAAATTGAGATGAACTCATAAATGTCAATCAAAAATACAAAGTGTGTACTACATCCTCACAAAGTAAACCGACTACTAAAAGCAAATCTGTTACCATCTGGCATTATTAATATCCATCAATAGATTTATGAGTACTGGCATCAGTGTAAACTGCCAGAACTGCCAAATACCATAAACGTAAATGTAAAAGAGCCAGCATATTGCCAATTTGAAATGTATTTGTAAAACTGACAAACCATCAAATAACACAGGAAACGGCAACAAATAATATTTATGACTTTTCAAACAACAACAAACAGGAATAAAACAATGCTGAGAGACTCCAAGCTTCATGATGAATCTATTCTAATAAACATTTCTGTTAGAGCTACTCGACTTGCAGTTATGAAAGTGTCCAGTAACAGTATGGCCCTACAACAACATTTATTTAATGTTTCTGGAGGAGTTTCAGATTCCATTTGGTAAAGGTCACTACCTGTATTACCTAATAATATTTACACTGTGCTATTTTTAGAAATCAGCCAATGAAACAACTATGAAAAACAGAACTACTGTGCCACAAAGCTGAGCACACTCATATCCTAATTTTGATTCAGACGATTTTGCTAAACTAAGCACTTCTTGTCATTCTGGGTATCGAGGGTCAGAGCAGAATTCAATAGTTGCTCGATATTTTTGGTCGGGTGGCTAGACAATTCTGTAATGCCAAGTCAGTTTCCAGCCACAATCATATGGTTTTCGCTTAGAAGTAATTCTGTGGCAAAATGCAAAAAAAAAAAAAAGAAAAAGGTGAAAAAGCAGTGCTTGTAGTGTTTGATGGTCCATTCTCTCCAAAAGCAGCACAAGAAAGAACAAACAGATCTTTCCTTCAATCACACAGATTAACAACACGAACAAAAACAAAAACAGAGCCAGCTCATATTACTTCTGCACGATCATCAGTCCTGATTGGTGTTTTGTGGCTATTAGGTTTTGGAAGAGAAGCGGTGTGCATGAGAGAGAACTCAAAAGAGCGCTAGAGAAATATAGGATAGGAAGGGAAGATAAGCATGCATTCAGCAGACCCTCCACCACAGCCAGCAGCAGCATCAGTGTGAGCTGGTTACTGCATGCACCCAGCCAATGCAAGAGAAAATCATGGTGAAGGGAGGGCAAGGATACATGGGACGGCTTCTGTCATTAACGTCACTGAACATTCCATGCAAAAAGTACCATCATCATCAAAGCCATAGTCAGCTACAGAACCTGGCAACCTAGATGCTTACATACTAACAGAGCCAAAGGTGAACAGCAGTAGCCGCCATTTTGTGAGGTTCATCTTACATAACTAAAGGTAAATAAAACGTTTATATGTGTGCTCACATTAAGATCCAACAGGTCTGTGAACAGTAAGAAATCTTTATCTTAGGGCTGTGTTACTATCAACATTTTGAAGAATTCCCATGCAAGCTGATTTTTCTAATGATGATTAAATGATTCATCATTATGAGTAGCAGATCACTGTTAGTCCTTTTTCCTTTGAAATTATGGTTTGGAGCGGGTATGCAATCTTTAAAAGTAAAAAAGCCAGTTCTTGGAAATATCAGTTCAGCTCCAACACCAAAATGCTGGCATCGGTGTCACCTCACTGCTATGACAACAACTTAAGCAATTTACATGACCAGCTAAGGCATAAACAAACAATGCAGGGGAACTACAGTTATGAAACTTCATTTGAGCAGCTACATGCTCAGAATGAATAAATGTAAAAAAAAACCAAAAAAAAACAACAACAGCAATGTACAATCTCTTTTGTGTAATTGTTGACTACGACATTATCTTCGTGCTGTGAATAATGTTGGTATTACACACTGCTGAGGCATACATACATCTGATCAGCCTGGATGTGTTAGAAGAGAACAGCGAGGCTTTAGCAGCCACTTCACACCCATCAGGCGTCACAACTGTTCACCCTTGGCTGTCTCTTTCCCATCTTGCCTGCACATTCTGCTCTTGGACAATAGGGAACTCACCAGTACAAAGTAGTAAGCATACAATGCGGCCAGGTGGTGAACTACAAAAAACTTGTCTCCTATCGCCCTCCAATAGTAAAATATGAGCAGCAGATCTGAAAAAAGACACAAGAACAGGGGAAATATGTAATTACAAATATGCAATAACATACGTGATATGTTTTTTTATTTTACATGAAACCCATCTGGGAGCAGAGGCTGGTTTCCAGCTTTCCCTCTCCGTTACAGCTCTTAGCAGTTCAGTCAGATCGCAACACTAACTTTGATACACTCCACTTTTATATAATTATATTTAACATGGTCTTAGAATTCATTCATTTGTGGGGCAAATAGAAATCCACTAAAGGCCATAGATATTTCCAACATGATTTGAACAGATCGGTGTGAAGATTTCTTTATATTTCAAGATTATTTCTGAAATATACGGTCCCCTCCAAAAGTATTGGAACGGCAAGGCCAATACTTTTGCTGAACCCTGAAGACATTTGCGATTCAGATCAAAAGATGAATCTCAGACAACAGATCAGAATTCCAGCTCTCATTTCCTGACATTTATTCCCAGATGTGTTAAACAGGTGTTTCTTGTTGCCCAGGTGTGACCCGCTAGACTGATTGTTTAAACAATCAATAGCTTGAAAAGTCTTCTTGGTTTGAGCCATGGGTTTTGTCTATGAAGACTGCAATTGTTGTTAAAATAGTTAAACCAACATGAACACCAGAGAGCTGTCTATGGGAAAAAGGAAACCATTTTGAAGCTGTTTCGAAGATAATCCTAGGATGCACTGGGACCGATCACCAGTGTTGTCTCCAGAGCCATACAGGTTTACCCAGTGACTAATGCTGTGACAAGCCCTACTGGCACTGTTAATGCATGCTCAGTGCCACTGGTTTCATATGGATTTGTCACACCATTAATTCAAAGATATGTTCTAGGATGCACTGGGACATATAATCAGTGATGTTTCCTGAGGTCATCAGGTGTTTCGGGTATTTCAACATCATACACCCTCGCTCATGCAACCCATCCTGGGTTGATCAGACCCTGCCTTGTGTCCCAGCATGCATTTCAGCCCTGAATATCAGACTGAAGGGTGACCTGAAATTCTGAACTATCATCTCATATTCATTTTTTGATCTCAAACCCAAATGTCTTCAGTGAGCAGCCAAGACAAAAAAACTGACCTCCCTGTTCCAATACTTTCAGAGAAGACCGTAGCTTCACAAGCAAAGGTTATTAACCTATAAACACATACATTTCCAAAGACGGCCAACATATTGTAAAACAGAACCTGGGCAACGCTGAATCTGACTAAACATCATTTTGAAGTAGCTAATACTGATTATAAATAGAACAAAACAATTGTCATTTCAGCATTTATTGCTTTATTAAGGCAATAAATCATACCGTGTTGTGACATGTCTCACAGCAGTGTGGGGCAATTACGGACTTTATTTAATATACCAAAATAGCATCTGCATGTAATGAGACTACAGGATTGAACTCTCACCAGATATGAGGTAGCCTGTTGTTATTCCCACGTTTATCTTCACCAATGTTGGATCTCCCCTATAGGGTTAAAGACAGAGTAAATAAGTCACTGCTGTGCCCCTGTGGTGAGGAGAACGACTGAGAGCCGGCTCCGGCTGTGTTCATTCCTACAGCACAGCATTGCCACATAATTCTTTGTATGCAATATGACAGTTCTCTTACCACACAGGGTCCTGATTGATGGCTTCATCGAAGAAAAGGATGTAGAGGCAAAAAAGCCCGACCATTATGGCATGGAATGTGGACACTGTCCTAGAAAAACAAAGAGACAGAGCACAGAAGCAAAAACACCTCTGAATGGCACAAGTAGTGCAAGTACTTAGTGTCACATCAACCTACTATAAAATTGCAATTCTACCACACATCAGTGGTTCTGTTATGGAGCTAAAGCCCTGATAAAAAAAGCAAACACTCTTCCTCATTCTATACATATTCTATATATATATATATATATATATATATATACATACACACACACACACACACACACACACACACACATACACACACACTCACACACACACTACCAGTTAAAAGTTTGGACACACCTACTCTTTTTCATAGGTTTTTCTTTATTTCTTTTGCTTTCTATGTTGTTAAACATTACTGAATACATCAAAACTATGAAGCAACACGTATGGCATATGCTGAATTATGTGGTAAACAAAAACGTGTAAAAAACAAATAAAACTAAAAACAAAATGTTTCATATTTTAGATTCTTCAAAGTAGCCAACATTTAGCGTGATGATACAATTGGCATTATCTTAACCAGCTTCATGAAGTCGTCACCTGGAATGCTTTTCAGTGAA
>JAQQZR010000033.1:13379818-13398955 GCA_030068235.1 Notoglanidium macrostoma
GAGAGAGAGAGAGAGAGAGAGAGAGAGCACATACATACATACATACCATGGAGGAAAACTGTGTCTTTTACCATGCACAATGTGTGCCTGCGCTACAGTGTGCAATCAGGATGTGCTCAATTTGTCACGCTAGGACATTTCCATACAATCATGGTGTCCTAACCTGGGCCAAACCAGCCTTACTGCATGCTTTCTCCATCAATTTGAACATAAACAGTCTTATCTATACGCCTACGTGCCGTTTGTGACACTGGAACTTGACCACATGGTGTCCCACTTTCTGTACGTCACAGCTTGCTCAGTGTTCCCAAGCACCAGGGTTTCCTCGACCAAACTACTCCCAAGCTTTAAGAGCCAGACTTGCAAATGAAGTATGAAGTTTTAAGTAATAATTTGAGGGGTTTTTTGCACGGTAGAACAAAGCACTGAAATTTACATCCCTGCTTCTAGCCTTTAAAAAGAATAAGTATAGTTGTTTGTCCGACACTAATATTTCAGTGTTATGGAAATGTAGTTAAAGTTCTTCCTTATATAGTTACACAAGGGCCAGTTGTCAAGGGCAAATGCCTATACAGATCACAAAGTTACACATGTAAAGCACACACCAACCATGTTGGAGGGCAAATGTTACTTAAAACCATTCATGTAAAATATTGTCTCATTTGTGTTTATAAATAATGTGTGTAGACTGAACACCAGAGCACTGTGTTTCCTTATTAAGGCTACAAGGCTAAGGCAATGCCATGCCTGCAATTCCTCACTGCCTTGAGTCCGTTAAATAATCACAGTTCTCAGATTCAGCTCACAGGAAGCTACGTGAATGTGTGTTAATGTATTTATGATCACCAAATGAACAAGATCACAATAGTTCCATAAAGCTGTATGATCATGTTATTAAAATAAAAGCTAAATATGGATGGGGAGACAATGTGTGAAACAACTACTACCAACAGGAGCACAGATGTCCTCTCCACCATGTGCATGTCTGTGTTGAGAAAAGTATCTTACACAGGTTATTCAGTCACTTATAACAATCTACTGCACAGAACACCAGGAATCTAGTGAAAGATTAATGTTTAACCCAAAACGTCACTTCTGAAACTTTGAAACACTCAACGACAGCTGTAGACACAGTCGCTGGTGAACGCTGCATTACTAACGACATTTCCCGGCAAAACTATACATTTAACCCGAATTCCTGCCTATAGAGCTAGTATTTAACTAGCTACTAACCCTTACAAGCAAAGTAGGAGCTTTAATGAGCTTCAACAAATCCTAGCTTGTTATTTGGTTTAGGTGTGTTTCAGTGTCGAAGTCCATTAACAGCTCTATAGCTATATGCGCTACGTATTTCTTACGTATTTACACCAATGTGGACAAATTATAGATGACGGCTAAAACACGCTACTGTGCTAAAGAGGGTGTAAGAACAGTACGCTAACACAGCTCCTTATCTACACCTGCGTCATCTTTTTTTTATATAGGCTATGTTTTGATTTGAGTGCATATGGTTAAAACAGTGGCAGAAACACTCGATTAGGGAAAACATGGTCGTTGTTGTACTAACATGTTTAGTAGCCCTAGGCCAGGTCTCGTCGCAATGGCCAGACCCAACAAACCAAAACAAGAATCATAATATTAACCACAGGCTGCCCAGTTTATCGTTTATTCTTACCTCTTGTCAAACATCAACCATCTTAGCTTAGTTAGTGTGGTTACTTCCGTCGTTGCTGTAATTGTCAGCTACTTGGGCTCGGTGCTTGAACGCATCATGGGCTGACAATCTGTCCACAACACCGGCGCCTCTGCTCACTCAGCAGCAGCACTGTCACAGGTCCTCCACAACACCACCAAACATAGCTGGGTCTTCATTTTACTCAGCGCGTGATCTGTGCTCGGTTATCAGCGTTTTAATGCCATGCACGATAAAAGTTAGTTCGATGAGTATAGCAGAAAGGAGACATACTAAAGCAGGATGCTGCAAACCTGCTACGCAGAGGTGGAGGAGGTTACTGCAGGGCAAAGCGCTCGCGCTCTCTCCCTCTCAACCGAGGGCATCAGGTTTCACTCTCATTCTTAAAGCCACACAGGACATTCACACACATCTGTTCATGCATCATCACTGGCCTGTTTGTGTGTGTTATAAAAACTGCAGTTTTCTTTATAGGAGCCCAAAGGATTCCTTTTGGTTGCTGTTGATTATAATTATGTCAATGGAAGGTGAGAGCAACACAGGGCAATACAGTCTGATGATTGTTTTTACATTCATTTAGCAGACGCTTTCATCCAAAGCGACTGACAACGGAGTTGATCAGATGAGATTAACATGTTCTGTTTGTCCTGATCAGCTACCTCAGGCTAAGCTGCTCAAACTGGTAGACATCTTTGCCAGTTGTTGTATTATTTTCTTAAAATTAACTTATACAATGAAGCATTACTAATGGTTCCTAGCAGGCAAAGGTGGTCCAGCTGGATTTTTCATCAGGGTTGCTCAAGGGCTAAAACTAGCATCATGGTGGAACCAGGATTTAAACTCACAAGCTCCTGTAAGCCCAGTGCCACATTAGGCTACTGCTGAGCTGCCAAACGCCCTTATCCAGAGCTACTTACGTTTATCTCATTTATACAACTGAGCAGTTGAGAGCCCAGCAGTGTCAGGTTGGTGCTGAGATTTGAACTCACAACCTTCCAGCTAGAAGTCCAACGTCTTGTACATTTATGGCATTTGGCAGAAGCCCTCCTCCAGAGTGAGCTGGACATCAACTTCAGCATTTTTACTCCAGGGGTTTGCAGTTGTTCTGGGCCTGCATCCTAGTGGAGGTTCAGTTCCTATTTGAACTAAATGTTTTGTGCATTAGTAAACATGACAGGCCTCATTCCTAATGTATATAGGCTGGTAAGGACCCACTGACCTGCACAGTTTAAAATTTTCCCTGCTTATTATTAAGCCCTTAGGCGTTGTCGTGGGGAATTCATTCCCATCTCCCACATCTCCCTCCCTCGAGAGTAAGCAAGGAAAATTGAAACTTCATAGAATCAACAATAAACTTTATTATAAAGGTAAAGCAATAGATGAGGTCAGTCTTCAGAGTGAACACTCAAAAATGACCCCAATACATTAACGAAAAGTGTCCCCAAGGCGAGGCATATTGGCGAGCTCTAATTGGTTAATGATATGATATTAATCTAACGCTAATTCCCTTCACAGCCACTAGATGTCGTCCTAATTCTTTTGGGATAGGGAAATCTTCAGATGAGGAGGGAAGGAAGAAGTGGTTGCACCGCCTAATTATGACATACAAGGCTGCATTTGCTGAATATCTGATTTGTTCCATTGTGAAAAATGGATTGCTATAAAATGACATTATTATATTTGCTTTTTATGTGGCATAACTGAGTTTTTGTTTGGATGATTACATATAGGCTATAAGTTGGACATCATGTCGAGGATTTAGAGCACTGCACATGATTTAGACTAGACAGACCACCCTTCACTGAGTTCAAAGACTTGGTCTTTGGACATATGGCAGTAAACAGTTTTTCTCTGCACTTTTATTTTAATGGTATACAGCCAACTGGACTGGCATAGAGGCAAAATTTGGGGTAGATAACATTTTTCTGTTTAAGGATTTCTTTTAACTGTTTTTTTAATTATTATTATTATTTTTTTTTTTTATTGATTCTATAAAATCCTCTTCCACCCCAGATTTGGTCGCTCATACCTTGAGTAGAATATAAGTAGGATCACAAAGCAGTTTAGAACTGATACTGCATTTCACTATGCTTAATTTTCTCTTTGGTTCCTTGTTAGGTCAGTACTCCATTGTTGCTATTCCTTTGAGTCCACCAGAGGGCAGACAATGTACATTAATATGTTAGAAAAGCTGGCAGCAGTCACTGCACAAACGCTGTCACACACTGTTCCTATTTACAAACACATGAAAATACCAGAATCCTCAGGCCACAAGATAATATTAATGTTCTTGCATTAGCTGTCATCTATTAACTTTACCTCTTTTTATAAATTACTACTAAATCTGTGTATGTAGTCGAACAGAACAGCTTCACTGATACAGTTTGCTTTGTATTCCTCCAGTAGCCAGATAACGGATTGATTCTTTTCATAAATGGTGGAATGAATTCAGGCCAGAAGTGTTATCAGGTAGCCACGCTCATGTGTTGTGCCAGTCAGTTTGTCAGCCGTCTTTCTGTCTGTAAGAAAACTAGAAGGTCTAGAGGCCTACAGTCCTGCACAATGCCTGTAAAAAAGAGCTCTTCTGCAGATCCCCTGATAATTATTTTCACATTCTGTAAGTCATTTCTTGTTCAGACTTTTTGTATAGGAGCTATAGTAATGTATATCCAACAATGGAAAATACCATGCTCTCATTTTTTAAATCTTCTTTACTTTAGTCCACAAAAGGTACAAACATATCTCTCTGTTAGCAGTTAGTATGATAATGATCTTTCCACCTCAAACAAACAATCGTTCCAACCTGGACTAAATTGGATCTGATTAGTTTCAGCCATTCTCTGGGAAACTGGGTTACTGTTCGAAACACAGATATCAGTAAATCATTTGTAACTTCACTTGGTCACATGTGTCTTGTACCATTATTATCTTTCCACACCTATGACTTTTCCCATCTCCCTGTTCCCATCATACCCAAATCCAGAAGCATTGTAAGGAAGCAGACAGCGCCCTCACACAGCAGACACACACCGGTGAAGCCTTTAAGAGATGTCACAGTTGTATGGCAGTGGTCTTACTTGAGCTGGCTTTTTGTTGTAATTTCTTGTGAATTAAGTTCTTATTATTATTTGTGATTTCTGTTGTTTTGTTTTATCTTAAAAAGAATAACCAGCTACATGCTGCAGAATCTGTGTGGGAACCTGTAAATACAGTTCCACTTTTGAACTTGAAACTTTAAAATATGTGTTGAAGTTATTTATTACTGCGTCAAGTTATTTTTCTCAGTCTCAATATCGCAGGGTATCCAATATCCCAAGATTGTGTGGTAAGTCATGCAAAACTCCACATACACAAATGTGGTGCACTTATTTATAAGAAAAGAGATCGAAAGCCTTTATACCAAATATACAATTTTTAGTTAACAGCATTAATGACAATGGAACAAGCAGTGGATTGACAGATGCGTGACTGGGCTCACTTACAACAAGAACAAAATACGCAATAAACCCTTTCAGCTGCTAAACTTATGGAAACCATTTAGAAAATGAAAACTAAGATTTAAAATGTAGTGTTGTGCTGTAGTGAGCCACTGACTTGGATTGAACTTTACTGGTGCATGCAGTTGACTTAAAAGAAAAGTCTGGTAAATGAATAACAATTCCCCTGTCAGTGGAATGCTCCATTATAAAATGGAAACATGTTTAGAGTGACTTAAATCCTACTGTTTAGTCTAACGATGATTGGTGCACCTTTGTTCAAGGCTCAGAAGAATGTTTGAGTGTGTGTGTGTTTGTGTGAAAAGTTACATAATGTTCTTTCTGAACACTTTTTAAATTATTTTAAAGCTCTTTAAAGAACTGTTGTTTTGGAGGAACATTTTTCTGAGTGGAAAGGTGCAAAAACAGGGATGGATATGCTATTTAGTGTCGAATACTTTGGCGAGAGAAGAGATTACTGACTATTTAAGCGTCATTGACTGTATTCTAGGCTCCTACACATATGCTTCTGGGCAACCACTTTGATTTTCCTGTGCACACACTTCTGAAAATTCCTCACCATTTATTGGCTGCTGCTAACCCCATTTACAGGAATAGAGTGGATGAAATAATAGCCCGGTCAAATATTTTTTCTTGACTTACAGCAAACGTACCTGCAAATGTTCCAGAACCACCACCAGGTTATTTATCAAACGACTGCCTCCATGCAATAGTGCGCACAACTCTTTACAAAACCAGTTTGCAGGACCCTTAATAAATCATTCACAGGTTCCCATTGAATAGTTCCTCTGTGTGTTTCATGACTAAAATACAATGAGTGAATTTTGACTGAAGAGATATTTATGGCTAAGGCCCTCTCTTTGAGGAGAATGTAATAGTTGACATATTGACTATAAAATAAGAATAAGTCAAGTCAAGTCAAGTGGATTTTATTGTCATTTCAACTATATACATGTAATACAGTTTACAGTGAAACAAGATAGCGTTTCTCCAGTCAAGACAGTCTTACCTTTCCTTTTACCAAATGAAAGATTTATCATCTGCAGCTTCATTATTCACAGGTTACTGATAGTAATCTATGGTATGGTGAGTAGAACATACATATATTCCCTATCATTTCTCAGCCATGACACCGGGTTGGCCATATATACACCTGTCTGACAGGATGTGAATGACTAAGAAAATGAAGCAAAATTTGGACAGAAAAAGAAATAATTCACAAGAGACGAGACGGTACACAAAAGAATACCTATATGATGTGTGGTGATTATTATTCCTGTACTACTGTATATGTATTTTTGTTTTTAGGCTGGATTGAAATTTTGCTAATTAGCTATGGCTCTGAAGTGTCTGAATCACGATTTGTAGGATTATGACTTAAAGCCCAACTGCCATCTTGCACGCTCTTAGAAAAATGGGTTCCTCAAGGATTCTTTAGCTGCCAAAGAGAATTCCCCCCCCAAAGGGGTCCTCCTTGGAACATTTTCCTGAAACAGAGACCCTTTTTAAATGTGGGAGCAAAAAGAGGCATTTAACATTTTTAGTTAAAGTACTGTTGGATGTGCATGTTAATGGGTGATTGGGTGACCACAGTGGCAAATGTTATGGATGGTACTTAAAATATACAACCTTTTAGTAGATGATGGTGAGGCATGGTTCATACATCTGCTCTCAGCTGAAGACTGATGAACAGCATGCTAGAGAATTATTGACATTCCTTCAGGAGATAGTAGGAAAATAACAAGGAAAAGAGAAGACCTTATAACAAGAATGAATTAATCATTGACAGACATTTTCCTTTCTCAATGACTTCAATTCAGCTCTCAACTCTATATGATTAGTTAGTAAAAGAATACAGACATACCTCTTCACTAATAATAAAAAAAATGTTCAAAAGTTCTATTGTACAGTTTTGACAAATTAGTTGGACTTCCTCACACATGAGCTATTTTTAACCACCTAGAGCTAAAAATAACAGTGATCTGGACTGGTTACAATATATTCTATCAAGCATTCCTTTGTACAGCCTCCTAAAAGCTGTGCTCGTACGTATTTTCTATCCTTGATATCTAGGTCAGTCTCAGACTTGGTGGATTTAAGTGTTTTGCTGGAAAATACCTACCCAAACCCAGTGAGGATGTCAAGGACGTTCATAAATTGTGAAAACTAGTTTTATAACTACATCCAAATCCAAGCACTTTGAAATGTCACAGATAAAGAAAAAACTATCTCTATGACTGAAGTTCGAACTGTAAAAGCTAACAAGATTTTAAGAACTATTTAAAGAATTTTGAACAGGATGGTGCACATAACGCTGCACTTCCCGAGATTAATAAAAGACTCACTGCAAGTGGTTCCACTTACAAAGGCATGAATGGAATTTTATTGCTGATTGTGAAAAGGTGGAAACAAAAGAAGGCTAAGACTATAACAATATTAGAGCAGGAGTCGGGACCGTTTTGAGTCAGGACCTGTAGAAGCAGTCTCATATACACACAGAGGCCCCCTCCAGGCATTTCCACTGGTCTTGGATCAGACCCAGCTCTTGTCAGCAAGGGGGCTGTATCTCACTAGGATCAGCAACCCGTCAGCTCCAGGAAATCCCCCCACCCTAACCTACCACCCCCACCCGCTTCCCTCCTTCACACCCGCCCTCTGTGCATGTCTGGTTAAAGCTGAATGTATTTTCATTCCTGGTATTCTACTTCTTTTTTCTCTCCTTTTAGTTTCTAAATCCCTCTTTCCAGGCTGAGTTGAGGTGAGGTGAGGTGAGTAAGGTAAAGAGAGCAGAAGCAATCTGCTAATAAAGTCCAGACTGCAGTCCTGAAACTGTTTTCACAGACACAGTTCACTCCCACTCACTATTGTCTTTGGATTCGTGACATGCTTCTAGGCTGCTGAAGGCCTCTATCATGTTTCAGTGAGAAGTGATTGATTCGAGAAATGTAAAATGTGGATAGGGAATAGTCTTTTCTGAACTATAACTTCAAACTAGTATCTCTCAAGGTTCAATAGAATTTAATAGCTGTATTTTTAATATAACCACTTGAGTGGCTGTCAATGGCAAGAGACTTTATCTCATTAATCATGAAGACTGAAAATGCCAGAGGCATGAGGATAAAGTACCACCATTTCTCAGATGCAGAATCTTTTGGAATGTGAATCAGTAAACATACTATCAATCATCAGGCTTCAGTATAGCTGAGGTTTAAACATGGTTTTGGCTCACCACACTTGAAGCAGTGAAGGAAAACTGGAATTGAATGCTTTCAGTCGTGTGCTATGCTACAGGACTGGTTAGGTTTCCATCCCAGTGGTTGCTGCGGTAACAGGCTTTTTTTGGGGGGCCTTCCCTATAATTGTGCCTTGCGTTTTGGTCCTGGATTCCACAGCTAGCACAAAGCACTGATTATTTCTCTGCAGTGGAGTGAAGGGGGGAAAGGAGAGAGCGGCAGTGCTCCAACGAATGCCATAGCTTGCTTTTAAAGGCCAGTTCTCGTTTGGTCAGTGATCGGTCCTTCAGATGCTTTCCTCATGTGGCTTCATTTTGGGAACTTTCACAATGGCACATCAGGCAACTACCTGGTTATTAGTTTCGGAGATGATAAAAGCTTTTACAATGACACAGAAATGAAAAGAATAAGATAATTTCATACAATGACAGAAGTTAAAAGAACAAACTATACTGTATGTTACTTTTCTAGGCAATTTTCTAAACAAGGGTTTCTTTGTAGTTCCTTGCCCCCAGAAGAGGAGCTGTAAGCCTTTCAGTCATTTATATTACAAATAAGGAATGGTATTCTTCTTTGTACATTTACTCATTAGTTTTCTTTTCCTTTTGTGTCAATGCACTGCACACATAACTGGAGAAAACCTGGGTAAAGCTTATCTAAAACCATTTTTTCAGAATATGTTAGAAGATCCAGATCAAGCTGTAGATATTGGCTGAACCTAGTTGCCCTGTATCTATTTACCAACTTGGATGTGTTGAGCAATCAGTGCAGTAGTTTGAGCACATTATTCTTGATTGAAGGACGATGGTGAAGAACCACAGCACAACTATTCTGTTTTACCCCAGAATAAATACATGCAAGCCAAAATGTTAACCTTTCAGTAATTCACTTTAAATGTATAAGCACAAGATGCAATTTTCTCTCCAATGACTTTCATGCAGAGTTTCTCTACTTTGGAGCTCTGCTTTTCCACTCAGAGCTGTTATATAACTATTTCCAGAAATCTCGGGCCACTGGCTCATGGAACCGCTTCCAAAAGTCTTCTGGAAGTTCTCTGAAGGAAGCCTCAAACCTGAAGATTTATGATTCTATCAAAGAACCAAGACATTACAAGGTTTTATTTATAGCATACAATTTATTCATTAAAAGAACCATATGACAGAGGAACAGTTTAAATGAGAAAATGACAATAAATACAGTGGGAGTGGAATGTATAAGATCAATTTAAAGATTATGGCACAAATAGAACTATTTGATAAAAGAAGGAAACTAAAATAACTCTTGGTTATCCAGTCTAATGAAGCAACTCTCTTAAAAGCACTAAAGCCTTGGCATTTCAGAAATATGAATAAACTAAAACTTCCAGTGATGTAAAGAGACAAATGGAAAGATTTAAAGGTTTTTGCTCTGTTTTTCTGCAGTTGTTTGGCATAGCTTAAGATCATCCTCAGTCCATTTATGTTGCAATAGAGCAGAGATTGGCAGGTGAAGCTGAATTGCTAATTCAGACTGATTCCCGTTGAGATGCTTGAAATGTCAATTAAGAAACAAAAATCACAGGGTATAAAAAAGTGGATCTCCACTGAGCAAATTCTGCATAGTGAAAATGTGGAATATTTTCTTCACAGTTTTCCATTCTTCATAAAAAAAAAAAAAAGCAGTTAAAAGCAATGTTCTGAATGTTAACGTAGCAGGTTTTAGGTATCTTACTGTTTATATTTAAATATAACCAAAATAAAACATGGCCAGCTTAAAAAACAGATCATCTAGAGTAGGGGCAGGGATCACAAGGCAATAACACTCTCTTTCTCTCTCATCCTTTACTACAAAACAAAGACTAGTGATGATAGCAAAAGACTTGCTCTGTTGAGAATATATTGCATTAATACTGTTTTGAGTAATGATGCACCTCTCCCTAGTAGTCGATACCCTGGTCATTGTAGTGGCCACTGTATTCATCATGGTAATTACCCTGGTACTCCTCCTCTTGGTATTCCGCCTGATAGTCACTGTCGCTGATCTCCGAGCCGTTCGTGCCAGTGCCTTGGCTGCCGTTGGCATGAATGATGGGCTGTGTGGCTGGGGCACAGTATTTGGGGTCGTAGACCTGCCTGCCCAGCCCATACACACTCATGCCCTTCTGAGATGCCACCTTGTTGGTGCCCATCTGCAGGGAGATGGTGGAGTTGTCAAGAGGTTGAACAGCGACCTTCTGATCAAAAATGTCTCTTCTGGTGCCGGGAGCAGACATGCCAGCCTAGAGAGAGGACATGAAACACATTTAAACAAGAAAAATAGTACAAAGTATCATAAAACCAAACCATAAACACAATGTGATTTATATTGCTGACTGCGACATCTGACATTATATATATTAAGTATAATATGATCCCAACTGGCAAACTCTGCTTTCAAAAAAGTTTCTGCAATTTCCCTCGGGATCAATAACGGATAGATGGATGGAAGGATGGTTGGAACTATCCATCTGTGTTTTTAAATGTAATTTTAATTTTATTCATGTATGGCACAATGCCACTGTGTAAGAACTACAGTTTTATTCATTACACGCTTTTACCACAACTGAAAACTGTGCCAGCTTGTTTGGTGGATGTATACCTGGCTAGCTCCTTTGTTAGTGCCCATCTGCAGGCTGATTGTAGTCTGGTCATAAGGCTTGTCTGCTTGGGTCTTCGGGTCATAAAGATGTCTCCGCGTGCCATAAGCAGTCATGCCGGCCTGGCTTGCACATTTGTTAGTCCCCATCTGAAAACATCAGCTGTGAATTAATTTACCCACTTCTCTTATACATAGCAAAAGATCATGATTGTGATCACTCAATTGGATACTAAAAGCAGCTGAAGATGATGCATGTCTAACCTGAAGTCCAATAACACACTGGCCAGCCTTCATCTTATCATCATCAAAATGCCTTTCCTGCTTATCTGCGTATTTCACTCCAATGTCAACCTTCGTATCAAGGCCTTTAGTTTTCGCCTGCAAAAAGGTGATATTAGTTTTAATCGCATGTGATTGCATGTTGCATGGATTAAGCAGAAACAAAATACAGGCTGATTCATAAGAAATAAGCCCCATTGTGTTTCCAGTACATGCTCAGAACATACCATGCTTGCAAGGGCGAGCAGTGTCGTCTGAACTTGAGTCATGTTCCCATTTTCAAAGAGGTCATTGGCTTCAAAGATGTCATTGGGCTTCAAGCCATAGGACAGGATGGCTTTGATGAAATTCCCAAGGTTCTCCAGCTACAGGAAACATGACAACAAAGAGAGCCGTTTTACACTAACCGCATTAGGACACAATAACAGATAAAAATCATGGGTTTTGCTATTGCTACAGTACACAGTGCCTATACAGACTAGTTCTGTGTAAGACCATTACAGGGTTATTTTTTGTACTACACCTTTGCTTTTCAGGTCACTGAATGAATAGTTCTCAAAACAAAGGGTTTCAATTGGTTTGAAAACCCCAGCAGCAGTAAGCCTACCTTGTGCCAGTTCAACTGTGAGTGGTTGATTTTCTTTATGGAACCTGGCTGTAGCTTGTTCATTAACCTAAAATGACACGGGGACAAAGATTCTTCTTAGAAATGCAATTTTATTACACTTTCAATAAACAGAAGGATAAGGATATAAACATAATATTTAAAAAAAAAAATAAAAAAATAAAAAAAAAAAAAAAAAAAAAAAGGTCTATGGACTTTTTATTTAACTCTAAAGATGAAGCATGATAGATGTTTTATTCGATTCGTCATGCAGAGTCAGCGCTACATATACCACAGTAATAGCAGATCACACAGTGTTGACAAGGAGATAGCCACCATGTCAACTTCCTTAAGGAGTGATATGATCACACACACACACACACACACACACACACTTCAGCATTCTGTAGTATATGAACTTACTCGCATAGAATGACACCATCTTTCAGGCCCTTCTGAAAGTTGTCTCCGATGGGCATGCCCGTCACCTCTTCGATCCAGAAACGGAGCTCCTCTTCTTTTTGCAGGTCATATTTCTGTGCAATCTAAATGTGAAAATGGGGCAAAAGGAAATGCATGTTAGATAGAAAATGGACTTTTACTACTACTAAAACATGCTACAAAGTATGAGTGGTGCTGCATTCTGTCTTAACTTCTAGAATGATCACAGAAAGCTCTGAAACTCCAGAGGGGATTTATTATGCTCACTCTCCAGCCTCACGGTGTTCAAGCCTGTCACATTGCAACCACTGATCAGGACTTGATATAGCAGTTACTCAAGGGTACAGAAGCATCTTTTAAGACATGCTGAATTTTTATTCCCTATAATGAATTTTTGAGATTCTTTTTTTTTCGAGGTTCCTGACATGAGCTCAGTTCAGGAAAAAGAATGGCGTATTGCTTGCAATCTCTTACACTTTTGTTTCTGTGTAAGCTTTCAGTCATGTGATTCATCACAGACACATGGTTACCCAGAACACCATGTAATCAGTGAATGCGAGTGTGGATACTTTTGGCTGACAGGCACTTGGTAAATGTTATGTATGACACGCCATGGTATGCCAACTGCCAAAGTCAACAATGCTTGTTGTGAGCCAACAGATTACCACAAACATGATGACCGGTCTAGACTCTAGCACCATTAAATCACTCTTTACTGTTAAACAAATAAAACATTAAGATTAATTTCAACCCCAGTATGCATATTGAATCTCACTTAACATTCTTCTAGAGTCAGCACAAAGGCAAAAACCCATGATATAACATTCGTATCATGCTTTTGATAGGACAGCACACAGGATCCGAACTCCACCAGTGATGAAGCTGTTCGGTCTTTCACACTGCTGGAGGGTGCAGCATTACAAACTGAGCCAGATTCCATAAAGCAGACCAGATCAGTCCCCGCAAGCAAAACATGATAAACAGAAGCCTTCATTACATATAAAATGATCCACGTGGCCTTCAACATGCCTTTGGCTGTCACCAGTCTCAAATTTAGCTACACACAGACAGACCAAGCATAATTGTATTCCTAGGAGTGTGTTGATAAAACAACAAAGTACCTAATATACACAATTTAATACATGCTGCAAAATTAAAACAGATTCGGTGTGTAAGGAATTAGAATTGTTAAATAGCTCTATAGTACAGAATTGTTGAAAACTGCCGCAGAGTCTCAAGAATATTTATATCTTAAGAGCGCAAAAGAGACCCATGAAAAAAAAAAAAAAAAACATCTGGTCTTCACTTATTTTAGTTTAGTTTCCATCACTAGTCCTAACCATGACTTATTCAAGCTAGTGTAGATATTAGCTTGTTGCCACTATCATCTATGCTTGGTTGACATTGACATTGAGCCAGGACACGGAGGCTAAGACAGTAACACCAAGTAAACCTCAAAACAAGTATCCAAAAGAAACATGCTCAAATGTGCATAAACCATGTGGGTAACTACATCCATGCACAATCAGGACTCAGGAATTTGTAATGCTAATTTCTTGTGAGTGCAGTGAACTACTGGCCTCTTTCAAAAGCCTCTCAGCTGGAATGTGAGAGCAGCCACCAGGAAGAATGCACTGTAGGCCACGGTCAGTCCCTCTGTCCAACTTCAGGACAGGCAAGAAGGCCTTGCTCATGTAACCATACACAATGTCTACCTTCATCAAGTCTCAAAGACATCATAAAAGATATCAAAATATCGTTGAACTACTCAAAAGATCAGGTTTTTTTTTTTTTTTTATAAAAACTTAACAGGATTTCAACTCAAATCAGGTACAGTCCACTTACAGGCTAATTCATTTAGAAAGTATACAGGGCAAAAGGCAACAGAGAAACTCTTGTCAATGGCACAAGTAAAGATTGGAGGACAAGTTTATTTCTTTCATTACTTTTTTCCTAAGAGTTGTCCACCAGGAACACTGGCAACATTAAAAAGGGAAGCATTTTAGACTTAACAAGGGTTGAATCTTGGCCCAGCCTTTCTACTTACGCTTTTAAGCATTTACCAATGACCAAGCAAAACAGGATGAAGGTGTGGACAAACAACATGGACAGGAGTATAAAGTCCCTTATAGTTATTAGTTATTAATAGTTATTAAACACGTCCGGCAAAAATCAAAAATGCACAAGAAATGTACCGAGAACTTCCCTGATGCTACAGTAATCTTTTTTCCTTTTTACAGAAGTTTTGAAATAAAATGCATTTCCTAAATACTAGTAGTGAAGTACACCTCATAAAAACTTTATAGCAGCAGATCCTGGGGATATAAAACAGTGGTTGAATCATGGTCTTGAGCAGGTGAATTAGAGGATAAAAGCAGCATTACAAAATCAAACACTCATAAGATAATTTTGTAAAAGGCCCACCAAAAAAAAACCAAAAAACAAACAAACAAATAAAAACCTTACTTTAAAAGTTTTGTCTAAGGATATGGAAGACAAAAACAGGACAACAATGGCCTCAGGAAATGGATCTTCCTGTCCTACCTAAAATGGCAATACAGGGTTAAAAGCTGCAGCCTTTTACACAGCCTGAACCAATCCAGAAAAATTTTGCTGGTCAGCATACTTCAGGGAATGCAGCAAGTCGTCAGACCGCACAGCCTCCCTACCCACATGAGCAGTAACTGGTTACGTTAAACCTCTCTCTGGAATGTAGCGTTGTGGAGAAATGGTCCCAGAGCCACAAACATAACCTGGATTTGGTTACACCAAAACCACTCCCAGGTTTTCTTTCAACTCGATCATCCCCATTCAAGTCCAGCATCTTCATTCCTTCCACAATGATGCGCACAAAGTCATTCAGCTCTTCCCTGGCATTTCTCCAGCGAGCCCTGTTCCACAGTCTCATGAGAAACACAGGGAACAGTCTAAAAGTGAGCAGGTTTGGCATGCCATATGAATATACTAAAGTGAGACTGTTTCCCAGGTCAGAGTAAACCAAAGCATTTCAAACCTCCGCCAAGCTAATTTAGATGCGATCTATGACCCTGGAAAAAGTACTGAAAATGTTCATGACAATTGAATCTTTTTTACACATAAAATATACAGATGCATTGCAACCACCCAACTTATATATTTTTAGTGTATGATCCTACCATCAAAGCTCTAAGACCCGATACTCAGTACTGGCCTGAAACTAACCCCAGTTGGTGAGTTATGAGAAACATTAGAGGCATGATGGTAGCATACTTTTAGTATTTGTGTCCTGTGTTTACATGCAATACATGTCACTCAACAGAATGTGTTTACAGAAATAAATATGACACTGGAATGGACTGTAAAAGAGGTCAAAACTATCCAGTGTTTCTGAATAGTATCAGCCAAATACCAATACTCAGGATATACCACTATAGAAACAACCATATTATAACCGTGAGAAACTACAATTTTACTTTTTTCCTGCTACATTTCAGATGTCAATGTGTAGTTCTAAATAACGTCCCACTGACATGTCTGCCAGAAACAAGGAGTACTGTTTAAGGAACGTATTAACACCTCCCCTGCTTACATTCATTAAGTCAGCTATATGCTGGTTGTGTAAACTGATGAATGGCCTATATGGTGTATTGGCCTTGTTCCTTGATGATGAACAAGGTGAAACTTAAGTATGTTCTTATATAACCAGGGATGGGTGATGACCTTGAAACCATCCTTTTCCATTTACCTATCTCAACTCAGCCTTGAAATTGGAATAATTTGGGTTAAAAAAAAGTGGCCAAGTGACTGTTAGCAGTAATAATTGTACTAGATTTGAACAACTAAATTATTTAGTTAAGGGGAAAAAAAAAAAAATCATTTTTGGATATAGAATGATCCTTAGCTTAATCCATGAAACAAGAGCATGAAAACAGCAGCATGCACATTTTCAAGAAAGAAGAAAGCATGATGCTGAACTAGATAAACAGGACCAGCAAGTCTCTGACCCATAACGAACTTCCTGAAACATTCTACCGAGAAGGACTTTCTCATATGGCTACTGAAAACGAGGTACATACCTGGCTTTTCCTTAAATGTAGACGAGAAGATGCAACCCAGTAAAGTGAATCACAACACTATGTAACACTAACACTGGCAACTTGTACGTGCCACTGTTACAGTTTGTTTAGAAAACAAAACAAAACAAAACACAAAAACTCAAGCAAATGCTGTCTCCATGTCATGGATTTCTGCAGTTGAGGTATGTTCAAAATATGAAAAATATATTTTAAAATATTAATCAATCATAATTATAACTGTAGCTTTGTGGTTTTATAACAATGAACATAACATGCAATTAAACACATAATTACTGTGTTTGCTTTTGAATTTTTGTTGTCATGAAAGAAATAACAACAGTGCTGGAGGTACAATGGACTGCCTGTTATAATTGTACTGAAAACCAAAAATACTGAACAAAAAAAAAATAATGACTTCTGTTTATTATTATGCGTGCAAAAGCTATGCAGCAGAAATTGGACCATATGGTTCAGACAAACCCTGGAAGGCTAGCAGTGGAGCAACAGCTTAAACAGCTTACAGATCTGCACAGAAACTTTCCAAAGCATGCACACTAAAGCTAAATGTCTTTTATGCTTTGAAATCTCTTGGTTCATTCTTAATGTGTTCTAGCAGTCTAAATGCCACTCTGAATGCAAGTCTAGATGAGCATACTTTGTTTTGTTGTTGAAGACATTGTCCTTCAAAGAGTGACAAAAAGTCCTACTACTAATAATAGTAAAAATGTTATATAGTTATCCTACTGCATTCTAGTATACGTTACAGAAGAGTGCCGGATATCTGGGCTACAAAACATCAATTATTTTCATTATTTCAATCTAACAGAACAACGCCTACCCAGGAAACGTTCCCAATGCTTAAAAAGGCTCACAAAGCTAGTGAATAATGCATTTAAAGTCCGCTATAGAATATAACCTACAACCCATTTGCTCCCAAAGCCCTTGGGTAAATGGTGACGTCATCCACGAAAGAATCTGTGAGGCATTTCCGCTGTCTCATTGAACATCCTGCCTGCTTAGACCCTTGGATATTTTCCCACCCTGTTTGGTTTGAAATCAGTCATCCCATGCAAACTTTGTTTATAGGCCAATAGTTCATTTAGTCCAAAACCGTACATCTCACACTCTCAAACTTATGTATCATTTGATTACAGAACAGTGGACACATGATTATTCACATGATAAGTTATGTGATGGAGAAAGTGAATAATGAAGCTGAATGCGAGTTAGACTTCTAACGTGTCCAGCTATTTTTAATGTCTGAGGAGAGTGAAGAGGTTCAGGCTCCGCCCACAGAGGAGGACAATAGCACACAATGGACTTGGCTTTGCGTCTTATTCCATTCATCCACAATAAAGATGGATTAAACTAAAGGCGCTTAGCAATACACACAAATGTATATTTTTTTAATACAATGTCTTGAGAAAAGCCAACCTATCGTCTCCGATAGTCGATATAGCTCGAAAAAGTCAACAACCAAACCGGTTTACTGAACTGCTGGATGTTTCTATATAACTCCAAAATTGCTAATGTTTAACAGAAAAGCCGATTTCAAACTTCATTAGGCTGTGATAACTTTCTCAGCTGTAAGAGGACCAACAGGACTTAGTGATAAAGGATAATCAACTTCACTGAGTATCAATAATTACTTTTACCTCCTTAAGATTTTGACCAGAAGGTAAAAAATACAGAATAGCATATCGGTTAACTTTTCTATGCGCTTTTACATGTTGTAAAAAACAAACAAAAAGTCTCCTATTAATAGCCGGATGCTCACCTGAGCGTCTCGTGCCTGTAACGCTCACTCACTACCTCCAAAACAGTTATCTGCTATTCTTCTATGCAGCATCTTTGCGTTTCCCTTTTATTCCCTACCAATGAGAGAGAAAGTCCATTTAGGCATACCTTGCTTTTAACTTCTGCAGATAATCCGTAGGCTGGTCCCTTGTTGAACTGAGTCATGTTTCTCTGCTTTAAAATGTCTTTGTATCACTGAAATCTGGCAAAAGAAAAGTAGCGCGCGCGTGTGTGCGTCACTTGATTTCAGATCACAGACGGTGTAATTCAGCGATCCACTGCCGCAAAAGTCAAAAAAATAAACTCCGCCCGAGTTTGGCCTCTTTTCGGGACTGTAAGCGCTGTTACTGATACTGAGCTCACTCGGAAAATTCTCGCTCCGGTAGCTGGAGTTGTGTGTCTTTTGGGGAGGAAAAATGTCGCAAGACGACTGACGGATTCCTTTCAGCCAATCACAAGTGTCTGATTTACATACGTAACCCCGCCCACTATTACAGCTGGGCTGCGGGCAGCATCTGACCGCTGAAACGCCAGACGACTGGTCTTAACTACTTCGTATAGGCTTCTTCACGGGTGTCGCCACCATTATAGATGAGGGGGGACGTGTCCCCCCCACATTTCATAATTATTCATTTGGACCCCCCCACATTTAACATAAAATATTACTTCGCCGAGCGCTGATTCTATTGTTCGCGAATATTCCATTCCACTTGATCGATATGAGAACACACACCACTGATATTCCATTCCGGGTTTCCCTGGTTATCTACATCAACTCACCATACGCAGGTGAAGTGAGTCGTCAGTGCAGCCACAGACAGTAAAGCTGCTCGGTGCTGTAGGACGTAAAGTCAGCCCCATTGCCTTATCACAATGTCCAACTTTTGCTAAAACCTTATTCTTTTGTTATATGCCCTCAAAA
>JAQQZR010000033.1:13399259-13410422 GCA_030068235.1 Notoglanidium macrostoma
TTTCATTATTTTAGGCATAGCAGTGGGTAGCAGTTAAAAACAGGCTGATGAATATGGACTAGTTGAATGAGGACTTACTCTTGAGTCTCTAAGATAGGTATTGAATTAAGTGACTTTTGTAGGTAAAATTAGGTGTTTAACAACCTGTTAAAAAAATACACCAGAATGCAGGAAATGGCATCTAATTCATTAAAAAATGTATGGGGGAGGATCCTCAACCCCCTCCCCCATTTTAAAAAAAACGCAACATTATTGAACAGCTTTAGCATAGAAGTCAGATACAAATTTTCTTAGCTATAATAAATAATTGGTTGTGTTGAAACCCAGGTGATCCAAGTCATATGTATCTACCAGTACACTGGTTAAAAGTATGTAAAAGCATCTCTAAGAGGATAATTCATGCAAAACAGCACACGGATATACCAGACTGCTTTCTCTTCCTCATCATCCCTAATACCAGAGCTGGATCACAGTTGCGCTTCCACACAAGTGTCAGCCTTCTCATTCTGCTGTAATTGACTTAATCACTGCAGACAGTTGCTAATAATGACAGTTGCCCTGCTGTAAGACCAGTAAGCGAGACAGCACTCAATACACATCATGTCTCTGTATCTTACAAGTGTACTTACCTTCTAATCACATCTCAGAACTGTGTGTGTGCTTTTCATATCTGCTTTCAGATCTGAATTCATGGTTGAACCCTGGTGTTTTTACCAGTCATAAGGTCTGATCTCTGAATCACCACATAATTCAGATGTGTCCTTTTAATTCATGCTGTTCAGGGATGTCCCTTTCATGTCCAAAGCAAAAAATGTGATTGAGGGAAAACTTTGAGGAAATCAGAAAGTTATCCAAGCACGAACACATAAGTACAGTTATAAGCAATATATTTATTATTCAATATTTTTATTGGTGCTCCCAAAAATAGAATGAACACATGTTTATAATACAAGTATTCTGAGATTAGGGCTAAAAATGGAAACATTTGAGTTTTTTCCCCCCTCTCTGACTCTCTCGGCATTTCATCACAGTAAAAAACGTCAATTATTCATGCCACTTCCTTTGGCCTGTATCGGTGTCTATGGCAGCAGTAGCAGTAAGGACAGGAAACTTCAGGTTCTTAGGGTGAGCACTAGGCACAAAGGCAGAAGAAAACTCTTCAGCACTCACACAGGGTTCAACAATTAAAAAACAAATACAGTCAGGTGCCTGAATGTCTGATACAGTGCTGTCTTATTCAAGTGGAGCCTTTAACTGAACAACACAAAATGTAGCCCTTTTCACATATAGACACTGATATGGTGTGGCGTTTGGTTTGGCTACAGTGATTGTGTTTTTCATGACAGCACTTTTCAGCAGCACTTCTGCATGTCAAATCTGACCCCAGTTTTATTTAAGAACAAGATTTTCAGCTACACTTAAGCAACCACAAGGGCATGAATCACAGCACATGTCATTCCTTACAGCTCACTGTAACATAACGTAATGCATTCCAGTAACGACATCTGCATTTAAGCAGTATATATATTATATATATATATATAAAAACAAAACCAAAAAAAAAATACCACATGTACAAAAGTACATACATCTGACCTAACAGATCACTGTACCATACTGAGTACAAAATGATAATGTTCTTTTGAGTCAATTTTCATTCATACTATCCTGCCAATGTAGATTGATTTGGGATATTTGGCTTGCAGAGGTTTCCACTGCACAAAGAAGTAGTCAGCAAAGTAGTAAAGGATCCTTCCAGACAGGGAGAGGCTCTCCACACGGCAAATACTCTCCACATACACCAGCAAGACCCTCTTGAGCCCCAGGATCCCTAAGAGCAATCCAGCTGCACACAGAGGTATACAAGTCCCAGGCCCATTGCACAGCACCTGAAACATACACACGCACACACAAACGACCATTTTAGATTCGATCTGCAAGCATCTACATTTAAATCAGGGGACCTAAATTGGTCAATTCACGGGTATGTAGGTCAAAACTGAAAGTTGAACTATGAGAGATTTTAGCACAGGAAAGTGGTCAGACTGCAGTGGAAAAAAGCCATGAGATCTGGAGAATCCATCACCACACTGAACAGCCAGCAGTGAGCTGGGTGCACATAAGGTACAGAATAATCCAGCCTGAATTCAACTAGCAAAGTCTGACAGGAGGTTGCAGTTATAAAACTGACAAATTAAAGCAACAAGTGAGTATATTGATGCCATAATGTAATTCAGTAATAATTGCTGGACTGATCATACACTTAATCATACTGAGAGAGCGAGAGCGAGAGGTGTATTTGCACTTCACTTTGGGAATAATCACCCAACAGTGAGAAGCTGACTCCAGCTCTAAAGATGCTTGGGCTTGTGTGCTGAGATCCGAGACCATTTGCTGTTGGTACCAGCCAAGCTATAATACGTCTGTTGCCAGCAAGCTGCAAATATGGTCATAATGTACGCCTTCAACACAAAATAAATCTCACACCATGGATCTGAAAGAAAAAGTAGCTTTAAAGTAAATATTTCCTTTTTGTGACAGGAGTACTTTTTCTCCCCACACACAGCTTCAGCTGTATTCTCCTGCAGTTTTCCGATAGTGTTAAAAAAAAAATCCTTGGCACTTATAGACAAACACAAATAAAGACTAAAGGGTTAGAAGTACAACACACTAACAGCTCCATGCTAACCCCTGTTTCACATGACATCGTCCTGGAAAATATGTTCCACTTGCTGTGTTAGAATACTGCTGAAGTGGATGTGGCTGGTGAACGTCTCCAGAACCAAGGACGACAGGCAGAGATGGTAAAGACTTCTTGCAGCACAACATATTCATAAACCAGTGCTAAAAATTCCTCATGAATGTTGGCACATCTGGATTTTCCTACACCGGTCTCTCACCTAAGACAGCCACGGAAGTATCCAGAATGAACCTGGATTCTCACACAGCCAACTTTCTATGAAAAATATGATCTAATCACACACAAACCAGACTCGCTCACGTTCACACAAGTATTCAGAGCAAGCAGGTCCTCCTGCTTTTTCATCTGTCTGGGTTTTGAGAAACTGCATACAAGCTGAACCCTAGTGGTTAACCAGATTATGAAGCGACTTTCCTACTTATTGATTCTAAGACATGCTGGAACATGTGCCTAAGCTTACATATACACGTCATTGGAACCTGACTTTGACATCTGTATACAATGACTTAGTCAGAGTTACAGCTCACAAAACCCAGCTATAAGTTCTCACAACAGTGACAAGGTTAATGATGAGTCTGTCAACAATCTCATGAAGTCATCATGTCCTACAACAGGTGAGAGACATTACATCGCACAGAGAATGACACCAGGTGAAAGTGTGTGTCGGTTTGTGTCATATTCTCACCTGCCCTCTCAGTCTGAGGGGGACATGAGTCAGCACACACCCAATTGCACAGCAGCTGTGATAGCCATAAACATGTCAGCGCTGTCAGTACCTGCTATCAGGATTAGGAAGAGGAATTCCCAGACAGTTACTAGACTGATACTTCTTGAAAGTCATACAGAAACTGAAAAGCTCATATTAATAATATAGTGGTAACATACCAGACATACAGATGGGCAACAAAATAAATGAAAAACAGGTGGGACTGATAGGAAGCTGTATGGAGCATTTAGTTAGCTTTCAGCAATCTCAGTCTTCACCAGAATCATCAAAACGCCAACCGAGGCAATACGTCTTGGAAGAAAGGTACTCCATCCATCCAGAATCTAAAGCAAGGCACATTGAAGCCGTTCCAGTGGCTCACGCTGGTCCAGCACATTACTAAGTCATTTTATATAGATTTTTCCTTTGTCACCGGTCTGTATATGCCGTGTTCATAACAGGATGACAGAGGCTGCTCTGTTTCAAAGAGATGGCCCAGTGAGCAGGTGAATAAAACTGAAGCTAATTATAATGGAAACAAATCTCATCTCATCAACCCTGAGCTTCAACCCCCCCTATTCTCTCCAAGGCCCAAACACACAGCCGTAACATTTCCTGCTGTTCCCTGAAACATTCCATATTTTCACAGCTATTTAACACCTGCATCTATTATTTCTGGGACGTGTGTCTAACAAGTGTATGTACTAAGCTTTTTATATTTTTTAATGCAGATCTTAATATTTAAACACCATTCAAAAAAATCTGAATAGGGAATCCTTAAGTCATTCCAGGCATCACAAGGAATGACTGAAATAAAATATCAAATTCCACAGTGGAATCTTCCTTAAAACAATCAACTGGCAACTCCATTCCATTCTCCAGTAATTTCCTAATAAGGTTAAAATAAAACATATGGTGGAGGCACAGATCTGGATGCTTTATTAAAAAAAAAAAAAAAAAAGACCCCTGAAAACAGGAGCTCAGCAGAAAAGAGCCGCACTGGAACGCCACAAAGCTGGACCGCTCACCATGCAGCTCTCAAGCCGCTGTCATTTGTTTTTGGAAAACATATGAAGTGGATAACCCCCTCCTCTTCTGAAGCCCTGATTTTCCACACAAGGAAAAGTTGTGCTTCTCAAACAGAACAGATGGAATGTAGAAAAACCTTTTTCCCTACTTTCTGCACATGAGGGATTTCATTCTGTCAGATACCAATGGATATATGCATGGGGTCTCATGTAACTCACTTCTGATCACTCTAATTTTCACTAAATGGCACCTTAAAGTATCTAAGCACAAGATATAGAGTCTAATAAGCAAACCCATGATGTTGACAAATTGAACAGATTTGTTCATTTTTGCAGCTCTCATTTTGGACCGACTGTAATCCACAGGAGTCTTACTCCAGGCCTGTGTGCCAAATGTGGTCCACTGCCACGTTTCATTCATCCTGTGTGAATTTCCATAATACTTACTACTCAGTAGGTTTGCACTAGAATTCACACCTGATGGGTTTTGGCCATTACTGTGATTACTTGACTCCAAATTCCAAAATATATAGCCCAGTGTGGAGAACTAAAAAAAAAATTGTGGCCACTGGACACCACATGTGGGTCTTCCCCAAACTGCTGCCACAAATTTGGAAGCACGGGATTGTATGGGATGCAATTTCACTTCACTAGAACTGAGACCCAAACCTGTTCCAGTGCGACAATGCCCGTGTGCACAAAGCAAAGCCCATAATCACAGGGTTTCAAAAAGGGTGAAGTGAAAGACCTCGAGTGTCCTGCACAGAGCCTCGACCTCAACCCCACTGAACACCTTCGGGATGAACTGGAATGATGACGTCAGTGCCGGACCTCACTAATGCTCTTGTGGATGAGATATGGGTGATTAAGAACATGTATGATCTCCATGCATGACATTTTACCCAACCACACATTTCACAGAATTCCATGAGAATTCTTCTTAAATATCTTTCTTACTGTTATAAAAACAGATACATAATAAAAACTTTCATTTAATAATTTTAACACAGCACCTAAGCGTAACAGTTGACTAGTTTGTGTTAACTCTTCTTTTTCCTAGAAATATCCTATTCCACTTTCAGAGCCTGGGTCACTGGTGTTAATATACAGAACAGATAACACATTAGGAATTAACAGCACTAGCTCATGGGCATGGCTAATCCATAATATAACCCATAAAGATCCAGGAAACCAAGCTTCCGGCCTTAAAGTAAACCAGACAATTTACAGTATAGCTTCCCATGCCACATTGTTATTGCCATTTAGAACAATTGTTAAATAAGCAGTTCTCATTGGTTCTAAACCTAGAATGATTGAACCATCCACTACTGGCTTAAAAACAAACTGCATTACTTTTTGTCTGTTCAGACACCGTCAGGCTCTAGGATTGTGCTGACACATCTGGAGGTGGTGGGCTGTGCTGAGGGGGATGCTGTGATTCATACATGTCCTTTTATGGCAAACTGAGCTTTGTGACCACCCCCTCCTCATCTGTCCCCACCTACCTGGACTGACCCCTCAGTTCCCTCTGATGCTTCCCAAGAATGCAGCCCCGACGGCCGCCCACCGCTCACACACATGCTCATGTTTGGTAAAAACAAACAGAGGGAGGGGGGATTTAAGTCATGCTAAGGAATGCAGGCACGAAGAACTGACCTGTGTGTCAGACGTCACCAGACAAATTACAACCCTTTGACCAACGACTCAGAACAGAAAAAGGGGATAGAAGCCCAAAATATGGCACATCTAAATCAGGAGCAGCTGAAGATAATAGCACATGAGTTAATGTCATAACATTACTTAGATTAAAAGGTCAAAGAGTCAGACAGTAATGTGAAATATCGAAATAATGTTAATATGTATATCTGGTGAGACAAAAGTACAATCACAAAAAGAAAAGCCTGTTCTTTTATTTCCAAAAAAGGCCCGGCTGTTCTGATCGCTCTTCCACCCATGCTGAGCACACTTCCCCAAAAGCAAAAGTAGAAAAGGACGAGTAGGAATAAAAAGCGCCTCTAATTAGAGATTAGAGAAACAGTAGGACTGCTTCCTTTGACATGCCAGGCAGCTATTTCCCCATGCTGAGGTCTCCTGCTCTCTCTCTCTTGTAGACTCCCACCCTCAGTCCTGCTTAATCACGCCCCACCCTGTCCCAGCAAGTACAGAAACCTGACGCTGTTGCGCTTCTCCTCCCTCTTCTCTCTCTCTGTTTCACAGCTGGAGCTGAGGAGCCAGTCAGGCCCTGCCACAGCCTGAGAGCAAGACTCCTGCTCTCAACTCCAGGAAGAGAGGAGAACGAGGCACTGTGGCATTTCTACTCCCCCTCCATCACTCCTCTGCCTGTTTATCTTCCTGTTTCTCTACTTTTCTTTACACCTTTCACTCATTTGGAAACAGGCTGAGGATTGCCAGATGTTTTGATTCTCTGGACCACAGATATGTCTTTACACAATATGATAGCCTTATCATCAGCTAGAAAGAAAATCAACTGAGTTTAGAGTCCAACCGTTAAATAGCACCGCAGCTACTACTGAAGAAAGAATGCCGTATGATGTTAACAAGTAGGCCCGAAACCATTGGGGAATTTTAACTAGCCCTTTTTGCGGGGCTACAAAGTCGGCTATGATTGAAGTAAAAGCGGACAATTTGGCGGTGTAATTGCACCTTTCTAAATGTTACACTGTGCGAAATGGAAACAGCAGACATGCTGTAAAATGTGCAGGATTTGCGATGTCTTTCATTTTCTTTAACTAAAGACTTCATTGCCTTTTGGAGCCCTATAAAGTGAAAGCTAAAAGATTGCAGTTACAGAAGGCTTTTTGTTTTAAAATGTTCGACCATTTCCCCGATGATTCTCAGGTCGCAAATAGAAACTTTTCTCTACATCAACTGAGGTTTACTGATGAACTTAATTAACTTTCATTATGTAATTCCGACTTGATGTGCTACAGAATCACAACTGCAGCTTCTCATTCTTTAAGTCATACGGCTTGTTTTCCGTATGCGAATTAATTATAAAATAAATAAGCGTTTAATTTCGGCCTTATTCTGAACAACGGCACAGGCCAAGGCTACTAAGCAGAAGACTATTATGACATCTAGTGGTGATCGCACATAAAAGATGCGTCTCAAATTGTGTTCACACTGTTAATTCCTGTAACATAAAGAATGGCAGCACCCTGTCCTAGTTTGTATCACATCAGCTATAAAGCAACTGTCGAATACCCAAATGCTGTAAGACCAACTGCAGCATTAGTTTTCCTGATTTCTTTCAAAGATGCACACATGTGATGAAAGCAATACTGTACAAATCTAATAATTTATCATATAGCAAAATTACACTATATGGCCAAAGTTATGCGGACATCTGACCATCACACCGATATGTGGTTCTTCCCCAAACTATTTCTACTACGTTGGATGCACACAATTGTATAGAATTTCTCTGTATGCTCTAACTTTTTCTCTTTACTCAAATTACAAGGCCGAACCTTCATCATCATGACAATGCCCCTGTGCCCAAACAAGCTCCATGAAGACATGCTTTGCCAAGGCTGGAGTAGAAAATCAAATAACTGCACCCCAGGCCTCCTCACCTAACATCAGTGCCTGATCACACTAATGTCCTTGTAACGGATTGAGCAAATCCTCACAAGCAAAATCAGTCCCAGAAGAGTGGAGCTTATTATAACAGCAAAAGGGGACTAAATCTGGAATGGGATGTTCAAAAAAAAAAAAAAAAAAAAAAAAGCACATAGTGTATAATATAGTGTATGATATAGCAACTTTTTCTAATTAAACCAATAGGCAATCACGTGACCATGCATAACATGGGAGCTATTACTTGATGACATTAGCTTGTGTATTTTGGCTGCTAACTCGGTTTTCAAAACATTAACTCTCCAGGGTGGAAAAAGAAAAAGACCTGATTTCTTCCATATTCAATTCAAGTCAATTTTACTTGTATAGCGCTTTTAACAACAGACATTGTCTCAAAGCAGCTTCACAAAAGTATATAAAATTCTGAATATAAACTTATGAATCTATATATTTATCTATATATACCCCTAATCAATTATGTATCTTCAATATGTAAGTTAACATTCGATGTAGATTTTATTAGGAGGAAAATCAGCAAGTTCATAAGGAGGCACAATGACTTCACATTCTTCTCAGAGAAATATAGAACGCTAAGAAAAAAAAAAGAAACTTTCATCCTCTTTCATCCTTGAGATAAGGCTGAAACCACTCAAAGGAAATAAGCATAAATATGTGAAGAATTTTCTACTATGGTAGTAAAATCAAAAGCAGCAATTAGCCATGTTGAGGAAAGGAATGCAGTGGAAAGTTTCTGAGGCTGTGGAATCTTTCGCTAATGCAGGGGAAACGTACCAGATCAGGTCGGAGTCTGAAGACCAGAGGAAGCGAGTAGAGCAGAGAGTACAGAGTACTAAGCACAGAGGAGCTCCAGGACTGACGGACTTCTCGACTGCGCGGAATCCGATGAATGGTGAACTGAGATGGAGCGAAAAGAGAAGTCACATGATACACTGTAGGATACAACTGGTAAAGCCATCATCATAGACAGGTCTGTTAACTATGATACAAAGGAGGAGTCATTAGCAAAAAGGAAATGCAAAAGGTACATATTGAAAACATCTCTCTGAGCAGCAAAATACTTAAAATGTCTTCCACAAAGAAATCTTGCATAGATGAATGATTCCGTCTGCCGATCGTATGGGAATCTGCAGGCAATACGGGTACTTCCCAAAACTCTAACTGATGTCTCTTACTCCTGGATCCTACCTGCTTCACCCCATGACCCAGAAATCATTCAAGGCCTGCCACCTTCAGCGATATACCCATTCTTAAAATACAGTCAGAGAAATCAAGCAGAGAGGACATAGGAGGCGTCTAAAGCGACGATACACAGGTGCTTCCTATGTGGAAGCAAAAATAAAATTTTCTCGTAATGTGTGGCCTATGGCATAAAAGCTCCATCTCTCACAAAAGACAAATTACAATCAATTTTTTTTTTATTTGGAGTAGTGATCATACTTAAATAAAGAATGCGTGCAAATAAAATCCTTGGATAAATGTCAGTTAAGATATCCGGTTTTAAAAACTGAGAAGTATGGTGATGAGGTCAGAATCTTGTTTTTCATGTTAAAACATCAGCATAAGTGTTTTGTAAAGACTTTTGTACAGTAAGGTTATAGGAGTGGGACCAGGTCCAGCTCCACCCTTCTGGATTCTGAGGGAGGGGCTTAAAAGGGAGGAACGGAAGTAAGGAAAGAAAACGAGGAAGAACAATAAGAAAATAGTGCCTGAATACTGAAGACTGTTATCCATGTTACCTGTGCTTGAGTGTCTTTTTTCACTTTTGATGCTTCAAATGTGTGAATCTTATCTTCACTCATCTTGTCAGTGTCTGCGATCACATAATGGCGTGGAGTGTAGGATTGGGATAAACTCCCCACCAGACGAATGATCTCTGTCGTGTGTCCACCTGTGAATGATGGACAACAGATTTTTAAATGATATCCAGCACTCGTGTTGTGCAATTCTCATCACCACCATTAAGATATCCATCTTACCTGATCCGGCCACAATAAGAACACACACCGAGCCCTTTTTAGCAGGTTTACACTCTGCACCAGCCCGAAGGACAGTGATTAAACGCAAAATGACAAGCAATACAGCCAGAAAAGCACCGCACAGAACTCCACACCATGCCGAAACAAACATGGTACTAGCTAGCTAACTGCTTCTTGATAGCTGATTAGTGTAGAAATACAGGTACGGGAAAGACAGCATTGAACTTTGGTAACAGCTGAAGAATCTCAAACGGCTTCCTCTGGGTTCTGTAGTGCACTACGTAGGGTGTTGGATCCATTACTATGTCTCCTATAGAGCAGGAAGTAAGAACACATTTGAGATTGATCCGCAGTATGGCGCTTCGAAGAAACAAAACACTCCGAGTAAACAGACTGTTAGAGACTTCGATTTCTTTAGGACGAATTTAAAAGATACGCCATTACGCTCACACAAACCTCAAGCTAATGTCATAAAATAAAAAGAAATAAAGTTTGACAGACCAGATACCTCCATTCTAGCCTAGCCTAGCCCAGCTAGCTAATCCGCCATGTCAGTACGTCATACTGACATCTACGGAATGCAGGCAGGTCCATACTCATTTCAGAAAACAAAAGAGTGTTGAGAAATAGTCTCCTGTTGATTTATTTTTGTTAATAACTTTTTATAGGGGGGGATATATATATATATATATATATATATATATGATAGTTATCTATATATAGATATGCCAATAATTTGACCCTTCTGAAACAGATTAACATCTGTTCCACGACCAAAGGATGTGTCTTCTGACATGGTTGTTTAAGAAATGAGAAGCTACTCACTGCATTAGTTAGGGTTAAATAACTTGTAACAATCATCCATGCAGTAATTATCCAATGGGAGGCTCTTAACTATTTGCTTTGTTAAATCCAGGTGATGACCTTTTTTTTGGCCAGGCAGTGTATATATTATTTTTATTTTTAATTTTCCATTATAAAACGTTATTTACAAAAATAAACCAGCAGGGGACTCTATTTCCCAAAACTCTTTTGTTTATATATATATAGTACAGTGCAAAAGTTTTAGGCAGGTGTGAAAAAATGCTGTAAACAAAGAATGCTTTCAGAAATATAAATAATGATTGTTTA
>JAQQZR010000033.1:13410656-13447807 GCA_030068235.1 Notoglanidium macrostoma
TGAAGAGACAGAAGGATGTGAGGAAGCCTACATCCACAGAAGATCTGTGGTTGGTTCTCCAAGATGTTTGGAACAACTTACCAGCTGAGTTCCTTCAAAAACTGTGTGCAAGTGTACCTAGAAGAATTGATCCTCTATCTCTCTATCTCTCGATCTCTCTATCTCTCTGCTGAATCATATTTAGAGCCCAGCTAAATACAAAGACTAATTTGTTCAAATAGGCTATAATAGATTTTTGGATTAGAATCTTCAAATGTATTGGAGAGTTTACATAAAACTCAGACTAACTGTTCTAATCCAAATATGCCATGTTTATTTTCCCAGTGCCCTGTGTTGATATTATAGTTCTTTTTTTTTCCAGTTTACTTGCATGTCTTCAGTTCAGCACTGAGATCATTGAGGTGATCTGGGACTTTTCAGTCAGCACTCTATGGGGAACTTCCTGTGTGTATATTAAGGAGTAAACAATGGTGTTCAGCATGTACTGGTCCAGTGTTGAAATTTGTTTATGTACCTTACTGATGTTGTGATGCACCATGGGATGTTTTTGTATTTACTTCAGACATCCTGTTTAGTATGGCTTTAAAGGCCATCATTGTTTCAATGTTGAAATATTTATTGTGTCTCCTTTTTATGGTTTACAGACAGTCCTCATCAGAGCACCTGTATATGATTCACACTGCCATTAACCTGATACTTACTTCCACATTGCAACATTGGCAGTTCTATTTAAATCCATCTGGTCTGTAAATATTCTGACATACGCAAGTATTTTATGTTTCTAATGGCTGTATGTATCATAACATAACTGCACACAGAAGAGTTACATACCTACATACACAACCTACATACGGTGAGCTTGGCATAGATGGTCTCTGGAATGGTTCTGTAGGCATAAACATCACTCTTCCAAAGTATTTCCCCTCAAATTGTGTTTTGACGATGGTGCAGAAGAGCACTATCTAACGTTTCACTCCAAAATCTCATGCAGATGTTCAACTTGAGATCTAGTTACGCCAAAGGCCATTGTATGCATTACTTTCATACTCATTAAACCATTCAGTTAACCCTCATGCCCTTTATAAATATTTCATAATTGGATAAAGGTGATTAATCAGAATGATTTGTAGCTACTGATTAAGAGCAACCCTTCCCTCCAATGCAGAGGTGTTCAATCTTGTGTGGAAAGGGCCGGTGTGGGTGCAGGTTTTCCTACCAACCAAGCAGAGGTCACACCTGAATCTACTGAAAGCCAAGCTCAGCTGATTATGCAAGTGAAATCAGGTGAAACCTACTTGAATGGACTGAAAACCTGCACACACACTGGCCCTTTGCAGATAAGATTGGACACCGTTGCTCTAAAGATCCAATTCATTCCAGCAGTATTTCAACCACAGTACAACAGAGCCATTGTTTTTTTCCTTTAATTTGTCACCCATCTGTATGTACTCTGGCCATCTTATCATATGTCTCACCTCCTATAGCAGTTCCAAATGACACCACAAGTTACACGTTTAAATTTGGAAATCATATCATTTCCTGGATTTCAGTTTTCTGATTTATTATGTCATTCATTTGGACAGCTCCAGTGAGCTTGCCAATATTTTATCCATATTATTCAAGCCTTATCAGGGCATTAGAGAAAGGTTTCTGGCACTGTTGTCTGACAAACTTTTACAGGGTCATTTTCAGGGCATGAGACTTCTCATTTATTCCAGACAGAAGATTATTCACAGGATTACCAGAAGGAGGCAGACTGCTTTTGGAGGAGAAAGAACAAAGGTCAGAGAGAGAAAAAAGTTATCTTGAGTGCTAAAAGACCAAATTCTCAGTACTAACACATAGCTTAGTATTCTCTGTATATATATTCCTTTCCTAAATGCACCCTCATGAACACTTTGCATTCAAATTACATGCCTTACTGGTTCACATTTGTGTTTGTATGGAATGCATATAAAATGTGAACAGAACTCCAAACATTTTAAAGATCATTCAAGTTACTAAACTGAAAATGTCATATTTGTAAGACCATCATCACAATAATGACAAACTGAATATTCATTATAAAGATGATTTGCTCTGGAGATGAGTGAAAAAAGATCAGATGTCAGATTTGCTGGGTTTTTTGTTGCAGTTTTTGTCATGTACCTGGTATAAAACTAAAATCAATCAGTCAAACAAACAAACAAAAACATATTATTTCTATTGACTATTTACATTACAGTTGCATGCCCACATATTAGATATGCATGAATAAAAGTAGTTCAGATCTGATTTAAAAGGATTTATAACCTGATCTCTTCCAACAAATTCAAACAAGGATCATGTTTTTGGGTTAAATTAGGTTTACTTTAATTCCATATGAATAATGTCATAAAAAAGCTGATGAATGCAGCCGTGCCCCTAAACCTAACCTTAATATAACTTTACATAAGAATAGATTAAAGACTTTGATGCACAGCCTTCACTAGTTTGGAAGGAAACTGCATTCACAAGCGCTGAAAAACATCAGAGCTGTGTCTCACTGGGTCTCCAAGTCTATTAGTGGTTATATTTACACTACTAAAGCATTATTTCCTTTATCACAGAGAAATGACAGCAGGAGACAGAATAATGTATTCCATTTAGTGATGTTTGTCATTATTCTGGGCATTAGTCATGCAGGACTTTCCATGTGAACTTCATGTTGTGTTGCAATTTCCTGCTAATCATTGTTTATAATTCCATACATTTTCTTTAGACATTATACAGTCCTCCACATTTCTACTTATCACGCTCATGTCATCTGCTTTTCATCATATTATTATTTTTTGGTGGGCCAATGCTTCTTTTAGAAGAGGATCTTTAAATCAAATAAGTTAAACAGTATTCTTGAGCATTAACTGTGTTTCACTTGTAGAAACTGCATATTATTCATCACATGGTCATTGTACAAGTTGACAGTTGGGCAAAATTTGCATAAACAATGAATCAATATACAAAGGTATTATACAAATATATGATGGATTTGCAGAGCCCATGGTGCAGAGCCAGTTTTGTGACATTATATAGAGAGAAACTCATATGTCTATTGTTCCTTCTGCACTGTGGATACAAAGCCTTTATTGTTATTGAAACAAATTGTTAGTCTCAAATTTATTGCTTGTTGATGTGCTGCCAGTGTTCACCTGCTGGAATTCTGGCACATCAGTTAACACATGTACATAAAACATGATCATAAAATGTATGTATGTGGCTGATGTGTCTTTCTGGAGCAAGGTACAGCTTGTGAAATTCTCGTCTAGTCTCACCTTTTGAATGTGTAATCAGGTAGTCAGGTTTCTACGGACAGGGGAGTCACACTTTTACTATAGTTAATTATTACCAATAAGTGTAACATAATGAAATAACCTGTTACTCCAGCATACGTTCTTCTAAAACATATAAAAAATAGTCATACTGAGGAATGTCTGTCATGTGGGGACTCATGACACAGACCTTTACCAAGTGTATGAGCTCAGCACTGTGAGAGAGCAGGAGGAGGTTGTGGTCAGTGGTGTGTCATATTCGAATATTCTAGTGGATGACCTAGATGTTTCTATGACTATAAATCAATGAGGTAATAAGGATATTGATGCATTGCATAATGTTTCACCATGTATACTAAGGAACGTATATTAAGAAACTTGCTGAAAATGAAACTCTTAATTCCTTCTTTAATTGGGCAGTGAAATTCAGCAGGTTCTGAAGAGGAAAAAAATATTAGGACAGATAAGAAATTATTCCCTAGGAAATTATATTGTGTATTTAAAAACCAAACCAGTTTGTCTTGTTTTGGTGTTGCGTCGAAGCTAATGAGGATTGAGTGTGACACCCTGGGCCAGACCATCTGGTGAAAATCATTTCAGTCACTTGTTTCACTACATACTGTAGATACAACATTAATAAAAGATGCTTTCACTCAAAGAGGATGACTTCTGCTTTGGTAGAATTCCTTTTAAAAAATACATTAAACAAAAAAACTAAAGCTACATGAACTTTCATATTTAATGAGAGTTGTAGTTCTTTTAAACAAACATGTTGACAATATGTTTGAAAATATCTTCGGTAAGTTAAGCTTATGAAGCTTGGCATTGTGTCTCCTCACAGCAAACTTTCCTCTCATCAGCTCTGTCTACACGGCCCGTGGAATTTTCTGGCCATGCCAGCCTCTCATCACGCTAGCTGATAAAGGCAATTCTGTATTGCTGACAGTTTGGTGCATTGTCAGCTGTGATACTGTCACTATGTTAAAGAGACTCATTTACTGAGTACATCTTTCTCCTGAGTCAACTTCCTGGTTCTGGGATTGCTAAAGGATGAATATTCTGGATGTCTATATACTTGTGTGTGAGAAACAAGCTCAAGTGTTTTTAAAGCTGCTATTGCATGTGGTGTAAGAAAATAAGCAGGCTAAACTGTGAGAATGTTTTAAATGTGACAAAGGGTCTCTAGGTGGCTATATTTGGTCTCTTTTGTAGCATATATGGCATGACATCTGTGGAATGTTAGATCGTTAGTAGTCAGTTGACTACAAACACTTTATCTTTAATCGTTTTTCGAGCATGAAGTAACAAATCTCCATCAGCTGAAATCACATTCAGAAACATTTACAGAAAGGAAGTGTAATTCAGAGTCCACTTAGTCTGTACACCAAGTAATTTAACTAAATACATACAAGTCTGATTCTTCCCAGAACGTTTCGAGCTGAGAAGGTTTATGGTTGAACCAGTGGCTGAATTAGAAAAACAAACATCGCTCTAGAGAGTAAGGTCAGAGATCTTGAGATCAGGTCAGAAGATATGGTTCTCCAAGTCCATCTTTTGAAGCGCTACCATAACTTTATAATACTTTTAGGCTTATATGACATTCCACAACATTTGCATCAAGCATCCATTCATATGCTGCTCATATGATCAACACTTCAATTAACAAATGTTGTGTTGGGTTTCTGATAATAAAGCAGTACTGATACTGTTTCTTTAGCATGATCATTTAACGTTGTTAGATTGCCATTATTAGTAAAGGCTGTTATGCACCCAGAGAGAAATGTTATGAATGAATGTCCATTGGTCTTGGAAAGTTCGCCCCACGAGAGCCCTTAATTCCATCCACTAAACTGGAGTTAATGCTTAACATTTCTATTTTCCCAGATGATGGAGATCAGAGGACACTCTCCTACTCAGCGCCTGCTCTTTAAAAAAATAAACAAACTTTATATGGGGGTTGTTTTCTCTTTCTTGTTTTTCATGCTAATCCTGGGATTCTCTTTTTTTTCTGGACTTTTAGTACAAATCAATTCCAGTTTTTCTATTAAGGTAAAAAATCTGTACTGCTAAATCATTATTCTGGCTAAATACCAATTTTGTGGCTATTCATTTCCATAATTTCAACAGAACTAGACAAACTCATATTGATGTGACTTTATGAGTGGGAACTTCAGCTGATACTATGAATTGGTTTTCACAATATAGAAGCCGCAAACTGACGCCACAGCTTTCTGCAGACATGGTTGCGCCATGCACACACAACTTCTTATCTAATTTTCAGATCTCTGCTATTTAAAAAAATATATTTTGTCATGCAAGAACATGACAATTTGGGCATTCCACAACCGGAATCATGCAATGGTCAAGCTTAATCTCTGGCCATTCTCATCAACCCAAGAGAGTCACGTGGCCTGCTGGTCCTCCATCCAGTCATAGAACTATAGTTACAGACATAATTTCAACATGTTTGCAGGGCAGTTTCTCTTCTACTTATTTGCAGGGCAATTTCCTTCTGAACTAGTGGTGACTGAGTATCAGAGATATCACAAGGGCTCATAACAATCCTGATGGTAGACCTTGCCAGACAATAACAGACATTACTAATAAATAGTGCAAACAGTATATTTTTACTGAGACTTATGATCATGTAAATATTAATACTACTTCCTATATGTGATAAGAATCACTCAAAGTTTTGATACTGTACCCTACTGAGGATAAAATAAGGTCGAGAAAGTTGACAAAGCTTCAACAGTTCACACTACCCATAAATTTGTGGACTTGCTAATATTTTAATTAGTTATTTTTCATTTACAGCACCCACACAGCAACATGTCAACCCTAACCCTAACTCAATTTATCCCAAACCCTAACCCTAACCCCAGTATGCCACTGCCTTTTTCATCAACATAATCAATCTGATATTGTAGATTCAAATCACAGCACAATTAGCAAATATCAAAGAATTAGAGCACTATACTCAGTGTCTTTTAATTGCTTTGACAATACAAGAATGGGAAAGAGATAGTTTTGGACCATATATAGGCTGTACACGTGGGGTTATGGCCAGTCAACATGTGTTGATTGTGTTATTGGCAAGGAATCAAGCAAACAGGAAAACTTCATTGCTTCAGAAGGAAATCACTCTGGTGGTCCTGGACAAAAGGAAGTAGAAACTCAAAGTTAAAGATTATTTTCAAAATAGAAGAGCATTCTGTATTTGAGCAACACCAGGCGAGCAAAAAAAATTAAAGCAACCTTTATAAAACCACAGTTGCGTCAGAGCTTCTGCCAGTCCACTTACAGATGAAAGAACCAATGCCGGCAATTTCACCATCAGATATCACGATCTAGACATGACTCACTGGTACAGATTTCCTAAAAAAAATTTGATTTTCTAAAGCCATGATACAGACAGCCAGAATTGGGTAAATACCAATTTTGTGGCTATACATTTCCCTAATTTCACCAGAACTAGACAAGCTCATACCAATGTGACTTTATGAGTGGGAACTCCAACTGATAGTATGAATTGGTTCTTACAATATAGAAGCTGTAGACTGACACCACAGTTTCCTGCCGACATGGTTGCGCAAAGAAACACACAAGCTCTAATTTCCGATCTCTGCTGTTATTAAATAACTGTTATTGTAGCTAATGTCTAATAAAAACACTGAATTTAATCGCTGAAAGAGCATAAAACAGACTAATATAGCTTTTCCCACTGGGCCATATACTACTGTTTACCAAATGCCATGTCCGTATAAGAGCAAGGGAATTCATCAAAGTGCCTCAATTTCTACAGAAAACAATCTAGCCAGTTGGCAGATTCAAACTTTGAGTCAGTTTTCCCTGATCTGATGTAGCAATTAGAAATCTCTAAATTGGATTTATAAAACAATCATGAGACCCAATCACTGAGTTTAAAGAAAAAACACATAAACACATAAATACATAAAACATCTTATAAATATGTTGAGGGCCAGCAGTATTAGAGAAAAATGTGGCCTCCTTTCATCCATTAAACTCCCAAATTAAGAAGAACAGAAAAAAAAGCATTTAAAAAAAAAAAGAATTTTTTTACCTTGCAATTTTTTTTAGTGATAGGAAAGTATGTACTATACATGTTTTGACCTGCTCATAGGTTCTGGGAGTTTAAAGGATTAAATGAGTGACAATTAGTTGGCTTGATTCATTCCTAAAACATCCTTTCTCACACTATAGCCCTTATACTTGTCATGTGTCAATGTCACATCTATATAAAAGCAAAAGGTGAATAACATTTATAGAGGTGTTCCTTAAAAGGGAGACTGATTGCAGACATCACAGGAGCAATCTTTACCCAGCCTCTATATGCAGGTTGTATAACGTCTGAGCAACAAGAGCCAGAAGGCAGATTAAAACTATGATTGTGTTTGTCCTGACTTGATCCATCCATTATTTCTGCAGTGTAGACACTTTAACACACAAAACATTAGCTTCAGTTATCATAAGAATATCTATGATGGCTTGAATCCATGAGTGCAAATATTGCCTGGAAAAGCACAATCAGGTGTTACACAGTGTGTTTTGTTTTGTTTAGTACAAGGATCATGTCTGTACTTTTTAGACAGCTTTATCAGATATGGTGTTTGTGTACAAAGCATTCTGAGTCAACTCAAGTCTCCATAACAAAATTCAACAAGGGTTAAGAGTATTCCTGTACTGCATGCCTTTACAAGTTAAAAAGTGATGCAAGGAGGGAATTCAAGTTTTGTTTCAACATTGTCTATCATGTGATTGTACAGAAGTTTTGATAAATAATACAAATTTCCACTACACACAGATCTATACCTTGCAGTACACTAATCCTCATGCAATATAGTAGAGATCAACCTCTATCATTATGAATGAACCTTATAGTACGTAATGTAACATAGTATAATTTTTATAATGCATTCCGACATGCACACTTTTCCATTTTTGTATACACAACTCTTTTATTTGTAATACGCTTTTATCACAAGAAATACACATACAATACACATTGTCACAAAGCAGCTTTACAGGAATCCGGATGTAGGCTTAAATCTTTAATGAGCAAGGCAGAGGTTATGGGGCGAAGAAAAACTCCCTTACATGGCATGATTAAAAATTCTTAAGAGGAACTAGATTTAAAAAAGGAACCCATTTCTTTTAGGGAATATAAATCATTTCTATATTTCAGTTGTATGCTATGACATGAGCAGTCTTATGATTATAGCAGCAGTTCTTAAGTACTCTTCAACAAAAATATTGTATTTATAAACTGAGCATAAACTGTATTAACTTCATATTATACAGGCAGGTCCGTAAATATTTGGACACTGACAAAGATATTATTATTTTTGCTGTTGTTGTGTTAAGGATTTCATATCAGATTCCAAATGCCAAATGCACTTGACAATACTTAGACCTTATATCTAGTTATAGTAATGAGAAAATAACACACACCTGAGCATTGAACAGCTGAAAAGTCAATTGTCCAATTGCACAGGAAAAATGAGAGTTAAAATTTGACTGAATAAAAAATGTTTTGCTCTATTTTGAGTGTAAAGGGTAAAAGGTGTTAGTAGCATGGGAGCAACATTACAGAAACGTTTACTCTTTTCAGGGAGATAGACAAAATATTATGTTCTTGTTGTGTTAATGTTCTTCAATTTGAGTAAATTTTACTCACATTGGTTGTTGGTGATTGCCCTCATACCTCCTCAGTCCAACAAACTATTACAATGACTAATTCTTACTACTGAGAATATCTCTCCCATCAATGAACTGTCCACTGCCAGAGCAGGGTCATGGTCCAGACTGTTGCTAATGACCCCAGGCATCCCAGAAACCACCTGTTTCAGAAGCTACTGTCAGACAGGCACTACCATTTACACCAAGAAAGCCTGTCACCACAAAAGATTCTTACAGTACGCTACCAAGACCTATAATGTTTTTCTGGGTTCTGGACTCATACTTGCACAAGCTGTGCAGTTTATCAGCTCTTATTTATTAATAATTTATTAATTACACATCAATATCATTATCATTATCAATATTATATCAATGATCCCCTGCACTGAACACGCAAATACATGATCCATCTCATGTAACACGGGATGCTTACAATTTGTACTATGCACCTTGTATGTATATGTGTATTTTCTTTCTTTTGTAAAGTCTGATTTGTCTCTGCATCTGTATGTTCACTTGTTTTACTGTTCAATGTGTCTATGTTATTTTGTGACACTTAAGTTGTATGCTAGATGTTCAAAGCACCAATCACACCAAGAGAAACTCCTAAACATATCTGTGCATCTCTGATTGCACAATGTATTGGCGAATAAAGTTTCCGGACATATAATCATATAATCCATGCTAACTTTATCATTTTGTTTTGAAGGCATTTGTTTCTTTTACTTAATGTAACTCATGTGTATCAGCCTTAGTTCAACAAGTTCAGGGAGAAGTTGTTCAAGGCGGGGCATTGAGCAATGAATGAATTGTCTTCCCAGAACGGTTTACTCCTTTAGGGCGTAAGTGACTAAACTAATACTCCCGCACAAAATAGTGCTTGAACAAGCAGTTGACTTTGTATTCAGACAAACATTTTAGTTAAACATTCTGGTGAGAGGAGAGTGAAGACTGAATTCCAGAGTCCATGAAAACTTCATTTCAGTATACCAGAGAAGGGAAGGAAGTATCAAAAGTAAACAAGAGCAATTATATCCCTTCTGCATTTGGTCAGTGAGTGTAATATGGATGTGGACATACAAAGCCCCAAGTGATCCTTTTAGTTTCCTTTTTTCAGTGTTCAGATAGTATTCTATTTTATATTCTATTGTATAACACATAATTCTTCATTTATTCGTGATATATTTAAAGGAGATAACCTGGGAATAAGAAAGTTTTTTTTTAAAACATGCATTCCTCAATGACATATATGAACTTGTGGACATTGAACACAAAATTGATTAGAACTGATAAGAAATGGTGATAAGAAAAAGTCCCCTGACTGCACAAATTCCCAATTGGAACCACATGTGAATGAACACAGCTGGGTACAGACATTTCTTCCCAATACAGTTGCTTATTGAAAATAACAATGTATGAGGCTGAGTGATGTCGTTTTGATCTACCACTAATTCGGGGGGAAAAAAACTTAAATGCTGTTTGATAATGTTGATAATGGACATATTAGGGGCATGGAAACATGCAATACATCTACACTGGTTTCTTTCTGTACATTGGCTCTGTTCTTCCACAGTCTCACTGTTTTTTATATCTCGTATGGTTTGTTGTGGTGATAACAGCACATCTCTTACAAAGCTTAACTTAGACAACATGACATCATTTTTTATTCCTTTGGGATTCAAACATTATGAGCCACTGTACAGAGATACAGGAGACTAACAGAAACATTAATACTTTTTTAAAAAGCAGCATGTTCCTGTTATACATGAAGTCTAGGTCACTGGCTAGCCTACTGCCACAAGACTGAACGATATTGCACTTAGAAGTTAGAGTTGAGGAATGCTTTTACCTGAATGTGTGGAATGTACCCTGCTTATCAGGCATCTGTTCCCAGCTCAGTGATAAGAGCACCTTTAAGTCCACAGCATGCTATGTGCCTTTGTGGCTTCAGATGTGTCTGTCTGTGCTGGACAAGAAAATGCCTGTAATGTTAGCAGCGGACAGATCCCTAACAGGAAAATGTGTTAACTGAAAAGGAATGCCATGGCTACACTTTGCAGGTGGTGTTGCAGTGCTTCCAGGCCTGTTCGTGTGAATGTCTGAAAAACACAATATAGTGTGAACAATTGGATACCAGGAAGAATCAAATCTTAAAATTACTGATGGGTATTACATTCATCTGTTCCTTTTCAAAAGTAACCATTGAACCTGAGCCAAAATTGCAAAGTTGTAAACATGTTTCCACCTGCAATGCTCACAAGAAGAAACCTGTCCATTCTGCAGTTCTCTAGGAATGACACATTAAAATAACACAAACCCTTTCCTAATTACAGACAAAAAGAACAAAGTTTCTGACATGTACAGCAGATTGTTGTTGATAAAGTGCCACCAGTGGAGTTTACTTAGAATACTTAGACTGCTCAGAATAACAGGATGTTTGCACAGCTCACACCCGTCCCATCCAGACCATCAGTTTAGAAAGGTTTAGGAAATTTCATTCAAACAGGATTCAGTGCAGAGCAGTAGTTTGGAAAAAATTTGTGTGGATACAACAGAGCAAACAAAGGGGCCCTTGTGTCTCTGCATGCTTTTCTTTTGTTCACACATCAAGACACATGAGAACACATGAGTGGGCACCTTTCAGTCCCATGTTTAATAATAATAATAATAATAAGAAGAAGAAGAAGAAGAAGAAGAAGAAGAAGAAAAAGAAAAAGAAGAGGCACTTATCCTGAAAATGAAAATTGTGCTAATTAAAATATAAGTAACATTAGAATTAAATAAGGAGCAAGTGAAATCATGATTTAGTTACTGGAACACATCATGAAATGTAAATAGTTATTTTTCCCAGAATGAACTCTGTCTTACTTTCTATAGACCATCAAGCCTATAAACAGGGGTGGAGAGTGTGCTTTTGCTGACTAAATATTTGGCTTAGTGTAGATTTTTGGCAGTAAACTGTTTTATTTGTTCTCAAAGCTGAATTATTTAGAATTTGCACATATTGTCATTTAATTAGCTTACAGTCTTCTAGGGTTAAATGCATTAATTAATCAGTAAAAAACTCTGATACAAAAATTCAATCTAATGAAGTTTAATATTTTATTTTAAAAAATCAAGTACAAATAAAAGTACTATGACCTAATTATACTGTATAAATATAATGTATATTCGGTTTGTTACTTTCCACCTTTGCCTATTAATGAGACTATAACATTATTGGACCTTTATTGGAAAAGACATCTCTTCACAGCACATGAATATTGCATTGTTACAAAAGGTAAATTCCATTGCTTCCTGTCATTGTAAAAATTATCAACCAAAACAGAAACTATTGCCGAACATGTTATTCTTTACTCTTCCTGTGGAAGTACTTCGTTTTTAAATTATTTTCTTTGAAACCTTGTAAGTAAAACATTTTCTTTCTTTTTTTTTTTTTTATCAAAGACTATGTGATGTTAATTATTGCTCATTGCTATGTTATATAGTATTATGTTCTATGAATTATATCTATTGACTGACAAACTATATGGCATGCAAAGACACTATGAAAAATAAAGCTGATCTCTAAAGAAATGAATTACACTTACTATTCTCACACACTGATCTGCTGAACTGTGTAAAGCACCATATGTGTAATGGAACAGTGAATTGCTTATGCATTAAGGAAAGGGCTGACTCACTGTACTCTATATTTAGACAGTATCAGAGCTAATTGGAAATGTATGACCCAGTGAATGTGAACAAAGGTTTAAGTTAAGCTTAGAAATGTGGGAAATGTTAAGATTTGAATTAGTGAGAACTGTGTAAAGTGTATTGTCAGAGTTAGAGAGTTCAGATTCAATGTCGGACATGAAATATCTTTGTTGCTCCATGAATAGTCTGGACTAACAGCTCAGTTTTTCAGGTTTAATGGGTTTCATGTTTCATCTAGGCAGTAGCTTTGTGAGTAGGGCAGATCTCCCAAGGATTGGACATTACGATAGGTAAAAGAAATAATAATAACAAAATCTCCTTTGCTTTACGTTGCTAATTTGAATGATTTAAAAAAAAAAACAGAAATACTTTTTACAGTTATGCACAGAAATAGACAAGAAATAAAAAACTTCTCTTGTCTGTTCACTCAGTACACTTGTGTGTTCACTGGGCTGCTGTGTAAGAGAAGGACTTTAGCATGCAAAACAGCAAGCAAGAAGCATCCAGTCCTTAATTAGCATAAGCTCCTGAATAGGCAAAGACGTTTATTGGCACATAGAGCTGTGCACAGTGCCAGGGAGTCAGTCACATATTTTGTGAAGGGCTTTACGGGAAAGAATTAGTAAATATGAGCATTGTGTAAATAAAATGAAGCCACAATGTAGTGAAATAATACATGCAATAGCAATCTCAGGATAGACAATTTAAATTGATATTTTTGTATTACTTTCATTTTAAGAGGATAACTGCCATCTTTTTCCAGCTGGTTCAAATTTTAAATCATTTATGTATTCATAAAGGATTTTAATGAATTAAACCACATTGTATATAATGGGAAAGGATAAGTGATTAAAAGAAGTTTTGTTTCAACTCTAATCCAGCATTGTGTCAGAGTGCTGGAAATGAGTTTAGACAAACCTTTACTACCAGCAAATACAGGTACACGACATACAAAACTTGTGTTAACTCCCAAACACCAATCTATCTTTTTCCCACGGCATGTTTGAAAGGTCAATAACACTAGTCTAGACTGTTAATCACCTGATGATTTATCATTTAACAATGCAAATATAAACATTGCTTTATGGTACTTAGGCTACTTATGTCAATGGTTTTTGTGATTCCTGCAACCTAGGCAAGCATCTGTGTAAAAATAACGCTATTGAAGATTATTATGGTATTTATTAGTATTATTAATTATGGAAGTCTAATTTATACTACCATCTGTTGTAGTTTACCCCTGAGAATAAAAAAAAGTTGGTGTTACAGTTCAGTTGTGGAGCTATGGTGGGAAATATTTGTTTGGTTTTCAAGTTCCATGGAGCACATTAATCTTTTACACATCATTGATTCTCTGTGAAAGTGGAGCTCAAACAAAGCACACAAAAAAACAAGAATCAAATGGAGGATGTAATGAATTAATATCAAAATAGACGTTTTAAAAAACTGTTCATTTTAGAAAAGAAAACCTCCAATTTTTTTTATTCTGGTATTAAAATCAGATAGAAGTCATATTTTGGCATAGTGATAATGATGATGACAATAATGAAATACAGGCTTTCACTGTTATATGTCTTTTTTTTTTATTTATTTATTTTTTTTTACTAAGGCGTTACTGCATCATGTATCATTGCCATACAACAATCAAAAGATATTTTGATATTATTTTGATGCTACAACAGAGAAACAAGGAATACTTAGACTACCTGTAATAAAAATGTGTATTTATAACGTTGTGTATTATTTATCATTGGATTAAAGTCTATATGTCCCTAATTCTACGGAAAAGTCCGACGAATGAGAAGTCTCACAGAGCGCGTGCCCGAAGTTGAACGCCGGCGGACGACCTTATATGGTCAAGATGTACGTGCTTGATTGTAGCCTATGACAATCCTTCACTTCCAGATTTATACCAGCGCCGGTGACCGTAACATCTCTAGGACAGTATAAATCGCACGACAGAAGTTTCACCTGCTTACAGAAGTTTGACTTGATTTAGTGTGAAGGAATTTAAGGCTAACCGTAACCGCGGGGGATTAAAATGAAGAGTACTCGACCGGACAAACCCTGGAGCTTCCTGAGTGTGTTTCTGCTGTGCTTTCTGAACGCTTCAGCTTCAGGTTAGCCCCATATTACATGTGCTTATAAGTAGACATTACATTCTGATTTTCTTTCGTTTTAAAAAAAAAATCATATAATTACGGAATATTTCGTATATGTCTGATTTGACCTTTTCACTCGGTCACCCCCAATGTCCGTTTTTGTTTAGTATCATTTCTATTTCTGTGTGCAGGCTCTTTCCCAAAGGCTCAGAATGTCACTTGGGTTTCTTTCAATTTCAAGACATTATTAACGTGGAGCCCAAAACCAACTGACTATTCCTACACTGTGGAATTCTCAAAGTAAGAAAGCCACACACACGCACGCACGCGCACGCGCGCGCATTATGTTGTATGAGCTACCTACGTACTAACTTATTTTTAAAAGCTGCCTGTGTGTATATCTAACTAATAGATAACCAAATGCCACTTTTATCATGTTAAAGACTATGTAAATTAAGGACCCAGTAAGCACATGTATGCTCATTACTGGACCAGTCTCGCTTGACTTAAACTGGCCAAGTGGTGGAAGAAGTATTCAGATCTTTAAGTAAAAGTATAATACCACATTATGAAAATACTTCACTGCAAGCAAAAGTCCTGCATTCGAAACCTTAAGCAGAAGTATGTAAATATTATCAGCAAAATGTGCTTAAAGTATCTAAAGTATAAGTACTCATTGTGCAATATTAGGCTAGCATTAATGTGTATGTGTAGATGTTTAAGGTTGGGCTAATTGTAATTACTTTATATACCGTTGGTAGTTTATTCTACAGTAATGCATCATATTCTATAAGATAATAATATGTTTGTAGCGTTTCTGTCCTGTGGGAACCACGGATCTCTTAAAAGTCGTACGTAAAGCAACAATACAATACAGTTTATCACAAACATTCAAAATCACTTATCAGACAAATGTTGCTTCCTTTGTCTGATAGGTGATTTTGAATGTTTGTGATAAACAGTAGTTAGTTAGCAGATAGTAGATTGTTAGTTAAAAAGTACAATATTTGCCTTTGTGATGTAGACGAGTAGAAGTATAAAGTTGCATAAAATGGTAATACTCAAGTAAAGTATGTCGAATTTGTACTTAAATACAATACTTGAGTAAATGTACTTGGTTACATTCCACCACAGCTCTAATATTAGTTTATTTATTGTAAGTTGGTCCAGGTCCACCTTCTTTTGGTCCTTAAATCTTCTTTGGTCTTTTTAAGTTTGATGGTTTGTATGTATTATGAATTAGTATTAAAATGCAGAAATTAAGCTTAATGGGGTGGTGGCATGGTCGCGCAGCTGGTAGTGTTGCTGCCTCACAGCGCCATCCCCGGTTTGATCCTGAGCTAAGGTTACTGCCTGTGTAGGCATGCCATGCATGTTTATGGGGTTTTGTCCCACCTGCCAAACACATGCCAGTAGGTGGACTGGCTTTGCTTAATTGCCCCTAGGTTATGTGTGTGCACAGTCATTTGGGGTCTCAGAATTGTGCTCAGTGTTTCTGACATGACTCCAGATCCATGGCAATAAAATGTTTACTCATGATGAATTAATTAAGATTAAGAATTAAAAACCTGCAGTTATACCATTAACCATGCCAAAGATGCCATTTTCAAGTCTTTGAAAAGTCTTTGTGCTTACTGGGGACAGACAAACCTGTTACTCCTTATAGATAGTCTTTTTTTTAATGAGGACCATCTTTACATGTTTTAGATTTAATATGTGGCACTATTGCTTTATGTGCTAATTAACCCCTTAAACTTCCAAAAGACTGTGGACTTTTACGTAGTCCACGTATAGTCGAGTATAGTAGTTACTGAATAATATTAATTTTATTCATAAATAATAATATTTATGATGAGTAATTAAATAATACTCTAAGACCTTAATTAAGGGGGTGATCACTATAGGACCATACAAGCTGGGGGTGAAGATTAAGCTACATGTACACTGTTTTAGAGCTTTTTTTGGTTTCAGCATTAGTTCTTGGTGTGTAGGCACTGCAAACATCCACACCCCTTGCATGTTTCAGCATGCTTCAGTTACTTGAAAGATTTTATATGATGGCTTTATAACTTGGCTTATTATAATTCTTCCAGATTTGGTGAGGACAACCAAAGGCCCGCTCATTGCATTCAGATGCAGGAAACCGAATGTGATCTCACCACAGCACTCACAGATCTGAAAAGCAAGTACAGCGCAGACGTTCTGTCAGAATCTTTGCGGGGCATCACCTCTGATCTCATTGAGTTCCCCCGCACAACATCTGATGAGTTCTGCCCCTATAAAGACAGTACGTTTATGTAAAATCTGTCTTTCATTTCACATAGTGTTTGTTATTTATTAGTGAAAAAGTGGGAACCATTGTTAAATTCTCATTTGTGGCCTATTTTTGTCCAGCCATCATTGGTCAACCTACATTTAAGTTTGAGGTGAGCAAGGACCAACGGAAGACGACTCTCTATGTAGAAGATATCTCAACAGCAATCTTTAATGCACAGAAGGACAAGCTAACGATTCAGGATATCTTTAAAAATGATCTGCAATACAAGGTCACTTACAATAAAGCCAGGAGCTCTGGAAAGGTAAGGGATTAAGCATACCTTAATGCCAAGTTTTATTGTTATTTATAGGTTCATGGTGCATGTTTAAAGCTACCCATAATTAAGCCATATTTTCTCCCTTTTCTAGAACTGCTCTAGTTATTAGTATACAAAGTTTTACTGTTTAAACTTCATTTCTGCTAATCTGATAATGTTACTGTGGTATTCAAGAGCAATGAAGGAAGTCTGACACACATATGAGTTTATTTCAAACTTACATACTATGTCTATGCCACATTTTATCAAATTATCAACAGATTCTTATGGACATTTGTTTAGTCTAAGATTTAAAACTGGACCTGTGACTTTTTTTTTTTTTACACTGGATGTGGTTCTTGACTCCTAAGAGAGAAGAAAGATTTGCTTTGCTTTCCTATATCTGCATTTTTAACATGGGAAATTTCAGGAACCTGGTTATTTTAGCCTGATCTCTGTCAAACATGCAATCATATAGGAATATCATATATGGACCTATTTTGACTGTTTGCAATGTAATTTGAAAAGTAGCCAGAAAATGTCATCTGCTACCTTCTGCTGTAAAATAAAATAAGATAGACACTATGCTGTATAAAAACGTACATTGTGTTTTCCCGCTCAGAAAGTGAAGACAAGTGTGAGCAGTCAGATAGAGCTGACCGATCTGGACAAAGGAGAGAGTTACTGCTTCAGCGTGCAAGTACAGATTCCCTCCCGGGGCAATAACAAACAGTTAGGAGAGCCGAGTCAGGTTCAGTGCTCTCACGTGAGGGATCCATCTATTTTTAATGGTAAGCTCTTAACAGAGGTACAGTATGTCTTTAAATATTTGTAGGCATTTCACATGTATTCTACAGTGCAACCTTTTTTTTATAGAGTTGAAGGCATTTTCATTACATTGCTCTAATGTAGTGGAGAAATAATTGTCAGAACATTTTCCTCACATTTTTTAAAGGTTGGCATTGTGGTTTAAGCCTTATGCTCTGTTTGTGGTAAAAAGATTTATATCACAGGCATGTTAAAGTTACAGTTGTGTTACTACAAAGTTTTATGGTCTGGTTTTTATGCATTTTACTGCTAAGTAGTGAACAGAACAGGAGTGGTACCATATAACTTTAAAACTCAGGCATTAACGCAAGCAACAGCACTAACAAGCAGAACAATCCAAGATTTAAGATTTTTTTTGTACAAAACTACAACAGTTATGTGTATGTTCTTATCAGCAACCTCTAAAGAGACGTTTCACCAATCTTCTTTATTTCCTTTCTCTTAGATTATAGCTATGGAGTGATTGCTGGAGGTATCCTGGCGATCATTGCCTTAATTTCAGTGGTGATTGCTGTCGTAGTTATTTGCTGCAAACGCAGGAGGCGAACAACAGAGGAAAAGAAGGAGTACCTTTAAAGGGAGTGTGAGAACTTCTCTGAGCACAGAAACCCACACTCACGGGATCACACGGTACAAAACTGGACTCACCCTTCTGATGCCTCATTGCTGCAACATTATAGTGTAAAACACTGTAATTCATTTAGTTTCTGTGAAACTAAACAAGGCAGACATTACACATAGGATTGATGTACTATCTAACACATGTCTGCAGATCCTCTTTTTTTGGTCATCGGTATGTTAAAACACTGGGATTATCCTCTGTTCTGTATATTTCATAAGCACTACCTTTTTCTAACAACAGTACTACTTTTATTATAGATGTTTTATTTTTTGTAGTTTGGTGATATGTATATTAGGTTAAATAAATCATATTTATTTGCTGTTTGCTTATTTAATAGATGTAACACGGAACATAGAATTTTTTAAATGGAGAGCTTTAAATCACATACCTACACACACACATACATAACTAAACAACTAGACAACTAAAGAAAAGGCCCATGGACATGAAACAACAAGTATATAGAAATGTGAAATCTATTAAAAGGTGCAAAACTTGCTTTTTCATTACATTCTGAACTTCAAATAAAATAAGTTCATGGAGATCTGTGTGTTTGTTGCTCTTTATGCAGTTTCAGCCACACATACTAGCATACAGACACTGAAATTTTGATTGGTGAACAATTTCATCATTTTCTTTCATTGTGCTTAACTGGACGCCACTGTGATGAACGTCAACGTATATTTTACCATAATGTGACAGGGAAAAAAAAGTGGATAAAAATCAATTGAGAAAACACAACATTGCGATGTATTGTTAGATCAGATACAATGAGGCTAGGTAAAATAAATCAAACTCAGTCATGCGCCGTTCATTCAGAGCAACTTCATTATTAAGCAGCCTTCAGTCTCTCATATGGTGCGTTTAGGCAAAGTGGTCTGATACACACACTTCCCATCTAACTGTACGTAACTAATTAACATCTTGCTCTCTGTCACTTCAAAGTATACAAAACCACCTAAAGTGTGATTCACAGCACTGGAAAATATTTGCCAAGATGACGAGAAGCTCTTTATGTGGTGAGTGGAGTTGTTCAGGACATCCCCGCTCCCGCTGACAACAAATGAACTTCCATCCTCTTCTCTAATATACTAATGGAAGGTGAAAGATAGAGTATTCTAAATAGTGTTCCACTTTAATGTGAATTACATTTGATTAAAAAAAGGTGTTCACCTGTAAATTATGGTCATGACCACTCAAATATAAAGTGACGTTGTACAACTTCAGCAGTGGTCTCAGTTTCTGTACCAGACACTGAGTAGGACCATGGTGACCGATGGACCACACAGGGTAGTGGCCAGCCACCACCACAAATTCAGACCTAAGAGATAAAAAACAGATCAGAGAGAAATGTTTATGTTCTGAGTCATGCAGGTATTTTTATTATGTTGCACTAGCAGGTCGAGGTAACAGAACAGGTTGTCATCTTACATCTGAAGGCAAACCGATGAAGTCTTCAACATATAACAAGTAAAACTGCGCTGAGTTACGCAAGACTTAGTGTAGGGTGTGTCTGTGAACCCGGATTCTTTGTTTCCAAAGTATTTACTCACAATTATTCAGGTATGACTAAGGATTTGTTGGGAGCGATCGTCATATTGAGTACAAATTTTTGGGAAATCAGATACGGTTGCTTGCGTGGACACTGTGCTATTCAGTCACAGTTTGTCCTCAGGAATGCTTGTGTGGTTGTGGGTATAGAGAGGAGTGTGTCAGGTCAGGCTTTTTAAAAACAAGCTTCAAAATCTTCACATTCCAATTAAAGGATTCATGCCACTTTTGTTAAAGAAAAAAAAAACCTCTTTCAGCTGAGTCATCACATTTACTACCCATCTGCAGTTTACCCCCAGGTACTTAAGCTGACTTGCTTTTGTGTCCTGAGCTGTGCATTAACTTGTGCTTGTTAAGTTAAATATAAGTGTCTGGATTCATTCAGAACCGGCAAATCTTACTTAGTGTTTTGCAGCGTCTTTTTGATCCACTCGAACTGTTGTTCTGCACGAGTGAGGTCCTCTGGTCCTTGGGGATGGTCTCTTTCATACGTGTTCCCACACAGAACAACCGTGTCTATCATCAGGACTGTCATGGAGGCATTGGTGTAAGGAATCTTAAATTTCAGCTCATAATAGAGCTCAGGGAAATTCCTATGGATTGATGAAACATCACCTTACAGTATACATTTTGTTAGACAACTTTCATGAGAAACCCAGACAGAGTGCAACATGTCGTGATTCCAGAGCTGAGAAAGTTTAATGGTTGGCACACACTCACCACCTCTCTGATCTGGTTGAATAGGCGATCTGAGCGGACACGTTTCCCAAGTGATCATGATTACCTGCCACCAAATACCATGGAACAGCAATCAGAGCTGGGTGAGAGAACACCTGCTCAAATGTAGCCTGAAAGCAGAAAGTGTGAAATTCAAACCCATGACTCTGTAAGTGCTTGCCTTGCTTGGAGAAAGACTGAATAGTGACTTTGAAATAGAGGAGTTGTTGCATGCAACACTACTTCCACTAGATGGCGTGTTCATCACACTTTTGTGAACAGCATGTCACGAGTGTGTTTACTGTTTACCGACACTGACTGTTGTCCCACCTAAGCAACCTCTTATTAAATTATACCCTTTTGATATACCACTTTTGGCCCTTGAGGAAGGCCATTGTTGTAATTCACTTAAGATACAATTGTTTGCCAAAAGAATAAATATAAATGTAAGGATATAGCTGAGGGTTAAGAGCCTTGCTCAAGCAGCAACCTCTGCCAGGATTTGACCTTACTGCTACCAGTCATTATCACAGAAGCGAGCTACATCACTGAGCTACATCACTATATCACTGAGCTACAACTCCAACTGCATCTAACCGACCATGTTCACAATCACGGTCACAAAATTGTACACATTTCTGCCATATCTCCAGTCATAAATGATAATGACAGACCTTAAAGCGTATATCATCGATGTCCTTGACTCCACTGTAATAAAAGTGATCTCCCAAACTCAAGACAAAGTCCAAGCCCACACTTTCAGCCACTCTACCCAGTTCCTGAGCTATCCCCTGCTCATGAGATGTGTAGAAAGGTGAGAAAGGAATGCCACCCCAATCTCCAATACCAACAAAACGTAGAGACCCTTAAGAGACACAATGGGCAAAAAGACATGAAGACCTGCTACATAGACATAAAACTGAGAACAGAAACTGTTTGATCACATGTTTGAAATTAAGTTAAACCATACTATGTAAAACTGTACAAAACTAGTATTTAAAAAGAAATAAGCTTTGTACTGTGTTCCTGAGCTTCACGTGACCCGTAGATTGTCTGAAGAACGAACAGGAGCAATGCAGCCAGGCAAGTCATGGCGTATTTGAGGTCCGTGTCAAATAACACTATTGACACAAAAGCAAAACAGAACAGCAGAACTGAAGCTTCATGTTATGATAACTACTTTCTTTTCGAACTCAGATGAGGAAGTAGTTTGTGGTTTAAGACCTTCCTGTATCAGCTTCAAAGGGGAAAAACTGTCATGCAGAACACGTGGCATGATTAAGCCGTATTCAGAGCGTAAACTAAACTTTGTTGTAGTCTAATTAACCAACAGCCTAACCAGGGCATGTTCAGACAGTTTAATATTACTACTATTACAGCAGTAGAAAAATAATATCTAATAAGAATGATTAATTCTCAAACTGTTCATGCTGGTGTTGATATTAAATTATCATGACAATCCATTGAATTAAACCGTATAGCATGTTATTCTCTTACAGAAGGACTCGAGTCGGGTCGAGGCTCATCACTGGCTTGCTTATTAATCATTAACAAAACTTGAATAGCAGCTTATGGTCACACCATCACAACAGCGCCAATAAGACTGACTGTAGCTGGAGGGAGCAGCCTTTAACCTAGTAAGAACAGGGTGGGGTGGAGACTTGATAAGGTGCTGGTATCTTCAATAAAACTTCAGCATTCAAAAAGAAAATACTCCCCAAATACAACCTTATGCAGAAAAGCAGTTCTATCAGAGCATACTGCTTCCCATAAAAGTATATAGTGGGGTTTTAAAATGACCAGTAAACAGGATGGAAAATTACAGATACCAAGTTATTTTTTTAGGCAGGATGAAGGGGTAAACGAGGGTGTGATCTGAATAACCCTTCACCTACATCTAACACATGGACATAATCTTTCTGTGTGTGAGGCATAGTTAATCAAAGTGTGATACTCCTCCAGTGCAAAACCTAGAGAAAAAAAAAAGCACATAACCACAAAAGAACAGATACAGAATTATTTTTAATGAAATTGCACTGGTGAGTACATAATACATCTATGGACATATTGTGGTTCTGGTTTACTAGATTGTAGATGTACAAAATCCAAGAGGTCTACAGAGATGTTTTAGTCATTAAACAACAGCATGGAGAAACATCATGTCTTGCTTGGAACAGAAAGGTGCATTTAGGTTCCCATTAAACAACTACAGACAGTAAGTAGTACAAGGCGTTTGGCTTGCAAATCAGTGCAATCTATCCCCGATTGTTACCACAGACGGTAACACGCTCAGAGAACAGGTCCATTAAACCATCATACATGGGCCACACAATAGACCCTTCACACATCACTACAGTAAGTACTAAGGCCACTTAGTAGATGGATATTTTAAGTCAATTATATTTTACTGGTGTCAAAAAAGCCTCATTAGTATACTAGAACTACAAGAATCCTGATCAAACACCAGAGATCACTTCACTGGCATTGATTTCATTTAGAGAACCATACAGGCTAATTCCTATTACATGAGTTAATCCAAAACATGATTTAGTTCACATATAAAACGTGAACACGTATCATTAGGATTAACCCATTCACTATTCTCATTAGCGGCTGTCCGGTAAATCGGACTGCACTTTAAATTACAAATTATACAATTATACAATCATGGAAGACGGAACTGTAGTGTCAAAACAAAGAGAATTGTTACGCGTGATTAAAAACTAAATCCTTCTGCTGCAGTATTACTATGCCCGTCTGGAGTTGTGTGCAGATCTGTCCTTGCTACTAAGAGCCAAACTCCACGGTTTCTTCAGTGATGGGTTTGAACTCGTAGTTCCCTCTTCCATCCATGTGGAGGTAGTACTATAACAAACAGAAACAAACATGGCCTAAGTTTGGTTTATACCTCTGCACATGTGCATCGAGATACAGAGAGAAAGTTTTTGGATTAAAAGTAATTTAGTAATTAAAAGTGCACAGAGCAGAGCAAACATCATAACGTATGACCTCCATAGTCCTAATGCTCTAAGGCAAACATGTAGAACATGTAAACTCCACACAGAAGGGTCCCAGTCAGACGCAAGATTTACACTCAGAGCCTTCTTGCTGTGAGGTGGCAGTGATAAGACTTGTATGACCACACAGCCCTGAAAAGCCTACGTTCACACTACCATGCTGAAGTGATTCAAAGCAGCATTTATTCGCATTATGATAGCATTTTTTGCCAAGCCAACACAAATAGTCAGAACACTGGCAGCACAGTAAAACAACACTGGAAGAGAGCTACAGCTGATGATCTGTTTGCTGTCCTCCAGAGCAAAATGCTATGCATACATTAGCTACTAGCGCATCCATTTCGGATGGATTCCAGGCGCGTTCTCATTAAAATCATTAAGGTCATTTGTAATTATGAATGTGAACCGTCACAATAGGCAAATCTGTTCTGAGCACAAAATCGGAATTGAGCAGTGAGGCTTGCAGTGTGAACGTAGCCATTGTGACTAGATTGTTTTATTATTAAGTGAAACAAGAGACCAACTTTCAGTTTTTCCATTTTCTGCCCTCTAGTGGACAAGGTCTCATTAGGTGCACAGGCACTTATGCGCTTGCCAACACAATACCCTCATGCTGCAAAATTATAGAACATTACTTAGAGACACAGACTGAAACTGACGAGAGCTTCTTAATACGGGCAACCGCTTAACAAATAAGAAACTATTCACATGCTAACAGGACGGTTGATCTCACCTCATGGTGTTTCCAGAGAGACTTTCTGTGAGAGACTGTAAACAGTGTAATGCCCACCTGTCAGGAAAACACAGAAGTCAGTGTCTCATAAAAGATGCTGACTGTGGAAGTTATTATTCGTGAGGAATGCCATGAAGGGCCTTGTTACCTTCCTGCAATGGCTATAGATGTAGTCCTCCACATCCACACTTACAGCACTGGTGCACTCATCCAGAATAGCAAACTGGGGTTTGTGATAGAACAACCGAGCCATCTGCAGGAAAGAAAGTCTTATTGGCTGAAGGTTTCATATGTCTATGTTCAGGTCAGGTAAAGTTAGTATGTAAGATGATGCTATTATATGGCGATGTTTATTTGTTTACCGCCATCCTTTGCTTCTCTCCACCACTGAGAACATCCATCCAGTCCTGAACAGCATCCCAGGTGCCCTCTCTGTCGAGAATGTGCCCCAGCTGCACATTGTCCAGGTATTCCTTCAGCACCTATTGCATACAGAGCTCAGATTAACGAGACAGAGCAATACAATACACTGAGATGAGAAAGTTCAAAGCAGCATTTTATCTAATTTAGTTGTTATAATGTTCTCTGGGACCTGATCTGAAATCCCCTTCTTCTTCTGGTCTTCAAAGGTGTCAGGGTAGATCACCTGGTCCCTCAGTGCTCCAAGGGTCATGTAAGGCCGCTACAAACACAATAACAGGAAATTACTCTTTAGACATTGCCTTTACTACTGGTGCTGCTAGTAATCATGTTTCAGGAATCTTACCTGAGGGACATAGAAGAGCTTTCCTCTCTCAGGTTTGGTCAAGCTCCCACCAAACAGAGGCCATAGCTGGAGAGAGAGCGAGAGCGAGAGAGATAAAACAACAACAACCCACACAACATTAAAATTCTCTCATACAACAAAGATTCAGAGATTGTTCTCTGATGGGGCTGCATACACAGACTACAAATGACTGTTTTATTGCACATAAGCAGAATGAATAACAAAGCTATAACTAAAAGTTCTTTTAACAAAGTATCTTTGAACATTCTTTAAATTCAAGTAATTACTTCTCCAAGCACTCTGAAGAGTGAGCTCTTTCCACAGCCATTGGGGCCACACACCAAAACATTTGTGCCAGATTTCACCTGAAGACACAAAAACACAAACACAATAAATATTCCATTCAAATCTGTGAGAACTGTACATTCATAAAAGACAGCAAAATGATTCGTAGAGATATCCCATAGAAAACAAAAACATTTGATGCTGGAACTATAATGTGGACCGTAATAGTATACGGCAGTTTTGTACTTTAAAACTTTATTTAGCCCTTGATGTTTTTCCCCCTGCAAACTATGAGACTGCTAGTTAAACAATGGAATCAAGCCACATTTATGCAAAAAATAAAATCTTCTGTAAAGAGGAATATAAAGAGCACCTCAAAATTGAGGTCCTTTATCAAAATATCTCCATTGGGTGTTGCCAAGGGTGTGTGCTCAAACCTGGTGAAGAAGAAGAGATAAAACGTCTCTTATAGAACATATGTTAATCTGACAAATGTGGTGAGAACTGTCAACACAGAAAGCATTAATGAGTACTTGATAACGTTGTCCATAAATAGGATTCGTCCACTTCCAGGCACCAGGGTCAGTTTTTCTAAGGCATCTGCTTCTGGAAATGAAACGTTATGTAAGAATAGTATGATAAAAATCCTTCTCATTATTTAGGCTTCAACACTGATGAGAGCTCACCTTTCTCTGACTGAGACACCATGGTGCGCTCATACTTCCCCATGTTCAGCTCTTTCAAGACCTTCATCAGCTCTGTGATACGGGTGGTGAACCTGTGGGAGCGCAACGTCAGAACACTGAGCTTCGAACATCGTCCAATTATCGCATCAAGGGACATAAAAGCGACAGCCTCCAAACTCCTGACTACAAAATTAGATTTGTATCGTCATTATAAATTTTGAACATTTGAAACAACATTCAATGTAGTCTGTCTTGGACTTTATCCTTTAAAACACAAACGTTCTGATATTTCCAAGGCAACAATTCTAAAAAGATTTGTGTTAAATCAGCTGACACCTGCAGACAGTCACTAACAGACTGAATGTCTTGTCTTGTCTTGAGTATGGTGCAATTTGAATAAAAGTTAAACAAGAGGTAACTGTACCCTGCCAGTCTGGTCATTTCTCGACCGGCAAGCACGATCCTTCCCAAAGCTTGGGACATGCGCAGCAGCATGCGGCCACTCTGGTAGTAATCCTACAAAACAAGGAAATATGGAGGATAAACCGGGTGTTTATTAGGGATGTGCAAAAAAATAAATAAATCATTTTATCAATTGTGGGTTTTTTTTTTTTTATCATCCGATTTGATATCGATTTTTAAAATTCATGGACTGCTCATTTATGTTAATATGCATTTTTCGGTTTTCTAGGTTCATTTCCAGCATCAGTAAACAGAGCCAGATAGCAAGCTCTTAGCATTAAAGGCAATTACTAGTCCCTTTAGATGTCAGTCTTGGTTAACGTTTAATGTTTAACGACCTGCGACCACAGAGGAAGACCTCACAGTGATCGCCATGGCGAACGTGAACGCCTAAACGAATCGATATCGAATGTGAATCAAATTAAATTTGACTGAAACAAATCGTTAGCTTGTGGATCGGAATTGAATTTTGGGGCATCAATGCCAATACCCAGCTTTAGCATTTATTCATAAAAATTAATAAAGTCAAATTCGAGTCACTCAATTTCACATTCAGAGAATTCAGAGTTTCGAATTTAAAAGAATATAAATCCTCCATAGAGATGGTAGATCCTACATAAAGCCACATGATCAGTTTTTCAGCTCATTGTGTGAGCTGAGGCGGCTCACCTCCAGCAGTTCCGCATGTGTGCTGTGAAGGTGCCGTGGATGTGACAGGTTTAGAAACGGTCGGCTCACAACCAGATACCCGACTACCGTGGCCAAGTCTGTACACAAGACAAATGGAGAGTTAACATTTACATTAACACTGTACTTAGTCAGACGATCGTATTAGTACAAGCATCTGTTCACATCAAGTTTGAACTTACACTTAGCAATGATGCTGTCTATCATACCCATGGAGAAACGGAAAAATATGAAATTGTGCAAGTGGTCAACCTGAGGGTAAAGTACATTGAGGAAATTACTTCTCAGTAATCATTCCAATATCGGAAGAATTCAAGATGTGAGAAAAAGCTGAGGTAGTTCTCACAAGCTTCTTGAAGGTAGAGTGTATCGTCTGTTTCTCTCGGAGATTTCCATTGTAAAACGCAATCTCCTCACTGAGGAACACCACCGGTAAAGTCAAAGTGAGTATAAAAAGCACTAACCTTTTGACAGTAAAACGTATACTGTGTACTGGAGTCAGCACTGAAAGCTTGCAGGTGACCTGTTGGTGATGAGCCGGGAGTTGACGTATCTGTACTCGCCCTCGTATTTCTGTTCAATGACGGTCATCTTTCCGATGGGTCCCCTCAACCTCGTCAGGAAGAGGCCTGAGATCAGCAGGTAGGCCATCATAGAAGCAGGACCCTGACAGCACGGAAGACATTACATGCAGTCACTGCTAGACACATGTTTTCCAGATGTGCTCCGAAAACGGGTTTAATTCTACCTGAGCTCCGATAGCGGTTGTCAGCTTAAAGATGTAGAGGCCAATGTCAAGGAGAGGCTAAAAGAGAAAATAAGGTTGGAACACTGTTCAGCTGACACATTGGTACATTGTTATCATAACTACAATACAGTATCTAAAATGTTCTGTACCTTGCTGAGATTGGAGTACAGGTCAACCACGCTGTTGCAGAACCTTTCCACGTCCTGAGTCAGCAGCTGATCAGCGTTGGCAATCCGGTTATCCAGGTTTCCCATCTTGTAGTAGGTGTATCCTCTAAAATTATTAGGGGCAAGAAAGTAAAAAAAAAAAAATTTTTATAAGAACCTACGACAAATCTGGCCTTGACCTCATGACTAGTGAATAAACTATCTGGTTCTTACTTCAGATACTCCTCGTATAGATGTTTAGTGAGTCTTTCACGGAAACGGAGCTTCAGTTCATTGAGTCCTAACTTCAGAAAGTTGTTCACCAGGGCAATCTACAGGGTGGAAAGGCATTTGGAGTGTCCACTACTCATTTTCAAACAAATGCAAAGATGCAGAAAAGACGAGATTTAGCGATGTAAAACTCCTGCACTCATGCGGATACATCACATTAGTAACCAGAGCATGGAAAAGCTATAGTTATCTGTTAGTACATACGAGAAATCTAAATATGCGCACAAACGCTGTAGTTGTTTATTAAGAACATACTTAATTTAGACTGTTAAACAAAAACTAATGTAAGTTGATGCATTTAACCAGGTCTCCTCTGACCTTCTAGATCCTTTAGAAATTGAAAACTGAATGAATTACACTAAAACACAGAGCAATCTGGAATACTGAGTTATAGTTAAGCAGTATTAAACAAAAGAGACTTACAAGGGGCATGACCCTCATAAAGTTGAACAAATACTTCTGGAAATCTTTTGTAGAACGACCAATAATTGCACTGTAAGCCACAACATGCACAAAAATAAGAGAACAATATTAATAATAAAAAAAAAAAAATAAATAAAAAAACCTTGTTTAAAAACATTCAATGCCATGCAAAGACGTCTTGTCTTGTGGGTGCGACAATACTGAGAACCATCAGAGGAGATCTGGGTTTCAGTGGGAGAAACCAACACAGCTAAGTAGTATATTAGTTGCTGGTTTTAAGTAATGGCAGCAATAGTTTTGTTTAATCGCTATTCTTGATTGATGTTTGTTAAGTTAAAAGCACAATTTTATATTTTTATTAGTCTGAAACATTTTCACAGATAAAGTCACATGCTGAAACATTACCCCTGGTATGACTGTAATGTAGGAATAAAAGTGCCTTTTGAACAGTGTGATATCTCTGCTAATGATACCACTGTGAAAGATGTGGGAAAATTATAATCAATACTTGTTTAGGTAATTACATCTTCTATTTAAATACTACCATACGTATTTACTAGCATTACTTTTCAGTAAAAGACACTAACTAAGCATTAGGATACAACCTTTCAATCATCGTGCCATTCTGAATCATCCACACGTCACAGTAGGTCCGAGCCACCAGCATCACTGCAATCAGGATCAGGTAGAAGGACTGAAAAACAAAACATTACCGTTAAAAACATTAGGCTGCAGACAAGAATAATGACAGGACAAGCCATCTTTTTGATATCCATGTTGCAAATGCTGGGGAAAATTTAAGCAAAATTTAAGGTTTTTTTTGTTGTAAACCTATATACGTTACTTATCATGGCATAACTATATAATTATATTTTTCCCATGAGAAATGTAATTCAAAACAAAACAATAACATCACACATCATGCTTGATTAAATTATTTGTGTGAACATCCATAGTAGAACATAATAAAGCAATAAAATAAAACACAGACATGGCATTAATTGAAGGCTTGGGGGGGGGACTAATAACCCATTCAGGAAACTCTGCAGTGCTGATATAAAAACAAAATCAATCTCAATGCTTAGATGTAGATGTCGATGTAGATGTTTGTATCACGGAGGACTAACTGATGTCTGTGTGTTCAGCTTGAAGGTGCACCTTAATCTTATGAAGCCATAATTAACACTACATTTGTATTAATGGCAACATAAGCAAATCTATTTTACTCTTCTGAAGCCCTCACCTCTTTACAGAAAGGTCTCGGTATCATGATCCCGAGAATCCGTGCGATTCGGGCAAAAAACACCCGGTCCACCGTTGCCCGATCCTTTTTGGAGTCTTTCTGGTAATTTGAAAACAAAAGAATGAATTCAAAAATAATAAAAGAGCAATAAGAGTTTAGTTGAGGCCAAGTATCTATATATTTTTTTGTTGGAATATCAGTGCCAAAGAACTACTATACCTGACTATTCAACATGATACACTGTTTTTGTATGTTTAATTGAGGGTATGCTTATGTCACATTGAACTAATGCTTATAAAAAAACAACCAAGAACACACAGTTGCTTTATCAACACAGCCTGAATTACAAGTGTGCTGTTAAATAAAACAGATAACTTACTTCATTGTTCAAGATCACTTCTGATGAACCCTTCTTGCTGTTTTTGGAATAAAAAAAAATGTTAGGCAACTACCAATTTCTCTTTTGACAGACATGCATGCTGGGTGTAATTATTTGGGAGGGAAAAATGTTTGTAAACTTGTGAGATCGAGTAGCGTTTTCTCTCTCTGGGATTATTTGTTGGCCGCCTGCTGAAACAGTCCAGGAGCCATTTCAACTACTGGGATTTGAGAATGAATAAATAAAATGAGCAAGTAAGTAAATAAACCGCTGAGTTCACCTCATAGATACATGCTGTTCTAAACGAACTTAATTTTAATCGGTCGCGAATGCTGTGCACTGATGCTCATTCATTGGCAGTGACCACACCAGACTCTGACCGTTAGCACTGACAGCTTGTCTATTGCAGGTCAAGTGTGACACAGCTAAGCTAACTCGACTCACTCGCGGTGAAAGCGACGTGTGTGTGTATAGCATTATGTACATTGATGAAGGTCTACTGACACGTTACGCACCTGTTAGGTCTGGAGGACTTTCGTCTTCGCTTAAGTAGATACAGGGCAAGCAGGACACCACCAGCTATGGAGGAATTCCTTGCTGTCAAGTATTTACTGATGACCGCCATGTTTCCTGCTGCGGCGAGACGGCTGGCACAGCACCAGGTGCATGCCGGGAAACTAACTGAAGAGCCTCGCGGTCGCCCTCTAGCGGCGCGCGGAGATTTATGACGACAGCTTCATGCCGGACATGACCGTCCCCTCAATGACGGACACAGCAGTGTCCTTGATACAAAAATTAACACGACGATGAGTTTAATTTAACTTAATTTAATTTAATTTAATTTAAACGACTAAATCGATATTTAGAGTTGTAAATTGTAATAATAGTAATAATAATAATAACAAAAAAAAAAAAAAAAAAAAAAAATAATAATAATAATAATAATAATAATAATAATGTTAAGTTTTAAATTAAAATTTTAACTTTTGAGTGATAATCTCTAACAACCTGTAAGACGATCAGCTTTACTCTTGGTAGTAAACACCAAATTATTCAATAGAAATTTTCTTTAAATGATTATAACAACTTGAACTTTTCAGATACCACGTAAACCATATTACAATCTTAATTCACTAAAGAGTTACGGAGACTTTAAGTAACCCTGTTTGTATGCTGTAGTTGAACTCACGTCGGTTACAGCTTTATCTGAGTAATATGTAGTATGAGTAGTATAATGACTTTCTGCGATGATTATGGTAAAAGTGATAACTAAAATATCTTATTGCTATCACTGACATTTGTTGCCTGGACATATACTATGTGAAGGAAGCCTGTAAAGCAGTGTCACAAAATTGTAAACAACAACAATAATAATAATAATAAATGTATTAGTTTGTTTGTTTGTTTTTCTTTGTTGAGCTCTCGCGCTCTCACAAGCCACTGAGCGCCGCTGTGTGTCTCCACCCGACGTAGTTTCCGCCATAGATGTGGGATTTCTATGGTTTCCGCTAATGAATCCGGAAGTGACGCACGTCATTGCTAGGCTTGCTGCGCAGTGTTCGTAGCGAACGTTAGAGTGCAGGCCAACATCAGGTGCTGATAAAAAAAATAGCGCTATTTGTTTTACAAATATATTTATATATATTGCTGGGAGGAGTTACAATCGACACGAAAACACCAGCAGTTGTAAGTAACCGTCCCTGCTGCTCTGTAGCTCCAGACAGGCGCTATGTGCGGGGCCTGTTGCGGGGATTAGTGTGAGCGGGAGATGGATGCGGTGCGGATGTGAGTGGGAGAAACTGCAGGCACAATCCGGGGATGCGGGAGGATGAAGCAGCGCAGCGCAGCGCCGCGCCATCCGGGCCTACGCTGCTCCTGCCTCACAGCGCTAGCATGCCATGTTAGCCTTCATTCCTGATGCAGTGGATTTAGCGGCGAGGCTCACTGCAGCAACTATGAGATGCTAAAAAAAAACAAACAAACAGCTCCGCTTTGTTCTCCGTGTGTGTTGAATATGAATTACAGTCGAGACTAGCGGCTTTCTTATGTTTAGGAAGAGGCGGCTAATCCAGCTAACCAGAAACGGGTTAGCTGTCCGGTTTGGGGGCCTCTGTTGTGCTAAAATACACTTAAGACACTGTTGCCATGATGAAACACCGCCTGAACAGCATAGTTGTCATTTTTGTCCTGAGGAGAAGCTCTAGCCTGCTCCAGGGTTTGGGACATGGACGTGGTCCTGTAGTACTGTGGATCAGCAGCAGACACACAGTAACAGCACTGTACAGGGGAGAGTCCGGCTGGCGTTACTGCACTGGGTTTCACCATACTAATTAGACTGTGTGATACAGTATCAGCCTCAGCACAGTGGGTGCCAGGGCCTTCTGTGCTGCACCCAAACTTTAGAGCTCACCTCCCCTCACATCCGCATACTGGAGTCAATTAGAGACTTCAACACTGCTCTTAAACCCATCTTTCTAAACTCATTGCTGATCTTCACACTGTTGCTTGTTGTATGGTTTATTATTGATTTTAGGTGCTGTAAGGTGACCTTGAGTGCCATGAAGTGTGTCATTATGTAGAATGTATTATTATTATTATTATTATTATTATTATTGTTGTTGTTATAACAAGAGCACCATGTCAATTTATATAAAAATATAAATTGAATGATGTATATAGTGAATTATAATATATATTGATGTAAAAAAGTGTAAAGACTGAATTGCAGTGTTTAGAATATATTTATCATCATTCAAATACAGTGAAATGCGCTTTGCCGTTTCTCAACATTATAGAAAAGTATTTTAGTCCTATGTTTTAGTCCTAAAATACAGAAAATGTGGATTAAAATATTGGGCTGTGTGACTAAACATGAAAATATAGTTTTGCAGATACAGCAGCTTATTAGAAGCATTCATGGATTGTTGAAAGTGCAATATTGCAATACAGTAAATAAGTAATAACATTGACCTATGGTAATTGAGTTTACGTTTAAATTTACAGCATTTAGCAAATGCCATTTTTTTAAAGCGGCTCACAGAGGCGCCTTTCTTTAGTCACGGTCAGACATTAACAATCAGTCAGGATATAAATACTAAGGATAAGTCCAGGAGATAAAAACCCTGTTAGTGGGATGTTGGAAGGTAAAAAAAATAAAATAAAAAAATAAAAAGTCAAGGGATTTTGTTTAATGAGGGCCAACATCTTCCATACAGTATCTTGTATGTGTTTCACTGCAGGATGACAACAGTGGGGGGGGGGGGAGAAAAAAAAAATATATAAAATTTGTTCTATAAGAGTAATTGATGTGTAACAGTAGACTGGTCCATAGTACAGTGGTTAGGTTCACATGTTGTAGTGACTGATTCCTAATTCCATATTACACATCTAATCTGTGTGGTTATTACTCAGTAATTTGTAATTGTTTTCAAAGGAGCCAAACGATCAACACCATGAACCCTGTCTACAGCCCTGCACCAACAGGGGTTCCTTATGCCAACCCTAAAGGAATAGGATACCCAGGTAAACACTGAAGAGATCTCCTTCACTATTTGTCTTCTCTTTTAAAACTAAACGGTTTGTGAAATTAGCACGGCTGAACATTGTACAGATTAGGATACACTACCACTCTCTCTTCTGTTTTTGTCTTGTAGCTGGATTTCCAGTTGGCTATGCAGCGGCTGCTCCTGCATACTCCCCCAGCATGTACTCTGGAGCAAACCCAGCGTTTCCTACAGGTAAGAGAAAGTCGCAGGTCATAGAACAGAAATTTCTTAGTATCCTTGTAAGAAAGAGTCTTGTGTGGAGGGCGTACTGTCTAATCTCAGCCACTCATAATCATTAATCAAAATCCTTCAATGCTGTACATGACACCAGTCATTTCAGTAAAAAGAACCTGTTGCAAAGACAAACATCTTGATCCATTGATGATGGTTTGTTAGCAGGGTGTTATGCAATATGTTATAAGTTTTTATTTGGTGCACAGTTTTATGTCACTTTTGAGGCATCCAAAAAGAATTCCTTTATTTGCCTCAGATGCATATGCACCAGCACTACTAATGCTGCTTCGCTGTATTTCTCCTCCCCTCTTGAGTTCTTGTTTTCATGAATCTTGGATTACTAACCTGCTGAATACATTCCTTTTATTGGCTTTCTACTGCAACATCTGCATGGACAGGAGCTTGTGTCCATACAGCTGAACTTAATTGATCAGCTCCCTTACATCCCCTCTTACAGCAGTATCCTGAATCAGATACAGAGACTTTTTTGTGCATATACTGTACTAATAATAATATAGAGGGAAACTTAACAACGATTAAGACATAAAGTAAACATTTCAGTGACTTATTTTTGTGTGGCCTTCAGTAAAAGATCATGTATTTAACTCTTCTTTTACCACTTTCTAGGTTATGCCCAAGGGACACCATTCAAAATGTCCTGCTCTCCAACAACAGGTGCTGTACCCCCATACTCCTCCTCCCCTAACCCCTACCCTGCTGCTGTGTACCCCGTGAGGAGCTCTTATCCTCAGCAGAATCCCTATGCTCAGGTGAGGGCCTCAAACAATGCACATGTGTTATCAATCAGTGTACGCATTTAGATACCAGTTTCTTTGAACTGTATCATCTCCACAGCAGCAAGGCACTTACTACACACAGCCCCTGTACGCCGCGCCGCCTCATGTCATTCATCACACTACGGTGGTTCAACCCAATGGCATGCCAGCGGCTATATATGCTCCTCCCATCCCTCCTGCACGCCCTAACGGAGTCGCCATGGGAATGGTAGCAGGCACTACTATGGCAATGTCAGCGGGTAAGTGAACAGTATTGTTGATTAGACCTGGGCAATATGATATAATATTGATATTATAATAAATTATATCACACAGCACTCTTAACAGGTATCGTCAGTAATCTTATAACAATTACGCATAGAATTTGTAATTCTTAAAAGTTTGAAAGGAATCTTTGAGTTGTAAAGTAAAAATCTTTTACAGACTTTTCAGTGGTCAGTCATTTATTTATTTATTTTAGAAGCAAATTGTTCCACAAGTAATTTTTAAAATACAGCATTATTATTCTGCTGGCAGTTTGTTAGCCAACCTATATGTCTCAATTCATGTTGTGTACTAAAAAAAATCCTGCACTGATTGGATTCATTGAGTAGGTAGAAATAGACAAAAATATAAAGTTTATTTAAAAAAAGGGCTAAAATGTCAATGCGTCAAAATAAATGAGTACATGGTACAGCTGGAAAGGCATATCATTTTGCGAGAAAGGCATGATTAAGTTGGTTTACATACTTAAGTAAGTTTTTTTTTTTTTACATGGGAGTGTACTGGACAGTGTGATGCTCGCAGTGCTCTCGGTCACGTGCTTGTCACCTGGTGTAAAGTGGAATTTACTCATTTGTTTAATTCTTCATTCGTCTTTAGTAAATGCATTATCCAGGTCAGGGTTATTGTGGTTTTAATCATTTATTTTTTATAATTTTGGAAATTTCAGGTTATCACAGAGTAGATCACAGACAGGTTGAAACAAATATAACCGCAGAAGCAGATAGGTTTGGGATTAAAAGCATATCACATGAACGTGATGTTCCATTAAAGCATAAGGAAGATGGTGTAGTGTCACCAAGTGTGTAGTTTACTGTAGAATTGGCGTCAGTATTTCTAGAATACAGAAGTGAACAATGGGACACAACTGGCTTCTCCCTGATAGTCACGTGTTTAGAAGCTGCTGTGTTATTTAGGAACTGTTCACAAACATCAGGCGCTGCTTTCTGAGCTGCTTTATTTCACAAGTGCATCAGTATTAGTTGATACTTTTAATTGATTTTGTATAACATGTATTTAAAATACTGTCACTTGTCTATATGTATACAGTACCAGTTAAACGTGTGGACACACCTACTCTTTCATAGGACTTTCTTTTTTAATTTTAATTCTTTAAAAGACACTTCATGTCTTAAAGTAGAGATGGATTGTCGTTTCTCTTTACTTAGTTCTTGATATAATATGGATTACTACAGTGTTGAATAGGGCTGTTTACTGTATAGCAACACTCCCTCGACACAACACAACTGATGATCTCAAACGCATTAAGAGGCAAGAAATTCCACTAATGAACCTTTGACAAGACGCAGCTGTTAACTGAAAGCATTCCAGGTGACGACCTCATGGAGCTGCTTAAGATAATGTCAATAAT
>JAQQZR010000033.1:13452342-13463085 GCA_030068235.1 Notoglanidium macrostoma
TTCGCCTTGGTTAAAGAATGTTTTGTAATGTTTGTGTTTTTGTTTTGTACTTTCAAGAAAGACCAAAAATAAATACAATAATGAATGTTGTCTTTGGTCTTGAGTGCTAAGAGTTAAAAAACAAAACAAAAAAAAACAAAAACAAAAAAAAAACCCTACACCAGACCAGTCTGGCAGCAGAATAACGCATGGTGGTTAAGGTCATGTTTAATAGCAAAGCTTTGCTGAACCAATGTTGACCAGCATTATATTCTGTTTTTCAGCAAAGAGCAGAGACTCCTGAGCATGTGGAGCATCAACACCCTGACTTTCAGTAGAGGGGAAGGAAATATGTATGTATGTCCATCAGCAATAGTCTGTGATGGCAAGAACTGCACAATCTACCACTAACCAAGCTTGCTGTATTAATAATGTTGCCATAAAGTATGTTTATGAAAGTTCCACTGGAAATGGTTTTATCTTAAAAATCCTAGAGGTAAATTTGTTTTTCTCCTAAATCTCCAGTATTTCACAGCTCAGACTGTACCTGGCTTTCAAGCAGAAAAAAACTGTTTAATTATTTATTTAAAAGATTGTTTAATCCTTTTAAGAACATCAGTTTAGCACAATAACTTCAAAAAACATGTTATTTACAAGTATATAGTATAGTCAACTGTGTAATGTGTTATGTTAACCATGTACAAATTAGCATTTGAAATGGTCATAAAATATTCAATATAAAGTCATTAAAATCTGTTTCTGTGACTAGTAAACAAATGCACAGCTCTTAGAAATTAAATGGAACTTTAATGGAAAATATTTAATGAATAAGTCATTAATCTTCAGTAAGCACTTTATCTTCATCTGGGTTGAAGTAGATCAAGAGCCTGCGAATGGACTGAGGCAATTGAATGGGTTTCCTTTGTGGGCCGTTGTGTCCCCGCACCATTGCACTGGCTCCGCCCACCTTGGCTGTTGCCATGGTTAGGTCCACTGCTCCAGGCTCTGATTGGCTGTATGTCACAGGAAGTTAAGATTCATCACAGGTGAAGTTTTTGCAGTCTTAGACTGTCTGGTTTTGGTGGGCCTGTGCCTGCTGGGGCCTTGGAGTCCTTTTCACGACTGATGGCTGTGGTGCATGATGTGATCCTTTGCCATCACGGCCTGTCCTCTTAATGGTTTAGGGGGTTTCACAACTCTGAGATGCTTTTCTGTTCACTATGGTTGTGGAGAAAAGTGGTTTAAGTTGTGGTTTAAATCCCTGGCAGTTTTGCTGAAAGACCTCTGACTCACTCTATTTTTTTATTTGTTTGTTTGTCTTCATGCTGCTATGGGTGGGCCCTGGAGACTGTATGATCTAGTGGATCAGCATGTTCTGAGGCACAAAAAAAAAAAAATTTAAATGACAGTTCTGTGGGTGGAAACACTTTATTGCTGAAAATGACCAGATTGGTTTGAGCGGTTTTAACTAACTTAAATGATCACTCTTTACAATCATACTGTGCACAAAAGCATCTCAGCATGCACAACACATTGAACTGTAAGGTGGACAGAAGACCACATTGGGTACTACTCCTTGGATTACTGCAGAAATCCACAGGTAAAATAAGGCAAGATTCCTTTATTGTCATTGTACAGGTACAACATGGAGCAAGCCCGAAGAAGCCGAGTACAAACCAACATGAGAAGTAAACAAACTATGTACAAGATAAATAAACTATGTACAAGACTATGAAGAAATAGTAAAATATAAGTAATTAAGAATAAGACGTACAGGTGTACCTGTCAAAGTGACCAGTTAGTGTGAGCTGCTCATTTCCTGTGTCATCTCTTCACTCAAAAAGGGTCTCAAAAATTTGACAGTCGCATCAGACCGTAAAGATTTTTTAGTTTTTTTGAAAGTATGTCACTGTATCTCATATGTTGCTTTTAAATATGTGAGAGGCTTTGTGAATTATGAGAGAATGTCATAATAATGAAACAGATTTTGCCTTTTATTTAGAGCACTCACAACTTAAGTGATATAATGATAGTAACAACTGGGCCTTTTAAAGTGGAAAAGGAAAATCTCAGTTAGAAACTGAGGAAAAAGAAACCACTTGCATTGAGAGAGGGAAGTTTTCCTGAAGACAGTGACTGCTGGAATCCACGGCAAGTCAATAACGGCTGTTTCTGTGGCCACTAAACACGCGCATAGTTCTTCGAAATGACGTCAAACTCGTATGGACAAATCTTTAAAATTAGCCTAATACCTACCTAATTACAATTTTAATTAATAAGTCATTAATATGCTTCTAAGGTTTGCTTCAATGGAAAAGAGGGTGTTTTTTTTATGGAAAATAGTAGCAAAAAGAAACATTCCCATGCTCAGATTTGCTCTCCACCTTCACTCAAAATCAGGCAGGTCATGGCCGAGAGAAGAGAATGCAATGAAGGAAAGACTAGTTAGCGTTTTGACGATTTTTAAAAGTAATAAAACAAAGTTTCAGTTCTAAATTGAGCCCGATAGGAAGCTTTTTTGTCCAGTCAAGTCAAGTTCATTTAGCCGATCAGTTGCACAATATGCCAGGACACACAGTACCAGTCAAAGGTTTGACTCATTCATAGGTTTTACTTTATTTTGACCATTTTCTACATTGTAGAGCAATACTGAATACATCAAAACTATGAAATAGGACATTAGGCACATGTAGAATTATGTGGAAACCAAAAAAAAAGTAAATGTGTTTCATAGTTTAGATTCTGTAAAGTGGCCAGCGTTTACCTGGATGACAGCTTTGCAAATTATTGACATTATCTTAAGCAGCTCCATGAAGTCGTCACCTGGAATAATTTCAGTTAACAGCTGCGTCTTGTCAAAAGTTCATTAGTGGAATTTCTTGCCTCTTAATGTGTTCGAGATCATCAGTTGTGTGTACTGAGTCAAGAGAAACGAAACCATCATTAAGACCTGAAGTGTCTTTTAAGCATGGGCGTCAACTCCACTAAACCTGCACATTTCATAATTATTCATTTGGACCCCCCATATTTAACATAAAATATTAGTTCACCCAGCGCTGGTTCTATTGCTTCGCGAATATTCCACTCCACTTCCATTCCATTCCACGCACCACTGAAATTCTACTCCGTTTCCTGGGTTACCTACAAGTGAAGTGAATCGTCAATGCAGGCCAAAGACAGTAAAGCTGTTTGAAGGGATTACAACAATTTCTCTGTTGTTCACACACACACACACACACACACACACACATATCCTGGGTCCCAACAGTCTGAAGACCAAGAGGGTCATGGAGGAACTTTTTCTTTTGATTTTTCCTTATGTTTTTGGGTTGTGTTGCAGGATACAAACACATTTCAATGTAATTCAACACCTAAATGTTGGTGGATGTTGATCCATTTTTGGCAATGCAGGTAAGCATAAGTGTTGTAAATCTGAAACAGGCAGCTTCAAGGAACCAAGACAATATATAAAGGGATCATTTGCAGGGCCATGCAGGGCCATGCATGTATGCATGTAAACATGGGTCAAGAGTGAGATGCAGTAGTTCAATTTCAAGGTGACGAGACATTGAACATGCCCCCGAGAAGAGAAATGCTGATTGGTTGTCCAAAACTACGACAAGATTTTGTGCCGGGTACTGTAAGTCTTTAAACTAGGTGTTCCACCGCACTTACTCCAAAAGTCTCTTACATTGTGTTAAAATCCACATTCCAGGGTCCTTGTCTAGCTTTGAGCCCCTTAAATGATTCGCTCCCCACCCTACCCTGTCTTAGTGACACTCCTGACAATTATTTTTCTACCCTAGTGCTGTTACTTGCATCGTTGGAGGTGATGACAGCTTTCCACATCTCCCCTTGGTCTCTACGTGTTTCACTGTAATAAAGCTTAATATGATTTTGTTTCAATAGCTATTAGATAGCTCAAAAGCTGTTTTGAACCTTTTTTTGAACATTCACATGTTCCACCAATGCAGTAAGTGGTCATCATTAGACCATGTTTGGCAGATTTGTGACTTGCAACCCAGATGTTTAATATGTAATGACCTGGTTCTCAAAACGCATATTATTAAAATGTACATGCTTTATAATTCCTTAGTTGGCCCTTTTCAAACTTGTGAATTCTTGTTGTCGGAAATAGCCTGCACAGGGTAACCTGACTTCCTCTACATTCAAAGGGTTAGAGCTTTTATAGTGTCATTTTGTATTACAACAAAAACAGTCTTCATACATTTTTTGATGAAGATGAAAAGCAGAGCAAACAAAGGGTTAGAGCAATCAGGAGGGTGAAGTTGGAAGTGTTTCATCACTTCTAACTACATCAAAGTTAGTTCAAAGCCTAAAATATCAGCACACGTAGAGTGTATGTGGCAAATAAACGGCAACCACAACGAGTAGGACTTCTCTAACTGAATAATGCTAATTTAACAGACCCTTAAGCCAATCTCAAGTTTGTGTGGCTCTTTGTTCCACATCAACTGGCAGCATTTAGAGCTACCATTAGTTGACACTGAACAAACAAGACAAATTCACTATTCAGCTTTGGATTAACTAGAAACATAGCTAGCTAATGTTAGCTGATCTGGTAAAAGTTTTAATAACCTTTTCAGCTATCCACAATAACTAAAATGACTAACTAATAGCTGAAATAGCTGACAGTTTTATGTAATTCATAGAGAGAAATTGAAAAGAACGGAAGTGTTATGAAAAATGGAAGTAAATATGAAATAACATACCTAATGTCAATTAACTACACATGTAGATACTCATCATCAAAGCTAATGTCAGATAATGTTACTTACTCTGGCAGCTGATAGTGAATTCTTCCACAAAGAAATAATATCCTTTATTCAGCTTTGATGCTGAATGTATGCCAGTCACTGCAGTAGCCTCTGCATTAATGAAAAGATGAAAAACCTTTCCTTTGCATAGAATGAAGATAATAATGCTATGTTAAACATAACATTAACAATTGTGCTTCTGTGGTAAACAAATGGCTTCACAGGCTAGAGAAAATCATTTTACCCTGTGTCTATGCACTTCAAGTTTTTATTAAAAGGGCCCACCTTTTAACACCCCTGGTGTTTTAAATAATCTATGCTTTATGGCTCAGAATGAACTGAGTCACTTTGTTCAGGGCTCTTGTTGCTACTGCTTTTAGATTATGACATTCACCATGGCTCCTATCAGTATTCTCAGTGAATGCTTGTCCTTTCTGAGGACATTTTCAGATCTCCAAGACATGTATGGTTTTCTTAAATCACTGTTTTAAACTTCCTGGCAAAAATGTTGATAATGGTTTAGCGTGGTTATGCATTGTGTCCAAGAAAGACCTTGGTTGGACATTGTAAACCTGTTGGCAGTGTACATGGTGTTAAATTTTAAAGACAGTACACTGGCAGTTGTTTGGCAAGTGCATTTTTATCAATCTGACATAATCAGCCTAGATGGTATTGGGGGGTTTGGTTAGAATTTCTTCCCCCTGCAACTCTCCATTTTAATGTGGTCCAGGAACAGAATTCCTAATATGACGTTTTTTCACTAGATGCCAAAAGCTTATATAAATCAATTAGTCAGGCTTTTAAAGCCCTAATGTTTGTCATTTTGTAGATGAAGAGCAATTAGTGCTGAAGGAGGCAAAAGAGGCAGTTGAGCGTGAACCGCAAAAAGAGGACATGCTAAGCAGGCCTGGTACAGGGTTTGGTGAACTGTGTGAAAAGGACTACGTTCCCACAGTAAGTGCACCTCTGAACACTGAAGATGATGTTCATAGTTCAGTTATTCACGGATTATTGATTATACCAGAATTATTCTGCACCTTTACTTCTATTACTGATTTACTGGACTACCAATACCAAATGTATTTGTTGTTTTGTAGGGTTAGAAAAGTAAATAATTATAGACTTGTGTAATGCATGTGATTTTGCTCATTTTGAAATTGTCTGCTATATACACTAACTATCCACTTAATTAGGAGCACTTGTACTCTTGCCATTATTCAATGCATTGCACTGCTGCCACTTGTTTGGCTGATTGGATAATAGCATGAATATGCAGGTGTTCCTGATAAAATGAACAATATACAGCTCTGTATATACAGCATTGTTTGCTACATTTGTCTACTCAGTTTGTACAGTCATGGGAAAAAGAAGATTAACCCTCCTTCAATTCTACTTTATTTATCAGGGAGCAAATAACAATTGTGTGGCCCTCACCCACTAACTAACTAAATAAATTAATAAGTAAAGGTGGGGAAAAAATAAGTACACCCTATAATTCAATAATATGTAGACACAACTTTAGCAACAGTAAATTGAAATAAATGGTTTCTGTAGACGTTTATCAGTCTCTTAAATCATTTTGGAGAAATTTTGGCCCACTCTTCTTTTTCTCACAGTCTTTTTTCCAATGGAGTGACATTTACCGAACAATGCATACAGTGGTTGGTTCATATCTTATCATGATTTAGCACAGAGTTGGACAGGGTGAAGAATCTGCCCTATTGTGAGACAGAGACCTTTGAGGTGAAGTTTGATCCACGAGGTGCAAATCGGGAGCTCGGGGATACAAGCACCGGCCTGCCTATACAGGTAGGTTTGCCGCATTGTTTAAGGGCATTGATATGTTGTGGTGAACAAATGTAATCCATGGATTTCAAAGGGGTTTGTTGTCATGATTTCACTGCCGTACACAAAATCAGGTGTATCATGAATATTATAGGTGTTATTTCTTTAATTCCAGCCAGATGCTTATGCAAGGAATACTCAATCTCTAGTTTTTCCTCCTACAAAATAGCTATCTTTGATGAAACTGGAAGAATATAATCCTGGAAGTCTTAGCATCTATCCCATGGTGTTTAAAAAAAAAGCTTCAGGTAGGTATATGTATATCCAAAAAATGTAACAATATGAAGGACCTGTTAAGCTCTGACACTCCAGAGGAGCCTTAGGTCTTCTATAATTGCTATAAAACTCCTGCATAGTTTGTGGTGATATGAACTATTCTTCTAGAAGAAAACCTTTTGAGGGGTGAAGGACAGGATTTGCTTTTTAAATATAATGACTGGGGAGACTATACAAGGCACTGACTTCCTAGTATTCATCAAACTACTCTTGAATATACAGATAATATGTAATGGGGTAGTATTTACCTAGTATATATGAACATCATCAGGAAAGAGTATACCTGTTTCAGATGGCAGAGATGGCAACAGTTGCAGGTTAGAATGCTTTATTGAAAAGCTGGCAAACAAATACAAAACATTAGGCAAGATCACATGTACAAACAGACAGGCATGAGAATCAAAGACCAGAGAACCAGAATAAGAACATACAGAATTTAAAGGCTGGTAATATCAGGCAAGAATACACTAAGTGGATAATTTGCAGAGAACTGTGGGTTTGAGTGAGTGTACAGTGCCTTGAAAAAAGATTCATACCCCTTGAACTTTTCCACATTTAGTCACATTACAACCACACACTTAAATGTTTTTTATTGGGATTTTATGTGATAGTCCAACACAAAGTAGCACATAATTGTGAAGTGGAAAGAAAATGATACATGGTTTTCAAAATGTTTTACAAATAAATATCTGAAAAGTGTGGCGTGCATTTGTATTCAGCCCCCCTGAGTCAATACTTCGTAGAACCACCTTTTGCTGCAATTACAGCTGCAAGTCTTTTGGGGTATGTCTCTACCAGCTTTGCACATCTAGAGAATGAAATTTTCACCCATTCTTCTTTGCAAAATAGCTCAAGCTCAGTCAGATTGGATGGAGAAGATCTGTGAACAGCAATTTTCAAGTCTTGCCACAGATTCTCAATGGGATTTAGGTCTGGACATTGAGCCATTCTAACACAAGAATATGCTTTGATCTAAACCGTTTCCATTATAGCTCTGGCTGTATGTTTAGGGTTGTTGTCCGCTGCCCCAGTCTCAAGTCCTTCGCAGCCTCTAACAGGTTTACTTCTAGGATTGCCCTGAATTTAGCTCCATCCATCTTCCCATCAACTCTGACCAGCTTCCCTGTCCCTGCTGAAGAAAAGCATCCCCACAGCATGATGCTGCCACCACCATGTTTCACAGTGTGGATGGAGTGTTCAGGGTGATGTGCAGTGTTAGTTTTCCTCCACACATAGTGTTTTGCATTTTGGCTAAAAAGTTCAGCTTTGGTTTCTGTCTAGAGCACCTTCTTCCACATGTTTGCTGTGTCCCCTACATGGCTTGTGGCAAAATGCAAACAGGACTTCTTATGGCTTTCTTCTTGACACTATTCCATAAAGGCCACATTTGTGGAGTACACGACTAATAGTTGATTCTCCCACCTGAGCTGGGGATCTCTGCAGCTCCTCCAGAGTGACCATGGACCTCTTGATTGCTTCTCTGATTAGTGCTCTTCTTGCCTGGCCTGTCAGTTTAGGTTGACAGCCATGTCTTGGTAGGTTTGCAGTTGTGCCATACTCATACAGTGCTGCGTGAGATGTTCAAAGCTTCAAGTTTCAAGATGTTCAAAGGGATATTTTTATAACCTAACCCTGCTTTAAATTTCTCTACAACGTTATCCCTGACCTGTCTGGTGGGTTCCTTGGTCTTCATGATGCTATTTGTTCACTATTGTTCTCTAACATACCTCTGAGGCCTTCACAGAGCAGCTGTATTTATAGTGAGAATAAATTACATACAGGTGGCTTCTATTGACTAATTAGGTGACTTCTGAAGGCAATTGGTTGTACCGGATATTATTTAGGGATATCAGAGTACAGGAGGCTGAATACAAATGCACGCCACACTTTTCAGATTTTTATTTGTAAAAAAGTTTTGAAAACCATGTATCATTTTCTTTCCACTTCACAATTATGCACTACTTTGTGTTGGTCTATCACATAAAAGCACAAATAAAATACATTAAATGTTTTGGTTGTAACGTGGAAAATGTGGAAAAGTTCAAGGGGTTTGAATACTTTTTCAAGGCACTGTATATTCAGGACTCATGATTGAGGCCAGGTGTGTAATTGAAATGATGGTGACATGACAGATTTCGTGGGGGTTGGGTTTTGTAGTCCGTGGCAGCCATTTCTGAACGCCTGAAGCAGTTTGCTGTGGTTCAAGGCAGCCATCCTTGTATTCCACAGTGCATTTGGGGAATTGGAGTATGATGTTGATTCCAGCATTGATGTGACAACCTGGCATGGGAGTCGCCATTAAAGCTGCACATTTCATAATTATTCGTTTGGACCCCCCACATTTAACATAAAATTAAACACTGTACAGCGTTTATCTCTGTCTCCGGATCCTGCACTTGTGTCTAGCTTTGCCGCGACGGCGTGATCGCCATGACAACTGGATCTTTCCTAATAGCTGGAGATTCCTCATAACATAAGTATGAAAGTCCTTGCATGTCATATGCTTTAAGTTGTATTGCGTGCACAGGATCCCCTTCAATGAGTCAACACTCAAGTGATTCCTTTCCTTGGTCCATTGTGCTTGCATCAGGGAGAAAAACTCGCTCCGTATTAGCATTGTGAGCAGGAATGTCAAAAAAAAAAAACCTGGGCCATCTTCAGCAGCTCTGAGTTTGACCTCTCAAAATATTTGGTCCACTTCTGGTGAGCCTTAAGACCAGTGAAATCTCCATCAGTCGGTCAGTGGTGCCTTTATTAGCCACTGACATGCACGCGCCTGCTTTGCATATCATGCACTCAGCCTCCCATGCATCACGACCGAGACGAAAGCACAGGGATTTTTTTTTGTAAATCGTCTGTGAATTTACAACGACGTTTCGGCATTTTGCACTGAAGATATCGAGCACCATGTCCTTGTTGTAACCAAGGAAACCGGTGCTGATCAGTGATTGGTGCTACTTGCGGTGCTGACCAATTAATGTTTTTTAAGGTTAAGACGAACAACCAATAACGGGTAGGCTGAGAACATGCAGGGAGATATCAGGGAGATATCAGGGAGATATCAGGGAGATATTCTGGAGATAATCGAAGCCCAAAACTGCTACCTCGCTCAACCCTGTTTCTATTGCTTCGCGAAAGAATCCATTCCACTTGATCGACATGAGAGTACACAGACCACTGAAATGCAAAATTCTATTCCGGGTTTCCCAGGTTACCTACAACAAACTACACGCAAGTGAAGTGAATCATCAGTACACCCACAGACAGTAAAGCTGCTCGATAGTGGAAGAGGTAAAGTCAGCCCCATTGCCTTATCACAATGTCCAACTTTTGCTAAAACCTTATTCTTTTGTTATATGCCCTCAAAATAAACCCTAGGCCACGTTAAATTAATGCTCAACTAAACAATTAAATATTCTTTGGATTAGCCTAAGCTTTGCCTTATTTACTTTAAGTAACAGTAGGATATTCTTGGTTGATCAATTGTCTGCAATATTTGCTCCCCAGATACAACAGATATAAGGAAATTCTTAACAAGGAAGCGGAAAGAAAGTAAAAATTTCTCCACAGCACAGGGCTTTTTTTCCAATGGAAAGTCAGTGCAGTTAGCTGGCCAGTCAGTGTTAGATGTATCAGCTAGCTTAATGTTAGCTATGATTACATTCAAACCCAGTAGCCTACCATATTGTAATGCCAAGAATGAGACCAAGTCCGCTCTGATGATATTTATTGATTCCCTGTTGTGACTTGAAATTGCATACAGTGAGTGACCAGAATACTTCTGTTGCCTAATTTAGGCTACTATCGTCAGCTACGCCTATTATAGTGCACAGAGCGCCACCTGCTGGTATTCATAATATCAGCA
>JAQQZR010000033.1:13484024-13505392 GCA_030068235.1 Notoglanidium macrostoma
CTAAGGTCAAGTAATACAAGCAGTGAGACACAACCCTGATCAGAGGCCAGTAGTAGGTCATTCACCACTTTAACTAGAGCTGTTTCTGTACTATGGTGAGGTCTAAATCCTAACTGATACATTTCATGAATGCTATTCCTATGTAGGTATGAACATAACTGCTGTGCTACAGCCTTTTCTAGGATCTTGGAAATAAAAGGGAGGTTTGATATTGCCCTATAGTTGGAAAGTGACTGGGGTCGAGGTCAGGTTTTTTAATCAGTGGTTTGATAACTGCTAATTTATAGGATTTAGGTACATAGCCAATGCTAAGGGAAGAGTTGGTTATTTTTAGAATAGGTTTAATTACTTATGCTATTATCTGTTTGAGGAAACATGTAGGTAAAGAGGACCTAATACACAGGTTGATGATTTTGATGAGGAAATTAGTGAGATTAGTTCCATCTCTTGAAGGGGTGTAAAACATTCTAATAGCTTACCTGGTATAATTATATTGTCCACAGAATTGGTTATCAGATTGTCTGGATTTAAATTCATAGTTTGTATTTTTTGCATGATATTGTCAGTCTTGTCACTGAAAAAAGTCATGAAGTCATTGCTACTGCATATTGATGGTAAGAATGTTTTCTGTTGCAGTTTTATTCCTAGTTAATTTTGCTACAGTGTTAAATAAGAGTCTTGGATTATTTTTGTTATCTTCTATTAGAGTGGAGAAATACGTTGCTCGAGCAGCACTAAGGGCTTTCTTATAGCTCAGTAGGCTCTCCTTCCATGCCAATTTGAATACTACCAGTTTAGTTTGACGCCACTTACCGTCTATTTTACGAGTGGTCTGTTTTAAGGAGCGCGTGTCATCGTTATACCAGGGTGCTAATTTTTTCTCTCTAATTATTTTCCTTTTAAGTGGGGCTACTTCATCTGAGCATTGATAAAACTCAGCTGACATGAATGTTCGTTTGTCACGATAGCGTGGCAAGGTGCATACAGTATATTATAACTAAGACACATTTTGATAATGATCAGAGATAGTTTCAGACTGTGGAATTGCATCAATATATTCTACACTTAATCCAAAAGTCAGTATTAGATCAAGGGTGTGACCACCATCATGATTACGTTCTGATTAACTCCTACTGAATCAAGAATGGACACAACGCTGTTCTCAGAAGATCTTCTGGGTCATCAAAATGAATATTAGAGTCTCCAACAATTAGTTCTTTGTCTAAAGAGACAACCAGGTTTGAGATGAAATCAGCAAATTCACAAAGGAATTCAGAATATGGCCCTGGGGCTCTGTAAACAGTAATGAGCGGAAATGACTGGACAAACTTATTTTTAATGGCTACATGTGTTATGTTAGTATAGAGAACCTCAAACGCATTGAATTTATGTCCAGGTTTTTGTGTGATACTTAGATTATCATTATAAACAACTGCAATGCCTCCTCCTGTGCCAGTAAGACGAGGCTGATGTATATAACTATAGCCGGGTGGACCAGTTTCGTTTACTTCTACATACTCATTTGGTTTGATCCATGTTGCTGTTAAATACAGTACGTTAAACTGCTGATCAGTAGTAAGTTCATTAATAATAAGCGTTTTAGATGCAAGAGATCTAACATTTAAGAGTACTAGCTTTAGATCGAAGGTGCTGGCTGTACATTCAATATGTTCCAAATTTATGCTTGATGCTCGTATAGCTTAAACGCCGACAGCGGTAAGACCTCAAGAAGTTAATGCATTGCACTGCTGCCACATGATTGACTGATTAGGCAATTGCATGAATGATTAGGTGTACAGTTGTTCCTATTAAAGTGTTTGGTGAGTTTATATTTTTAGATAAATAGAGAAGTTGCCAATAAAATCAATCAAATAAATAGTGCTTGCTTTGCTAAATTGCTGTACGGTTGGATAACATGATCTGGATACTCACTATGTAAACATTCTGCTGACTGAAGAAGGTGCGTCTCTCCTTCATTCCGTTATCTTAGGTGGTGAAGAACAACCTTAACCCCTGTTGGAGACCTTTCAAAATCCCTCTGCAGTCTCTCTGTGGAGGAGATATGGAGAAACCCATTAAGGTAATGTATCCTTCCACTAGCAAATTACTATACTGAATTTGGCATCAGGCAATTTAATTACATTTAATGCACTTTATCTGCCATGTTAATGGTAGACTTGTTATTAATATACTGTCTTCTGTGGCTCATTTGGGAGTGTGTTATAAACCTAGAACTCCTTTTAAATGAATGCTTGCAGAGTTGTTCGATAGTTGTCTATAATTTGCCTAATAACGCTTTGATGTTTTTCTTGTTTTATTTCCAAAAGTCTCAAAAAGGAAAGATGACTGTCATAAAGTGGTTGTTCAGTTGAGTTTAATTATATCACATGGTTTGCATTAACGCTAACGTTCTTAAATGTGTTCCCAGTAGAGTAGTGCAGTTATTTTATTTTCCTTCTAGAGTGATGTGTTGTACTTTCTTTAATTAATCTGTTGGTTTAGAGACCCAACACTATTCCAGCTCAAAATTTGTTATTGATATTAGATATTTTGCTACTGTGCTTAGAATGGTGGCTTTTTTAATCATATCACATATCATGTTATCATTTAATATGTTCATTATGCTACTGATTTCATAACTAATATTATACTGTCTGGTGCTAATTTTGTCCTGCTGTTTCTTTTATGCAGCATCAGAGTCAATTCTCAAGTCATAATCACTTGTACAAATGCACATCACAGAGAGAATCATAGATATTTGCTTATCCATGGTTCTTGGTTTGGTGTTGATGCATGCCTTGTGTTATTGTCTGGCTTGCTGTGTCAGTGTAAAATGAAAGAGTGAGATTTAGATGGTCACATTGTTACTTTGATTGCTATGAAGGTGGATTGTTACGACTATGACAATGACGGGTCACATGACCTTATTGGGATTTTTGAGACCAACTTGAAACGGCTACAGGAGGCTACACACACTTCTCCAGTGAGCACACCTTTTAAAATACTTTCATTTTTATTTCACAGTTGTTAAATGTCGTATTCTATTTCTGTTCATCAAATGGGTTGTGTTATATCCTGCAGGCAGAGTTTGACTGTGTAAACATGAAGAAAAAGCAGAAGAAGAAGAACTATAAGAACTCTGGTGTTGTGAGTGTGAAACTCTGCCAGGTATTGTACCTGTCTCATGCTCGCTTCTACTGCTTGACCTAGCTGGGTTTTTTTTTGCACAGTTATAAAAGATGCTGTTTCTGTGTTATGAAGTGTTTTTTTTGTCATGTAAAATTGTTTTTAAATTCCTTTCCTTTTTTACGGCTTAGGTTGTGAAGCAGTACACATTTTTGGATTACATCATGGGTGGCTGCCAGTTAAATTTCACTGTAAGTCTGTTTCAATCATGAATATACTCATATGATGTGTTTTCCTCTGCGTATGGCTACCACATCTCAAGCTTCTTCTGCTGCAGGTTGGAGTGGACTTCACAGGGTCAAACGGCGACCCAAAGTCTCCTGAATCTTTGCACTACATCAATCCTACTGGGGTCAATGAGTACCTTTCTGCAATCTGGTCTGTTGGCCTTGTGATTCAGGATTATGACAGGTGAAGTTTTAAGAATTGAATCTAATCCATGCAAATGATTTTAGCTCCTAAAACAGCAGGGCAGTTATAGACCGGGGTCTCATTTATCACCACTGTGTAGAAAAGGTTCTGATTGAAAACTGAAAAATCCTTTGGGTCTCATCTCACCACTACACAAAAGGAAAAAGTAGTTTGTTTGCCTTAAATCATTAAGATATACACTGAGTAATGGTAACACAATTACTGGAAGTTCACAGCAAAATTATCAGAGATGATTTCCCAGCGTTAACCAGTGTTAAATATAAAGTTGAATTAGCACTGTAAAGATATGGTTTAACACTAATCAGTTGCATAAGAGAGTTAGTGTCATTGAGAAGTGTTTGAGATTCAACTCCTACAGAGTTATGAAGCCATGCTCTGATGTTAAGCAGAGTTCATTTTTAACTATGCACATAGTTATATTAACTCTGCATCTTTGTTGTACTTTAGAAAGTGTTCATCTAATCACAAAGATTGGGACAAAATAAACACCAGCATAGTGTTAAAATGAACTCTCTCAGTTAATTGAACACTATTGAATTTGCTGTGTTGAATTATACAGACGTATCTGCATTGTTCAAATTCTGTGAAACTGTTAATTTTAGCGGTTATTTTTCTTATTCAAGTAAAAAAAAAAAAAACACGCCAGAACATGTTTTTATGTACAAAGAATGCTGTCTTGTTTTTTTGCAGTGACAAATTGTTCCCAGCTTTTGGGTTTGGGGCACAGATTCCGCCAAACTGGCAGGTAAATATGGACGTATTCTAACTTTAGCTCTGATGATGAAGGTATTGGAATACGAACTCATAATAACTACATTTATTTTATAGGTGTCGCATGAATTTCCACTTAACTTCAATCCATCTAATCCATTCTGTGATGGTATGTAATAGAAATAAAATCAAGTGGCAAGACTAAACTCCTGTAGATATGGAATAATTGGTCACAGGTACATGATGTTTGGTGTGTGTGATGTTGCTACTGTAGGAGTACAGGGCTTGGTGGAAGCCTACAGGAGGTGCCTGCCTCAGGTCAAACTTTATGGGCCTACAAATTTTGCTCCCATTATCAGGCATGTGAGCAACTTTGCCCAACAGGCAGGACAACAGAATACAGCCAGTGTGAGTTTCAACACAGAACACAGCCACTACATGTCTCAGTTAAAGCCATTTCATTTCATGAAATTCATGAGAAGGAGAGGCCACTACCTAGTAACACCACAAGCCATGTCATGACATGTCATTGCTTTTACTTTTGTAGTTACATTGAATCTCATGGAAGGTCCATGAAAAAAATCAGTTATAGCAGCTGTTCTCTTACTTTCTCTTGAATGTAATAAGGATGCAATAAGATCCATATAGAAGATATAAGAATAAGAAAAAATGTGCAGCTTGTTGCAGATAAACTGTGAAGTGTAAAATCCTCTATCCGTTACTGTGGAGAAAGCTTTTTTTAAGTCCGTTTGTTATTAGGTTAGATTATGGGGATTTCCATAATACAAATCCACGTTGTGGAATGTCCAAGAGACAAGTTAGGTCCTGTTCTCACTTTCATTAGAGGTGCGATAAACAGTCATTCTTTTTTATTTATTTATTTGTTTGTTTGTTTGTTTGTTATTAACATTCTTCACCATCAGCTGCTACTATAGAAATATTATCGTATTAGATTATTAGACTTGTATATAAGACTGAGGCACTCAAACAGGTCGAAATTTGTATCTATACTGATCACGTGATTGTCAAGATAAAGAAGGAGGTGCTATAAAGCAGCATTTCGACTCACCATAAAGAAGGCCATTAAGGCTGGAATGAAGGCTATTTAATATATCTACACTTTTGAGTGCCTCAGTCTTTTTTTTGGATATTCATGATCCTGCAACCGAAGAGCAGCAAATGGACCCTTTATTTCACAAGCAGCACTCTGAGCAAAACATTTTAGATTATATTTATGGTTTGTTTTAAACTGAAATAAACACATTTTGAAACATTCTTTTTTTTTTTGTTAAATGAACGAAACATTTAATTTGCACTGTGTTTAAGTTCATGATTTCTTCATTATATGCTATGAACATACTATAACTGATCGTATTTTTAACTATGATCTTTATTTCACCCCTCTGTTTTTCTCTGTGAGATAGCAATACTTTGTTCTGCTCATTATCACGGACGGTGTGATCACAGACATGGACCAGACCCGAGCTGCCATCGTAGCTGCTTCCTTTTTGCCCATGTCCATCATAATTGTAGGTGTGGGTGGGGCTGACTTCACTGACATGGAGATCCTGGATGGGGATGACGGACGTCTGAGATCTCCAACAGGAGAGCCGGCTGCGCGGGACATTGTGCAGTTTGTTCCTTACAGAAAGTTCCAGAATGTAAGTTCACCTGGTACACTGTATGTACTCTAGCTGTATTGCTGTGACTTTCAGGCTGCTGGTGTTTTGTGCATTAGTGCTTCTTACAAAACTAAATCAATCTCTTAAACTATTTTACTTGAATTCTTAACCGTATATACAAATAGTGCATAGGAAGTAAACTGGATCTTATATAGGAATTGTAGTGATTATGTAAACATATATTCATAAGCCATCTTGATATGCATGCTCTCTGCATTGTGCGTGTGTGGGTTTTGTTGTTGTTGTTGTTGTTGAAGCTGTGCCAGTGTCTTCATCTTTTTGCATCTCATTTCAGGCATCCACGGAAGCACTTGCTCAGTGTGTACTTGCAGAGTTGCCTCAACAAGTTGTGTCCTTCTTCACATTTAAAAAACTGCATCCCCCTCATGATCCAACCCCTTCATAGGCATGTAGGGCTATTATAGGCTTCTTATTTAAAATCAGTCTCTGCTGACTTTATCTTGTTTTTCTATGCGCTAAATGTTGCCTGGACAGACACATAAGAGAATTGCGAAATGTAACATGAATGATGATTTAATGCATCAGGTCCTACTGTGACTTTCTCTCCCTGATCACTAAGCTTATAATCATGCTGTTAACACCCTTAAAGACTGTGTAATGCAAATTCAGAGCTTCTAATCACCTTATACAGGTTAGAAAATAGTTGCTGGAAATGTGAAAACACTGTAAACTATATAGTACTGTATTGTGGAATTAAACCGTTAAACAGTTTTTCAGCATTTTTGTGTTCTGGATGTGGACGTGTCAGAAATGGTGGCTCGATGATGCACTGGAGACACCTAATTAGCATAACCCCTCCCTTAACACTACAACTTATAAACATTGGAGTGCATTAGCATCAGTGGTTTTCCCACTCGTTTGTGAGTTATTAAATTTACCGAGATGGCGGCACAGCACTACCATGCAGCTACTTTGGATCTGAAATGGTGCTATTTTGTTTCTCAGCGCGATTCCTATGGCATATGGACACCGGAGCAAACACTAGGTTTATGGGGGTTAGCCCATAGCCTACATAGCCTAGCTCCTGAGGCAGCTCTTATTTCCCGCTTCTGACTTCTTTCCTTACAACACTTCGGTGGTTATTCCGCTGTGCTTTTCAGTACGCAGGATGGGATAGATTACAGGCTTTCAGAGGTGTATCAGATCCTGACATCGATTTCCTGTTTTGAGCAGCTCGTCTTGTCCATAATGTACACATTCAGAGAGTGGTTGAACATAACGAAGAAGTACACTTGAGCGTGGTTTGGCGCGATTGGGCCTGGTTTTGGTGCTTTCAGCGGACACAAGAATACTGCTTATTTTTTCACAATTTTGGAAGCTAATTATATATACGTCACAATTTTTTTTAATCATTCAATTTGGCTGGGTGTTTAACAGCACATTTTTCTGTAGTGTGAATAAACTCAGAACACATACAGGTTTACTGCTTTACACAGTCTTTAACACCAGCTTCTCTTCCTCTCTTCGTGTGTTTGCAGGCTCCTAAAGAGGCATTGGCACAGAGTGTGCTGGCAGAGGTTCCTGGTCAGGTTGTCAATTTCTTCAACATGCTGAAGCTCAGCCCTCTTAATTCAAGTACCCCTGTGGCTGATTCTGATGGGCAAGCAAGCAAAGCCTAATGCAGCTTCAGCAACAACCAGTTTGAGACCTCACCAGCCCCAGCCCATGCTTCATTCCTGTACAACATGCTGATCCCTTGCTAAATAAATCACATTAAAGAAGCATGTAAATAGATCTACAAAGTCTTTGCTAACTAGGCACTTGAAAGAGCAGCTCCTCACACAAAGCTTATTTGTGGTAATAAACGTCATATCTCCATATCGACTGGTAACAAATGTTTATGTGAATCGGATTGTCCAGTACGTACAGTATTGAGCAAAAGTCTTTTCTTTATATTTTGCCAGGAAAATGAGGCAATAGGTACAGTGATTTATTTCAACATGTGCAAACCAAGATTATTGCTCCAAAATGAATCTGAAAGACTTCACTAAACGCTGAAGCATTTTATTTAGGCAAGCAAATTAAATCTGTGGAAAGCTTTTGCTGCTGGAGCAGAAGCAAGATTTTGTAAACTGCACTGTTTTTTTTTATGTTTCCCATTTATAACAGTTAACATACCGCCACTACACGGACCTGAAAACAATAGTCAAATATGCTTTGAGTCATGTAGATGAGCACAAGATATGTTTATTTAAATCAAGATATGTTTGACAGAAATCAGATAAGCACAGAGAGTGCAAATATGCTCGGAGTTGCTCTTTAATAATCCAGACACAGAGACCGTATCCTGTAACTCATTAAGGCTACGTTCACATTACAGAATTGAAGTATCCCAACTATTTTTGCCTAAATGTGCCTAATTCCTGTACAAAGATAAGGTCTGAGCAAAAAAAAAAAAAAAAAAATCTGAATTGAGCACTGAAGCTAGTAATGTGAACATATCCAAAGGGCATGTTTACATGTTTACAGGTTCAAATGTGTATATATAATGCATGTACCTGCCTTTTTTTTTTTTTTTTGGTTAAGTTGAAGCTGTTTGGTGCCTTATATATCAGGTTTCCAGCATTCATTATTCAAACTGGATATATTTTTATATGTCATTAAATAAATGACTAATATTTAGAGGAAATTGATTATTTTTGTCGCAGTTTACACAGTTCATTTAATGAAAATGCTTTAATCCTTAATGTTGTTGGTGAGCAGTTATGCTAATTGTCATAATTTTAATCACACTGTTTATTGAATTGTTTCTAGAATCTGAATGGGTATAGTGTGCCCTAGTGGGTAGCGTTGTCACGTCACAGCACAGGTTGCCACTTCACACCAGAGTTCCTGATTCGATCCTGAGCTAGGTTTACTGTCTGTGTGGAGTTCTCCATGTGTCTGTGGGTTTTCTCCTATTTCCTATCAACCCCAAAAATATGCCTCTAGGTCATTTGGCTATACTGATTTGCTCCTAGATGCGAAGGAGTGTGTGAATGAGTGTGTGCTCTGTGATCAACAGGCACTCAGTGTTCCCAGAGTACACTCCAGATTCACTGCAGCCACAATAGAAGAGTGAGTCGGTGTATATATGTAGGTATTATGTTAACCGTTGAAAAGATTCTTCTTGACTAATTTCCTGCAAGTACACTGTTAAAATGTCCCCATTTTGACATTATATTTTATACTTTTTCTATCCTAAATTTGGAGGCTATATTGGGTGTCAGGACGGGTATCTGGTGTAAAACCTGTGCCAAATTGATGAGCAGATGATGGATGATCTGCTGTGTAGATCCTGAATGGGAGCAGCTCAAAGATATTATTATATATATACAGTATATAATCTGATCCCACACTATGTTGGCTATGTTTGTATACGTTGCTGAGGTGACTCGTTTAATACTGCAAGTATTTAACCAAACATCACAAAGCGTTTTATTCATCTGTCCTGTCTTTGGGTGGTTATGACTAGCATTTCCAGTAAATAATTTTGGGATGTAGGATTTATTATATAAGCCATATATTGAGTAACATATGTTACAGTATTAATGAACTGATTCTAGTTTTGTAAAATCATTATTTGAATTTACAAGTGGATATATCTGTGCTTATTTGTGACATAATATTCAGTTTGTGCGCTTTTTTACTTTTGTGTTTCATGTCTTTAAAATGTGGAGTTTGGTGTAAAGAAATTGTCCAAACAATTGTGAGAAAGCTATAATGGTGTAAATCTGGGCAACGAGGTGTGAAGTGATATACACAGATGTGTGACATTGTGTGTTGTGTTGTGAAATGTTGCATTGTACTGTGTCTGTGTGGAGGAACAGTGGTCAATTCAGTGTCCAGTCATCATCATTACTCTCGGCTACTCAAGTTAGGGGTCGCCACAGTGGATCATCTTTTTCCACTTTTTCCTGTACTCCGCATCTTGCTCTGTTAAATTCAGTGTCAAGTAATTATTCATATTTGAGTAACATGATATTGTTCTGTGATAATTGTAAACACAGTGACTAAATAATATAACTACATATAAGCATTGTGCCTACCACAATATGATAAATATATTTGATTGCTTCTCTTAATTTTTGTCTGCTGCTAGTTGCAAGTAATTAGATTAATGCTTAAATCAGTCTTCTGTCCCAAATTCTATTGAGATGTTTCTGTCTGAGGAGTGAAATGGATTGAACTGGAATGCTGACAACTCCATTAAGATATTGGCCTTGTTTTCACTGTGCCCTATATTCTTTTGCCAAAGAAGTGAACCACATGGAGATGACTGTTCAGTCAGTACAACCTATAAGTGTACTATAAGCATAGTATATAGGTGTATACTGACTCAAACATAAACTGTTAAATTTGTATCGTCTCTGTTTTATTGACAGCATTGTGACTAGATGATGTTATTAATAAAAATAACAATACATCACAATACAAGTTTGCTTTTCAAAATCATTTTATTTGGATAAATATGGCATGAAAACAGATTATAGGCTACCATTATTACCACATATCATCATACCTGGAATGAATGCTGATTCAATTATTAGCCTAACAAATTTCCCTTATTTGGCCTCCAAATAATAATAATAATAATAATAATAATAATACTATTATTGAATGCACAATATTATTCACCAAATATTCCACAATGAAATGTGTTAAACATCTAGAAAAAAACCTATGCCGGCAGAAGCTCCAGCCAATCAGGATTATACTATGTTGTCATCAAGTCAACTGTGAGCACCATGACATTTTCTTATTGCTGAGGAAGTAGATGCAACTGAAATCCACCTGCTAAGATAAAAAGTTCCATAGAATAATGAAAATTATTAACTAGAAAAAGGTGAAAATTTGTGAGCATGCATCCAGGTTTATTCTTCAGTTTCCCTTAACCAAATGTGTCAATATATTCATTCATTTAACTTCTTCTGGAGAACAAACCTGTTCTGTGAGTAATCACACCTTATTTATAACAGTTAGTTGTCTTTTTGTGGGCCAAAGGTAATGCTTGGTAGACTACACCGTCTCTACTTACGTGTCACATGCGAATGCACTCCATAATGGTTGGCTAGGCTGAGCACATTGGATTTTAATTTTAATAGTTTGCCCAGTTATAATTTTTATTTCCCAATTTTAATTCATGTAATGTTCTCAACAATTGCTTTTTTTTTTTAGCAAGCTTTGCTATTCCTGTAGCTTTCGGTAGTGCAAGTGTACACTGAGCACACGTACGGAGAGACCACTTATTTAATGAAAACTTACAGTGTTTTGGCTGAACTAAAGGGATTAAACAAGGGATTTCACTGATGCTTGGTGTTTCCCAGGAACACCAACATGATTAGCAATTGAATAGAGAATAAGATTAACCCCATATTGCTTTTCTGTAAAGCTTGAAAATTCACTTAATTTAAAGAATTCACTGAACTTAATTTTATTTTATTTTATTTTATCTGTTCATGAATGAGTCCATGTACAAAAGTGAAAACAAAGGGAAAAGTAATTTAGTTGCACTCATTACACTTTTGTAGAGATCTAGAAAAGAGAAGAAAAACAAAATATTTGTCAGTGCATTATTAAATGTATTATTTTACACATTGCTAAGTGAAATATTGAGTTTTTTCCAATTTAATTAAAAACGGCATTCAAACTATTCAGCTGCTAGCCATTCCTATCAAAGCCATTCCTCTTTGCACCTTTAAAATGCCTTTTCTTTAAGCAAAACAAGACAAAACAGTGTTGTTTTGTACCTTGAGTTTTTCCATAAATGCTTTTCTGTTGAACCTTCCAAATGCCCGAAGCATTTGAGGAGTGGCAGGTTTGGGTCTAAACAGCTCCAGGCCTTTCTTTTTCTCCTCGTCTGCTTTGGCTGCAGCCGGACCCTTGGCTTTCATCAGTTTCCTACATACCATGAAAGGAGATAAAAATATTATTTAGAAATGCTTTTGAACAGTGAAATAGAAATGCTCCAAACTAAGGGTGTAAAACTATATCGCTGTCTGTATCTATATCTCTGTCTGTGTAGTGCTCCATATATCTGCATTCAGATTAGAACTAGATGTAGCCATTTGGTACATTACAGAAAGGTCAGAAATGTTCATTGGACATGCTATCAAAATGTACTACAACGCCAGGATGCATTGCGGCTGCTGGTCAAAGTTTTTAAATTGGCATTTCACTGTAATAACTGCATGATTTTCCAGGAAAATTTTCCTTTACTGACAATTACCAGCAACAAACATGTGCGATAGAAGTACTAAGCACTATGAATGAAAGCATCTTTGGTGGCTTTTGATCAGTTCATATAGAAATATGGTTTAATTTTGGAGCTCGATAAGGCAGTGTTCAGGTCAGGCTATTGGTGCAAATCACTGATGAAATAAAACTAAATATTGTGTCTACCATTAGTTTTTATATTTTTATCTGTTTAGAATACATTGTATGTTCATTCTGAAGAATATATTTCTATACTGTTATGTCCCTAATCTGGGCGGCACGGTGGTGCAGTGATTAGCACTGTCGCCTCACAGCAAGAAGGTCCTGGGTTTGATCCCCGGATCATCCAGGGTGCCTTTCTGTCTGGAGTTTACATGTTCTCCCTGTGCATGCGTGGGTTTCCTCCCACAGTCCAAAGACATGCAGATTAGGTCAACTGGCTACTCTAAATTGCCCATAGGTGTGAATGCGAGCACGTGTGTCTGTTTGTCTGTGTTGGCCCTGTGGTGGACTGGCGACCTGTCCAGGGTGTACCTCGCCTCTCGCCAGAAGTCAGCTGAGATTGGCTCCAGCTTCCCCGCAACTCAGATGGATAAAGCGGTATAGATAATGGATGGATGGATGTCCCAAACCATAATGAGCAATTCTTTAAAAGAAGCTCACCTTCCTTTCCTAGCCAGAACTTTCTGGGATTCTGGGTAGTGAACCAAGATGTCATTGAGGTCTTTCTTATCCAGCACAAAGAGGTTAGCGAATCCATGAGCTGCCACATTAGCTGTTCTCCTGTTGCCTCCATTTGCTGAAGACTGCAGAAGACTAAAAGACAGTTCATTGTAACATCACAGACATGCATTACGCCTTTAGTTGAACTGCACATTTGCATGTAGGGTAGGGAAAAATTTACTTAGTATTACCTCACCTGATCTCACCGAACACACAGCCTGCCTTCAATGTCACAAACACTATCTTGTTGTCTGGCCCACCAACAACCTGCACCTCTCCAGCTTTGATGATGTACATCTCTTTACCAATGTCGCCCTGTTGAACAGAAATGGGTAAAAGGGCTTTAAACACTGTTACTCTTTCTGAAATATGAACTGACATTGACATAAATGAACCAACCTTCTTACACACAAAGTCTCCTGGCAGATACACTATAGACTTCAGCCTCAGCAACATGTCCACAAGCATCTGGTTATCACATCCCTGTGGCAGTACACCAGCATCAATCACTCTTACTTTCTTTTTTATTGTTTCTGTCCTGATGGTCTGAACATGAGCCTAAGAATAAATCAGTCTCACCTTAAACAGATCGATCTTCTGGAAAGTGGTGAAGTTGATGTCCACAGCGATGGCTGTTCTCATTACCAATGGCATTTGTTCCAGCAACTCTGACTCATCTGAGGTAAAAAGTGGAAAAAGACATTCTGCACATCAATAAGCCTTCACATACAGCATTCTGGTGTCCTCATGATTCTTAAAGTGGGGTCTTTAACATATCTTTGGAGTTAAATATTATCTGCCAAAAGTTTAAAAAGCCCTGCCATATGCTATACTCTGTGCTCCAAACATGATCCGTTATTATAGTACACCGTATATAGAATCATGAATTTATTTGGTTAATTTGGGTAGATCCCATGACTGCCTGAGACCTACTGCTAGACCCCTAACTTCTCTGCTGTATGCTTGTATTAGAATCTCATTATTTTTTTTGTACCACTTTTATTTGTAAGTCACTTTGGGTACAAGTGGCTGACAAATAAATATCAATGATAATTATGATATTTACAATATGCAGTACATGAAAGAGGTTGCAATTAAAGGTATACAAGGGCACCCCTTCAATTTCAAGATTTAAATTCAGGAACTTTGCATAGGTAGAGTTAAACAAGTAGTTCTTACCCAGCATACCCTGTGAGTCCCAAGTGTAGTTGTACCATGTACGGACTCTGTGTTGTACCAGCTTTGGAATATGATTTGTCACCATATAGGCTACACATGCATCCATAGAAGCACGGAAGTACGTCTGACCAGCAGTGGCAGCCCCAATGACATCTCTCATCTGTAATATGCCATATTCACAAAAACATTATTTATGGTTCTGCCATTTTCAATACAATTTATTTATATTATAATTTTTTTAAATTCGAAATAATAAGAGCTATGGATTTAGGCTTGTTGAATGAGTTCTGATGAATGACTTATTCTGTGAAGTCCACAGAATAAATCTCAAGGAAAAACAGTTATATGTCAGCTGTGGGAAGCACATGGATATTGATGCCTGAATGATTCCTGTGGGAATTCTATACCATCTATTTTTTACCTGTCCAATTAAACTTGAGAAGACAAAGACACCAACAAAAAAGTTTGCCAACTGAAATGTGATCTCAAAAACAGTGGTAGGCTCAGGTAGTCCACCAATGTTGATCAGGGTCCGCACAGCAAAATAGTAACAGCGCAAGTACCTACAGAAAAGAAAATGGCTTTTAATCCTATTCTATAGGCAATAGCATTATTATATTTAACAAGATTTTGGTTTGTGTGTTAAACAGCAATATTAGTGAATAAATCAAACACTAAAGCTGATCAAAAAAGAAAAAAAGTTTAGGGACAAAATGTCTACCTGGCCAAGAACGATGGACAAAAAAAATGCACCAAAAATATAGCTGGTCATCTGAAAGATTTGACCAAATAAGGTGTCTGGAAATGGTAGCTCTGCGATCATCAACAGGGTTTTCTCTGAGTAGAAGAAACACCTCAGGTAGCTATGAGAATATGAAAATCCAAAAAGGCTAATGATATTAAATAGTTTATGCAACATAAGATATTTAGCATGCGACTTGTTTTTTCAGCAAAGAGGGAGAATTATCAGACAGAGATCAAGTTCAGACCTGGATAAAAACCAAATATTAACCCAGACCCGGCTTCATCTTAATCAGTTTTAAAAATTTTGTCTTCAATTTTTTATTATATTTGATAAAATTGAATAAAATATATTTTACAAAAATTGTATACAATTTTGTTTGCTTTCAAAAATGACAAGAAAAAAGAAAATAAAAAATACAAGTAAAATATAGTTAAAAATATACCTTTAAAAATTCAGTTCTTGCTAAAAAAAAATGTTGTGGAAAAAATGTATGAGATATTAAACATTCATATTATTTAAAGGCCTGAAGGAACTATAGGCATAAAGTTTTTGAAAGGCTCCATTTCTTAAGTTACAAAAAAATTTAAAAGTAAAGTGACATACGCATTGCCATGGCCGCTGTAGACCCACTTGGTTGTATTAATGCCTTGGTATGCAGATGCCACATAGTAAAGGCAAGAGTTGATATGAAGGGCAAACAGGAGATACCCAATGGTGCGAATTACTCTGATAAAGAAACCAGATAGAGCTAAAATCATTATGAAACACCAAAAAAATATAAGTGATATAACTTTGTGATTACGTACCTCCAGATATATGCCTTTGTCATGATGCCCTCAAGTCGATCACTGAATTCAAAGAAAGCCTCATACTTAAAAGAAAGTTAGGATCAGTTATTTTTCCATTGACATAATAACACCAGCAAATTAGAAAGACTTCAGGTATCACATACCCTCATAAGCCGATTAATTCTGAAAACGGACTGGAATCCAAATGGAATATACAAGAATTCCAGGGGCATGACTGATATCAGGGCGTGCTTAGCAGAGAAAAATAAATATTAAAATGTTAAAAATCACAATTGAAATTCACAATGATATATATGAAAAACACTTTAGGCCCCACTTTGATACCTGAAATTTTGGAGAGGCTCGGTAATTCTTCTTAATAACAGCTCGGTCATACTGACAAAATTAAACAGAATAATATGTTTTTGAGGGATAATACATTATTAATATCTAAATTAGACAAAGTGCATGCAATCTGTGCTGTGTTAACACACAATTAATGTTACTGCTAGTGTTATTTTGGTTTGTGCTTACGATGATATCTCCAGCCTTGCAGAACTGCAGCCTTGGCTGGAAAATGATCATGTCGAGGATATAGATCAGGTCAGTTAGGACATCTGCAGTAAACCACAGAGGAATTGAGCCAGGAGTGTGACAGGGGAAAGCCATACGAACTGGTATGAACCAAAGGTTATAGTTGAAGGCAATAGTCACCAGGCTAAGCCAAGTGATGTACCGCCGATCTAGAGATGGTCACAGATCAGTGAGCAAGAGCATCAGGAATAACAGTTATTAAATTTAGTGCGTTTGTATTCGAAATGGATTTTAAGTACTTTATTGATGATGTGTTTATAACCTGTGAATGAATCTATGGATGTGCCCAAAACTTTATCCATTGTCTCTTCAATAGGTTTCAGCATTGAGTCTATACAGGTGCATTTGACTTCCGGACAAAAAGAAGCAAATTTTTTCTTAGCTTCTTCTACCTCTTCTTTCTTCTCATCTTTTATTTTATCATCTTTCTTTTCGTCCTTCTTCTCTTTTTTCCCCTTGGCTTTTGCTGCTGCTTTCTTTGCCTCCTCCTCCTTCTTAATCCTCTCATCCTCTTCTCTTCTTTTTCTCTCATCCTCTTGCTTTTTCAAGAAATCCTTTTTTCTCAAAATGGGTGCTATTTTAGGCAAAATACAAAGCAATAATTATTATAGATAATGCTACCGGTAAAATATTTAAACATTTCCCTTTTTCTTTTTTTAAAGATGAATATTGACACTCATTGATATTCATTCTGCATAGATATTTAGATGTGTGATGGCATTTTAAAGGATGTTCCATACACTCTAAAACAGTTATTTATTAATGTGAAATGTTTTGTACTTACTGACTGGAGGGCTGTGCTCAGGTGAGGATGCATAAGGGTCTATGACTTTTTCTTTGTACATTTGTGTACGTTGCTGCATATGGTGGACTATTTTTAGAAGTTGTGCATCAGAGTACTTGTTTATTACAATTGGAAGTGGTGGAGACGGCTGGGCTTCTTGCCTAAATGAGCCCAGAAAAGAACATGTAATATCAATTCCGTTAATTGACCTTTTTTTAAGATAAAAAACATTCAGGTTGTGTTTTTCCTGCTTATGTATAAACATGGACATAAGTTGAAATCAGTCAGTTCTTAATGTATGATTTCCATTTAGAAGAAAAATGTAAAGGTATAGTTCTGTTTGTTCTTGTCTCTCTCTGCAGATGAAGATATACACATGGGTGCACTGTGGGAATGGTGCAGGATTTCCCTCTACATGGCCTGGTTATTTATCTAATTGATATTAGATTCACACAAAGTCACTTTTTAAAAGACTTTATCTAATTGCACTACTTTACAGTCTTCTGGTGACTGCAGTGTTTTACTGTCACTTTTGTGAGTGCTGTTGTCTACTTATTGTTGAAAGTATGTGGTTGTGCGTTTTCTGTTTTGTTAATGCCCCTTGGACTATATGGAATGATATTTCATTGAGCTGTATACTTTGTATACAGAGGAATAACAATAAAAGTAATCTGAATTTTTTAAAACTATGCACATTGTCATCAAGACATACTGCCCACAGGAGACAGTATAAAACAACACTTATCCTTCTCTAACTAAATAAGACTCTCTGACACTGAAGGATAAATGTGAAGATGGACGCTTCATTACAGTAAGAACCACTGCTGCACTCCCATCACTTTAATTTAGGCTTAGTTTTTCTTTTTTTCTCTTCCTGTCTGATTGCTTAAATTTTAAGTAGCTCCCCCAGCAGCTTCTTAAGTCCCTTAAAGCTGCAAATCTTGTAATCTCTTCTTTGCTCCTCACATCAGTAATCCTTTTGCTTCCTGGTAGTCAGATATAGACCTGAGGGTAATGTTTGTGTTTGCTGAATGCAAGATTGTTGGACCACTTGAAATCAGTTAACAAAAAAGATCATTTATCCTCAGGAACTGGGGAAACTGGAGCCAGGAATACAACCTGGATGGGACACCAGTCTTTTGCACTGCACCATTAACACACATTCATTCACACTTAGGGCCAGTTTAGTATATTCACCTGCTGGTATATTTTTGGAAGCTGGGAGAAAACTGACAGACAGATAGTAACTTGAGCTTACTGGAAAAGGGTCACTATCATTGTGCTTGGCTATGAGGTGCATGTGTAATAAAATAATTGCAGAAATTTTCCAGTCTTACTCTTCAGCTGGTGGTTGCTCTTTTTCAGACTTGGAGAGTTTCTCTTCTGGTTTTGGCGCTGCAGCAGGTGCAGGTGTCGGGGCTGGACCTGGTTATAGACAGAAATAAGACACGTGAGCCAGAGAGGGGCTTTCCACTGCTGTGTGATTACTGGCATTGCTCCTACAGGCAGTGTTGTCACCTCACAGATGGAGCAGTAACATTTAACTGGAAGCACAACTGACTCTGACCACGTTATCAACACTTAACACAACAATATAAAGAGGAAAAGAAATACACTGGCTTACATTCAGCTTTTTTTAAAGATGGCTATGGGGAAAAATTCTTTACATGCTCTGTTGGGTTTTATGGAGTAGTATTCCATAGTAGTAGTTTAATAGTGGTTGACTCACCAGGGGTTTCTTCTTCTTTCTTGGCTTCATTTGCTTTGACTGCAGGCTTTTCATCCTATAATTAGCAAAGATCAACTATGAAAATGTCTCTTTCTGATTTGGATGATTATAAAATTAAATCTCTTTTTAGGTAATTAGAATTCATTAGGCCATCATTGAGTAATTTTGCAGGACAAACTGAGTTAAAAACAGAAAAAGAACTGCCATGATTTTGACATCTTTAGTACCAGCAACCAATTGCGTGATGCACCATAACTACAACTATAATTCAGTCATAAAGCTAATGCATCCTACCTTAACAGGCTGAGTTAGTGGAGCTGGTGCAGGAGCTGGGGTAGGTGCTGGAGTTGGGGTAGGAGCAGGTGTTGTGGCTGGTGAAGGAGCTAGCCTGGGGCCCCTGATCAGCTTCTTGAGTGTGCTGAACATGTCAGTGACCAACTGCTTCTGTTGCTGTCCGGAGATCCTTTATAAACTTATTCTTTAGCTGCTGCATAAAGCTACAGTCCTCCTTACACACAGGCCTGATTAGTGCTTTTAAACCTCTAATCCCCACTCATGATTACCACTCCCTCAATGTCAGATGAGGCAATATGCAAGGGTTTTGGTAAACTGCATTGTACTCAGTAATCTTAGTGGTTTAAATTCAATATGTTATGTTGAAATAACCTAATTCAAGTTAATAAATATCCAGATGGTCAGCACACAACACAAATAGAACCCCAGAATCTATGAAGGGACCCTTTAATCAATATTAAATCAATCAATCAATATTATCAATATTAAAATTATTCATTTAATATATGAATAATTAATATTAAATATATTCATTTAATATATCAATATTAAATGAGCATTAAATGTTAAATGATATAATGTTAAATGATTTATTATTAATCAATATTAAATGAGGGAAGTAGTAGCTCAGTGCTTAATACGTTGGACTAGCTAAATTGTATTAAAAAAAGAGAGAGACTTATGTATGTTGCCCTGGATGAGGGTGTCTGCCAAGTGACGTAAATGTAAATGATTTAGACACAAATCTAAAATTCAGGAGAGGGAAGAAAGGATAATAGATGGAAATAGTAGTTTAATACTGACTGGCATGGGTCAAAGCATGTCCTCATCCTCAGTAGTCACTTTATCCTTGCCAGGTCTGGGTCGTGGTGCATCCAGAGACAATCATGGTAACACTGCATGTAAGGCGAGAGAACATACATCAAATAGGATGTCAGTCCCATCACAGGGTATCATACACACATTTGCACACATTCATTCACAATGGGCATTTAGACATAGCCAATCAAGCATAGACAGTGGGAGGAAACTGGAGAACCAGGAGGGAACTCATGCAAACATGGGGAAAATGTGCAAAATTCATCATAGACAGGAATCAAAACTCAGAATTGAATCAGGGACCATGGCGCTGTAAGGTGACAATGCGACCCGCTGCACTGCCATGCCACCGGACAAATTATGTGCAAGATCAAATAAAGAATCCAGTTAAAGTGGACACTTTCTAACTTTAAGTTCTGAGGGAGAAATTGTGAATAGTGTTGTAGAATAATCTTCTGCAGTGGCTGGTTGGTGTTTTTTTCAGATCAGTGATGTTACAGTGATTGTTGTCATTGTGACTGTACACCCTTCAAAATACATAAATGTACTTTATTCATGCATTATTTTCACAAAATAGACAAATGCCTTTAAAGGCATATTGGGCCCATTCCTAGACTCTCTGAGTTGGTATATGATCCTAGTTAGACGTTTCAGTCAGAATAGGTTCACCAATGAATCAACTATACATCTATGAGAATTACTATAAATTATAAAAACTATATTTAAGAGTGAGAATAGTACAAGTTGAACAAGCATGTTTTAAATCAGGATTTAAAAACAGTTATTGAGTTATTGAGAAATAACTATTATTCCTGAGTTTAGGAGCGTTTAGTAGGCTCACTAAGGTACTCTGAAAAAGATAATGTTTCAGCAAAGAAGAAGATCAGCAAGACACATCACAGCTAAACTGTTCCTAGTTTTAAACAATATGAACAGGACTTTGTATTCCATTTAGAATGTAATAGGTAGTTAGTGTAGTCTGGAGTAATGTTTTACTTTTGTTTTATGATTGCATCTGACATGCTTTAATAATTAACTCAAAACTAAATATGTGTATATGTACAAAGATTAAGTGTATCATCAGTGTATGAGTTGGATAAACAAAAACATACTCTACTTTTTATATCCCAAATGGCTAATTAAGCAATGAAGGTTATTAGCTTACCTCAAATGATAAAATATAATACATGTTAGAATACAGCTTAGTCAGGTCAATCTGTGGTCTCAATTGGCATAGTGTTTAGACTAGTGATCTTTTATCATTAAAACCTAGCCTAACTTGTATAAAAAAAAATCCTAATTGTATTAGACGATTTTACAAACAAACAAACAAATTAAGGAAAGAAAGAAAGAAAGAAACTTTGCCAGTATGGTAACACACACAGTAAATAATTATTGTTCACAGAATTAAATATGATGTCACTGCCTGATGCAGAAAAATTAGTTCATGCTTTTGTTACCTCTAGGTTAGATTATTGCAATGCCT
>JAQQZR010000033.1:13505492-13520574 GCA_030068235.1 Notoglanidium macrostoma
GTGAAGCTGCTTTGAGACAATGTCTGTTGTTAAAAGCGCTATACAAATAAAATTGAATTGAATTGAATTGAATTAAATATCACTTCATATTGATCAGTGTTAGTGTTGGAAAGAATACAAATCACACTGACTTGATTAAAAGTACTGCTAATGTAGTAATAATTCACTTGAATATAGGAAGCGATCAAGAAAATAACTCAAGCAAGTGCAAATAAGTCATCTGTTGAAAGACTAAATTGAAGGCCCTCTATACAGGAAGTATCAGACAATCAGTTCAGCTATAGTTATTATATCATTATCACAATGATTAGATTGAAATAAAACCTATTGGCCAAATCTCAACACCTTATTTCCTCAAAACCTTAGATCATTAGAACCTTACTTCCTGAAGCTAAATTTATGTTCTGAAGTGCCAGTCATATCAACCCTCTGCATTCATCTGCAACTTGTGAAAGGAATTTGTGTTCTTTGTTTGTATATTTGTTCAGCATTATTTGGTTGTTTATTTGGAGCCATTATTTGGAATGGTTCATGATTTGATAAATAAAAGGGGAAAAGACGCAAACAGGATACTTTGGACAGAAGGCGTGGGCTGACTTACTTTGTTCTCCTGGGGTGTTGTGACGCAATGAATGCTGCTGTCTATCACTCAAAGCTGCTCCATAACAATCCCACTCATACGGACTGAGTAATGTTTACAGTACAGGAACAGGCTGGCCAGCATGTAAAAATGAATGTTCTTGTGCAAAGTGCCAAATGAGTCATGCCTTTAATTGGATTGAATATCCAATATATCCACTCTCTGTTGTTGCCTGGGCATGTTGTACAAAGCTTGCCAAGGAGATATACATGGGCTGGTTTAAATGGCAACTGCAACAATGATTACCACTAAAAATATGTCAGGAGCTCCAGTGACGGTAAATTTGACTTCATCCATTTGGCACAAATATAACAGGAAACTTTTTTTCTTGATAGTTTCATAGAGGATGTTTAATTTAACCCTATACATGTATGTATATGCTGATGTTATAAGCATTGGAGGATTATTGGAGGAGTCCAATAATCCTTATTGGAGGAGTAAGTTGGTCTGTTGGGTATCCTCTCAGTAACCATGCTCCACAGAAGCTTAAAAAACATTGTCAGCCTTACTGGGAAAGGAGCATGAAATTGTCAACCACAGAGGAAAGGTGATAGATGCCATCAAAGCCTTCATTAAGTTTTTGTATGTGCTTTTGTTGCTCTGCACACAGTCTTGTGTAGATCTCAAAGGATTATATCAACCTCAGATATAAAATATATATTAGTGTGGTCAAAATCTGTTTTGGAGTTTTTGTTTTATTAACAAATCAGGAATATTATTAAGTTTCAGGCTACAATTTTATATGACAGAGGACCAACCTTTATGCTAATTACATTGAATGTGTATTTCATGTATCCATTATATAGCTGTAAAAAGAAATAATGGTGTAAAAGAATTGATGTAGTAAGATATTTATCCAGCTGGGGGCAGTCTAACACCATTTTTGGCTTCAAACTTGCTTCAGGGTAATCTACCACCATACCACCATAACTTACTGTACCGTTTTACCATACAGTTTCTTCAGTCTTGTTTTGGTCTTAAAATGAATTAAACAGTTATATAGTACCAACAGCAATCCACTATCTCATGCCACATTCCCAGTGGGGCCAGATTAGGCATAAAACATAATATCCCTTCACATGCAGAAGAAAAAATATATTGACTGCCACTATCTTGGTATTTTTGGAACAAAATCAGGGGGAGGTTATCCTTTGCCAAGAGGTTTCATAATCATAAGTCATAAGTTATCACAAGTGTTATCCTGATATATTTTGATAAGTTTATTTAAATGCTGTCTCTTTTCGTCACTTTAGAGAGAGAGAGAGAGAGCAAGAGAGGGGCCCAAGTCCTCATTGTGTGTGTGTGTAAGCTAGTTGTTTCCTTTATGTAATCTCTCAGCTGTTTGTAGTTATATGAACTATTATTTGACCCAAGAGCATTGATTTTTTTTTCTATTTACTAATACGCACAGTGTTCCAGTCTGTAGGTTTTATAGGTTTTTCTCAGGCTGGCTCAGACAGAAATGTCATGTGAGCCATCTGAACAAAGCTTTCACATCATGTTGCTCAATCTTCAATGTAATGTCACACTGGCCTATTTTCAATAGGGTTCTGAACTGGTTTAACACAATTCCATGTGTATTGTGTCAAGCAGCAAGAGTCCTATCTAACTTTTACTGAATGCGTGAGGTAATAGGTTTATTGCAGTGTAAGTATAAGCACCATTCACACGCATATTCAAACGCTCATTCACGCCAAGGGGCACCTTAGTGTTGTCAATACACCTACTGCCTTGCTTTTGGAGGTGGAAGAAAACCAGAGATCCCAGAGGAAATCCACATGGACACAGAGAGAACATACAAAGAAATTGGACAGATGGATCGAACCGAGGACCCTGGAGCTGTAAAGTGACAGCACTGCTTGCTGTGCTACATGGGTTACAAGTTACACCAATATAAACAGAACACTTAAAAAATTACTTAAAAAAAATTACTTTCCTTCAGTTAAAACTTTGCTGCAGTATCATAAGAAGGTAAAGGTTTTCTAAAAAAAAAAAAAAATTCTGGGAACCATAACATATTTTAAGAAACTGTTCATCTTACATAAAACTGTTGGACTGGAAGATGCTTTAGATAATCCCAACACAACAGAAAAGTGCACAGTGTATGGCTTTTACTGATATTGATGTAATGGCTACTCATAATGTGTATTCATTTCTACCAAAAGTATCTTCCAGTGAAGCAAGTTTTGCATTTTCACAACTTCCTTGCTCAGCCCGATGCTTGGTCTTATTGGTACAAAAATAGAAACCACATAGTACAAGGCAGTTGGGTTGCTTTCACACTTCTACCCTTTCCTAACAGTTGCAAATTTTCTAATATATTCAGACAAATCATAAAATTGCCAGTACTAAAATATGAAGCGGTAGTTGTTTTTCAGCACAAGGTCCAACAACTTTTATATTAACTGTGAATTTCAGGATGAATTTAAAATATGCTAACCCTCAACCTGCTGCTGTAGAGATCCTGTTTGACCAATTGCACTACAACTAGTTAGTTTCATTGTTTATAGTCTTCCAAAAGCCTTATCCCAGTTTCTTGGGAGGCTTCCTTATTTCTTCAGAGTCTCCAAAAATGAAAATGAAAGATGAGGAGCACTAAAACATATACTTTGTGTGTGGATTTCATGCCATCTGGGAGCTCTGAGCTAATATCCTCAGTTTATTTACCTCTGTAATCTGTTTGCTCACCTTTCTTCCTTTTTGCAGTATATTATGAGGGTATTCGGGTTACAGACGGCAACTGCAATCAGTCAGCTGGAGAGTAAGTTTGAAAGATGTACTGGATAGAAGGGAAATAGGGTCACAACTAGACTTTGAAGAAAGGGAGGAGATTTGGCGTTCTTCTGGGCCTGTGTAGTCTGCTTTGCTATAAGTGTTATAGCAGAAGTACAGTATCTTTTTCCACAATCTGGAAAAGTTATTATATAAAATGTCATGAGTATAGATGAGGTACAGAATTCACCCCCCCTTGAACTTTTCCACATTGTGTTTCAATCTGGAACTAAAATGTCCTAATCCACTCTTTACCTGGACATTTTTGGCAGATGATTTTTTTTACTCCAGACACAGTTACAGTTGTACCATGCTCTTCAGATTTCTTAACAGTGGATTTAATGTTGCTCCACAGGATATTCAAATTTGGGACATTTTTATAACCAAACCCTGATTCAAAGATTTCAAGAACTTTGTACTGGACTTGTTTTGATACCACCTTGGTCTTCATGATGTTTGTTTGCTCAAGTTTCTCATGAACTCTGGTTTCTCAGGAACAGGTGTATTTATATGGAGATCATGTGTTACTTTTATTGCACACAGGTGAACACCATTCAGCTAATTATGGGACTTCTGACAGCAACTGAGTGCACAAGAACTAATTAAAGCCCAGAAATAGTTGTTTTTAATCACAACTTTTACATTTTTATTTGTAAATAAATTTCCAAATTATATTGTGTCTTCCCTCCACAATATTATAGCCTTTTTTTTCTTCCCTTCACAATATTATAGTCTATTTTATGTAGATTCATATCAGATAATTCCAATAAGTCAGTTTCAGTTCTAAATTTGAACACAAAATGCCAGACACTGTAAAGGTGAGGTTAAGCATACAACCAGTAAGGATAAGTAGAAATACAATAACTGATAACTGTTTCATTGCAGAGGATATTTATTTTTTTGTGACTGTGGGAGGATTGTTTGTGTGTGTGTTTATGTGTGGAGTTCATCTGTGTCACTTGCACCCTGCTGCCTTTTCTCACCCCTTCTTTAAAGTATAATCATCTGCTGAGTAGGTCATCTGATGATGTGATCTTTGATCTGCTGCCATGGATCACTCTGTGTGTGTGTGTGTGTGTGTGTGTGTGTGTGTGTGTGTGTGTGTGTGTGTGTGTGTGTGTGCATGTGTGTCTGTTTTAGATTTTGTTGGCTGTGTGAATGTATGTGTCCCTGCATGTTTTTACATCTGTTCCTGTCATAATGCCAGATTTCCATCCAGGACCATGGGCAATGGAGCTCCAACTGTGCCTGCCTGGCACACACACACACACACACACACACACACACACACACACACACACTTCCTGCTCCCATGCCCTGTTCCCGTGAGAGTATTTCTGTGTGCCAACACTGGGACAGGAAGTGCTTGGTTTCCCCCTGTGCTGTTCTCTGTCCTGTGTCCCCCTTGGGAGAGAAAGGGCCCTTGATGCATGAACCAGTAGAAGACACTTGCATTGTTTTATGAAGGAAGTCACGCTGCTTGTTTTGCACTTTTTCCTACTTTTTTGTTATATATCATGTATTTCTCTATATAAACCTGTGCCATATCCTCCCTCCTCACTGCTTTCCATTCCATCTGCCTTTCCTTTTTCTGTCATTTCTCGTATCTGGAATGTTGGAACATTGTGGAAAAACGTTTAACCTACTTTTGACACACCAGTGGAGTAGGACATTGTCTAGTGTTCTGCTGCAAAATGTGTTTGCCTGCTATGATAAACTCAGAACACACAAGTGCGTGATAACATTTGTTCACATGACTACTTGACAGAATGCAGGTCTTCTTAGCTTTATCATTATGCGCATGTGTTTATGTTCCCCACTTGTATGCAGTGACTCTGAAGCTTTCATACAGACCTCATATCTGTGTGTTTGCTGCATAGATGATGTAATATACCAGAACTTGGCGAAAGCCTTGTTTGACACTCTGTGTTTTTGAACTACAGTGACATTACTCCATACACATACATATGTAGACTAGATGCCTGAAACTGGTAATACATGTGAGACGGTCATAAATATGAGACATTATGACCCGCTCAAAACACTCGCTCCCACTTTCACCAATCTTTTTCAGCCTCCCCGCTGGTGAATATAATTTACTACAACTGTTTTAAATCATCTCCATGTCTGTGCTAGACACATTATCCTGCATTACATCTATAATCTGTATATTCTGCAGTATGTCTAGGCTTTATGCTGTTTATGCTCTGGCACACATTCTTCAAACTGGGTAATTTATAATGCTTTGGGAACTGCTTTCAGGATGTGAATTCCAGCATAATTTTTGGCTGCCACTTTATCAAACTAATGCATCAAGAGCACAGATCTAGTCTAAGTTTTTGAAACTTTGTCATGAAGACATGTTGCTCTTGGGGAATAGCTGCTAAAGCAGATAGCAAATTTAAGTGATTTCAATACTAGTTCGAAGGCTTGACTTCAATGCTATGTAGTCTTTGGTTTGCCCATTATACCCATTCATTTGTGTTTCCATAGCTTTAAAAGATTCAAAAACACATTACTTTTAGTCATTATGTACATTTTCATTAGAAACATAATAAAATAATTAAAATCTCTGTTTTGAGATGCAAGCCTGTATGTTTTGTTATGGTCATGAAACATGAAGGCTCACCTTCTACTGACTTAAACTGCTCTTAATTAATGTTAATATTTTGATAATACATGCACCATGTCAGAAAGACACACAAAAAAGAAAAAAAAATGCTTATTTTTCCTTTAACTTTCTTCTCTTAAGAAGTCAAGAAGTGACTCCCAGAGCCAGCAGCGCCATTCCAGCTGTTAAAATGTGCAATGAAACATTCTGTTCTCACAGTTTGCGTTAAAATAAAGACACACATCTGCAACTTATTCATCTATTGATCATCAGACAGGTGACTTTGAACAGATGCTTACCACTGGAAAATCAGATTTGAGCAATGAAAAATGGAAATTCTGGACTCTTGAGTCTTTTTTGTTTTCAATTGAGTCTCCCACAATGGAAAAAGGGATTATGCATGAATAAAATCAATAGCCAGCCATGATGTAAAAAACCCCCCAAAAAAACCTATCAGCAAGGTACCAAGAACAAATACAGTCTGTGTCCTGACTGACTCACTGCAGTAAATCCCCTTTCCTGATGCTTGCAGGTTACTCAGGGCTAGAGTTTATTAAGGAGGAGCTTTGAATGCTAAAGCAGCTGCCTTGGAAAATCCACTGTCAGATGAAGGAAAGGGTCTAAGTTTATAAGAGAAGTCTAAACCAGGACAGGACAAAGCTGGCTGCAGTGTTCTGGAGCTTTGACATGTCTCCTCAGTCCAGAACAAAGAATAACAACATCTGGAGCAGTTAATTGTCCCAAAACTAAACAAATGAACTCATTGTCTTTGAATAAATTGGGCCCTGTGTAATGTCTGATTTAGATTAAGTCCAATTATAGCACCTTTCTATTTTCCATGCCCATGGTCCTTATTTGGGTCACTTTCATATAAAGATGCTGTTATAACAGCACTGCAGCAGTGGTACTGTTTATTTGGCTGTGTGTAAACTTTGCCTGCACTGTATAGTCAATCTACCTTTAACCTACATGACTGTATCAAAACAACAACTATTTTACTGGATCAGTTTCCAGCAAGATTTGTAAGTTATGAAAATACTGAATGTCTTTGCAGTCGAACACTGGCTGTTTGTACAGAATAACTTAATTTGCACACACTTACATTTTGAATCCAGAAAGAGTTCTCAGTTTTGATGATACATTCATGCTTTGGAATCTCATTGAGTCTGAGTTATGATTGTCATAATCTATGTTTTGAGGGGTGTTTTGTCAAGATTCAAGGCTTTCTGGCAGCAAGAACCAAAATCTTAGATCCAGCTGCTGTGATAGAGTTCCAACTCCCTAACAGCTGGTACAGGGAAAGCAAGCAAAAGAATTACTTTGCTATTATTTCTGTTATTGTATGTCTCTATATCTGCTTCTGTGCCTCTGTATCTCTTTCTCTCTCATGTACTTTCTCCTATCTAAATATAACAACTGCCAGAGCATCCATGTTGCCTGCTGTGGCTGGATGCTCAGCTCAACTGTGGGCTCTTCAACAAGGTGATTACAGATAATTAATCTGTTAATGAATGACCAAGGTTAGGCCACTTCTACAGTATGCACTATTGAACTAAAGGGAAAAGAACATTACAGGCATTAGAGTAGTCTCAGCTGTGCTACATTTCTTGGAGTGTTGTACAGTGTGTACAGTGTCTGGTATATCCAGAAAAGCATGCATCAAACTAAAAGTTACAATAGCTGATTTAGTTTATTTCTTTCTAGTACCAATACTAGTACACTAGTACAAACTATTACCTGAAAAATATGGAGAACAGCACAAGTGTATTATGTGCTTGAGAAATCCTTTTGGAAACCTGAGCCTCTATTTGTGAACCCCTTCACTCCACCCCCATCTCAGTCTGTTCAGAAAGAAAAAGCAAGGCTTTAATCGGTAAGTGCCCAGCACAGCCAGACACTAACCATGCTGTGATTTCAGCAATTTTCCATGAAGGAGCCACTTATTACTGATGAAGAGGATGAAGCTGGATGTGGAATGACATTGCACCTGGGTGTGTATGTAAAAACACCGTCAGCTTTGAATGGCCTTAAATGTCTGCCTTTACTTTGCTTTGTCATGTAAATATTTAAATATGTTTTTATCACTTAGAGAACCAGGTGGGGCAATGCTTAGGATCAACCACTTTCATAGTCAGTCTAGCTAAGTCCTGTGCAGCTAAGGATGCTTATGATGCTAACTAGCCAGAGGTTACAACTTAAAAACTCATGAGAGCTCATTACAAAGAAATGGCACAGAGAAGGCACTCTTGACCACTGTAATAACCCAGCATGAGCCAAACTTTGTGCGCTTATAGAATTTTAACTTAGATTCCAAGCAGCTGAATGGCCAAATGGGCAAAAGCACAGTCTAAAATGTTATAAAACGTAGGTTGCATATGGGAGACACAGGAATCTGATACCCACTGCTGTAACAAGCTGCTTGTGTAATATGATAAGACAAAAAGTCACTCTTGATAAGTGAAATGTAATAGTCATAAATTGCCAAATGCAATAAATCAGTGCCTGCTGAGAGTAGATGCTTATCTAAGAGCATCTAATAGGTTTCTGAAAGCATAGATATGGAGGGTTTTAAGGAGTAAAAAATTATTTGAATCTTGTTGATCTCCTCATACTTAAACACTAAAGAATTAATGTTGATTCATTTAGACTAATCTTGCCTAATCCACTTTTAAATACCTGCTGTAGATGTGATGAACAGATGTAATGGGAAGGTTTACAGTATCAGGCATTCTGTTGTGACTGCCTTGGGCTAGGCTCCTGTACTGAGCTTAGATAGATTTGTGCTGTGCAGCAGGAAGCATTTCATAAAAAGTTTGAGCTTCCAAAATTGACAAGGAATGTGTAAAATGTATCTTTCAATGTAGAAGTGGTCTTTATTTTCAGTCATGTCATTGGCTACCTACATGAAGACGTGTTCTTGAGCTTGTAAAATGCATTTCAGTGAGGCTGAGGATATGAATGCCTGCATCACATGAGCACATAATTAGATGTTTACCTTTGTTTTGCTGTGATTTTCAGTTTTTTTCCTTCTGAAAATATCAACATATTGAAATATTGTATCCTTTCTTGCACATGATGTATGATCTCTGTAGACCTTTTTGGTTTGCATTGACAGATTGGACATGGAATAGCTATTAAAGCCTGGAGGAATCTTATCACTTTTTTTTTCCTCTTTGACATCATGCTTTGGTTTATCCCTTTCTGACTCCAACCTTTCATTCCCTGTCACCTGCACATGTTAATTATTGCAGTGTTTATCTGTGCTATGTTCAATTATGAAGGGTGTTGCCTAAGTAGCAGCTTCATCTGAAGCTGGCTGCTTCAATGGGCAGATTTTTAAAAAAAGAAAAGTACTGTGTAAGTGACATTCTTCACTTGCATATGCATGAACTACATAAGCTAGCTACAAGCTATGAGATTGTGTTTTTTGTGTGAGTTTGAGTTTTGTGTGTAATTTTAGCGACAGGATGACCTCTCACAATACACAAACACACCGGCCTAACAGTTAGGTAGCTATGTTTGTCAAAGTTTTCATACAACTCCATTCCAGAGAACAGGATTGTGGAGTCTAAAATGAATGTCCAAGAGGTCTGTAGACAAATCGTCAACTTTCTTTTTGTTTGTGTATCGTATTATTTCTGTCACCTCACCTCTTGGTAATATCTAAAACAATTTAACTTAAAAATTTTTATGCATAACTTGAGATTGTCAGAAAGACTGTGTCAGCTGAATGGTGAGTTTCATAGACTTTAAGCTCTATTCAAGTGGAACAGTGATTTACTGTAACTTTCTTGAAGTCATGAATATTAAACACATGGACCTGTCAGAAAGAGAAGGAGAAAGGAAGTGAGAGAGAGAGAGAGTGTGGATTCACAGAGAGAAACAGTTCATCAGAGGCCAGGCACAGAGCCCAAAATCTAATGTAGTTTTTCTCAGCGCAGAAACATTAGTGATCTTCCTCTCCTGAGAACAAAGGCAGCAGTCAGTCAGAGGAAGGTGGCTCGTTTTTTTTTTTTTAACTTTCTCTCATGAGACAACAAATCCTGTAACAGTTACTCTTCTCCCCCTCAGGGCTGGTGTTCAACTGCTTGAGGAAGAAGACAGGCCTTTTCCCGGCTGAAACAGAAGAATGAAAGCTTAGCAGGCACATAGACTTTATAACTTAGTCAACCATCTTGCTTCATAAATGGCCATCTAAGCATTTTTCTGAACTAAACCTTGGAAGATGGAAAGAAACAGAGGATGCTATGAATACAAAAATTGTAATAAATTGAATAGATTGCATTACCATATAGTGGATATGATCTGTGGCTTTAGATGTAGAACTATAGATTTTAGCTTTGCCATAAAGTCAATAAAAAGCCTAAAAATCCTGTAGGAGTTCATAGTAATATTCACTAACTCACTCTTTAATAACAACCCACTTGAGTGTTTAAAAGTATGCCTGATGAGAAATCTTGCATGGATGTCGCTTGTTCTTTTATTCCATTTATCAGTTTGGAGTATTACAGGGATACTCTTGGAGGATTACATGTACTCAAGCTCATGACTCTTGAGGTGAAATGTGATAGACTATTAGCAAGCAAGACTTGTTTATGGTGATGAAAGATAACTTTGCTTTTAATAGTGTCTCTGTAAGCGATGCAGTTGTGCTGCTACTGAAATGACAGAGTGAAGATTCAGTATCCCATTATCCTTCTGCATAATGTTATGTGCATCTGTATGGCATTCTGGAAAAGGATCCCATTTTTGCAGGTTTAGAGGCGGGTGCTCTGTATATGCCCCCCCCCCCCCCTCCTTTTTTTTTTATGAACACTGAAGTTTAAAGAGGGTAGCATGCTGTTTTTCTCAACCCAACTCTTTTATCAGTGCTATAAATGCAAAACGCCCTTGGTAATACATACTGTGCCATGTTTTATCGCTCTCTTAGTCAATTGAGAAAGCAACATATGCAGTGGTTGAATGTGCATTAATGAGTTTTTTTTCCACAAATAATACAGAATATGTTAAGTCCAATGCTACTATGCTCATAGCCTTAACAATTATTTCAATATTTCTATAACTCCTTACTTCTTGCAGTATTGCAGTGCTGTAATTTCGAGTTCTTTTACTGAGGCTTAGTAACAGACAGAGCAAGCTCATTTTATTATCTTGCAATCAAATGTTCCTGAGTAAAAATCTAGGCGAATGTTTCAGTCTACAGATTGAGAAGTCATTTCTTGTACCATCTAGACCAAGGACCAATGTAAGCAACGTAAGGTATTCCTTATTGCTACCTTCAGGACAAAGACCTGACAGACGAATGTGAGCTATTAATGAACATACAATGTCACAAAATATAATGAATATACTGTAGTTTAACCTGACCAGCAGATTTAGAGAGATTACTAATATCTCAGAAATGACAGATCTGAGGATTGATCATTCTTCAAATAATGCAGAGCCAAACAACATGCACACACCTCAGAGTAAAACCCTATGTCTGCAATACTGTGATATTATTGCTTTACTACTGTTCCCAGTGAGTTTTATTACTTCTGTTGTAAATGAATTCCTTTGCCACAGTAAATTGTCATAGGAGCTGACAATTTCAGCTGAAATTTGAATTTTTACCCCAGTATGTATTTACTCAGCACAGATTTGTTGGTATTCTTGCACTGGGGACATTGTAGTTAAGAAGTGAAGGGTTGTTTAGAACTGTGTAAAATAAATGTGTAAATCATCACACACTTAATTATGTTCTTCAGTGCAGAATAATTCTTTTTCTTTCTATTTTTGGTGTCACTGCCCCAGATTTGAAGGCTGGATTGTATATTAGAATCAGTGTTTAAGTATTCCAATCTTGAAAATTTGACTCATAAACTATATTTGTTCTCAGTAAATGACTGAGGCTTTAATGATTCGTGAATAAATCTATTGTACATTTTTAAACAGAATAAACATTATAAATGATTAAGGTGCTTAATAGTGAGATTATATAAAGAGATTTACAAAACAGTATGTGCAAAATATGTGTTTGTACCCATGTATGGCTACTGTAAACTCTATAGGCTCTTTCGGTTGTTAATATATATAGTATATAATAATTTTTTTCATTATTTTACTTTCCATCTGTGCAGACAAGAGCTACAGCAGGTCAAGCTCTAGCAACACAGCCAGATCAGTGAGCAGACCGGTCATTAATCCAAAATGGTGCTTTGTACTTTTTTACATTAATTTCTGAACCACTGTAAAAACTCTTTAAAATGTATCTTATAAAGTATTATGTACAGTATTTTCTGTAATCAAGTACAGTTTTTATGAGCTGAGTAAAGTCTATGACATACTAAAGTGCTAAAATCTATAAATAATAAAAAAGTTCACTTAATGTGCAACATAAACGTGTTCCAATTCTTTCATTATGTATTTCAACATATTTGCTTAATATTTTGCATAATTAATATTAATATTAAAATATTAATTAAAACATTCAAATGCATATTAAAAATATAAAAACTCAGTGTGTTCTACCTTTGCTTTCAGTTCTGTTTGTTTGATGAAAATTCTCCTTTTGATGTAAAATTCAGTAATCTTGTGATTTTGAATAAATGTACAACATCAACCCTGTATATGCACTCACTGAGCACTTTGATACTATACTAATACTGGTTAGAGCCTCCCTCTGCTCTCAAACAGCCTTGATTCTTCAAGGCATGGATTTCTAAAGATGTTGGAATAATTCCTTTGAGACTCTGATCCATGTTGACATGATTGCATCACGCAATTCCTGCAAAATTTTTCAGATGCACGTTCAAGCTGCAATGCTCCTGTTCCCAAAGGTGTTCTACTGGTCCAGTGACTGGTCCAGTGGTCCAGATCCTGTGACTGGGAAGGCCACTGAAGAACAATGAACTCATTGATTTGCTCAAAAAAACAGTTTGAGATGACTTTTGCTTTGTGACATGGAGCATTATCATGCTAGAAATATCCATTAGGGTAGATGGGTATCTACCCTAATGGGTAGATTGTGGCCATGAAGGGATGCACATGGTCAGCAACAATACTCAAATAGGCTGTGGCATTCAAGTGATGATTGATATTAGCCTCAGCTTTCTGTTCTTGGCTGACAGAAGTGGTCGTTTGCTGTTGTAGCTCATCTGCTTCAAGGTTCAATGTGGTGTGCATTCTGTGATGCTTTTCTGCTCATCATAACTGTACAGAATGGTTATCTGTGCTACTGTAGCTTTTCTGTCAGCTTGAACCAGTCTGGCCGTTCTCTGTTGACCTCTCTCATCAACAAGGTGTTTCTGTGCATTGCACTTTTGCCACATGATTGGCTGATTAGATAATTGCATGAATGAATAGGTGTACAGGTGTTCCTAATAAAGTGCTCCATGAGTGTACACCTATATTTCTGACAATGTAGAAAGATATTATACATTTTGCAGTTTTATTTGAAGAGTACATGTAAACCTCTACAACAATCTTCCATGTGCTTAATAATGTATCTAATGTGAAGGAGCAAAATATCTTTATTGTGACACAAAGGTTAATTAAAGAAAAAAAGGATACATTATTTGGTTGCTAAAGCATTCAGACTGTTATTGTACATGATAGTCTGCACAGATGGGCTATACAGATGTCCTTTATTAGGACAGATGTCTTCAGACCTGAGCCATGAGATCATCCCACATCTAACGCTATTAATACATAAGCTTCAACCAAAGCTTAATACACCCTCCAGCCTATACGTTTTAGAATATGGATACAATCTTACAAACTAACATAAGAATTTTTTTTAACCCATGTTTCAGATTGATCTCTTCTACTCCTTGTTGGTAATATCTTCTTGGAGCAGAGTGGATCTCAGTGCTGGTAGATTTAAACTATTCACCAGCTCTCATTTATTATTCAGTACCCGATGTCCATGATCGCCTCATCTCTACCTACAAACATGCTGAATGAGGATAGAAAATGCACTGAAAATACATACTGCTTTACATGTCAGTGCTGAGAATGATTTGCCTTTGAATAACTCTCCTCAGATGATGCTGCAGCATCCACAGCACGCCTAATCTCAACCCAGTGCAATTTTCTGATCCTTTGTCTGTCTATTTGCTTATTGAATTTTTGCCCTGTCTGAGGACGTGAAAGAAAAGACAAGTAGAGGAAGATAAACATCATTTTATTGTGAGTGTATAAGGTTTTACATATAAAATCATGAAGTTGTACATACTAATACATTTCATCCATCCATCCATCCATTATCTATACCGCTTTATCCATCTGGGTCGCGGGAAAGCTGGAGCCAATCCCAGCATCTTCGAGAGGCGGGGTACACCCTGGGCAGGTCGCCAATCCAGCACAGACAAACAACCACACACGCTCGCATTCACACCTATGGGCACTTTATAGTAGCCAGTTGACCTAATTTGGAAATTAAGGAAACCGGAGCACCCGGAGTAAACCCACGCATGCAAGGGGGGAACATGCAAACTGCACACAGAAAGGCACCCTGGGTGACCCGGGGATCGAATCCAGGACCTTCTTGCTGTGAGGCGACAGTGCTAACCACTTGCACCACCGTGCCGCCCAAATACATTTCATTGTGAAATAAATAATTCTTATCATGATTAGGTTAGAGTTTGGAGTAAGTAGTTGACTCAGGTTGTGACAATTGTACATCAGAACTGCTCCAAGTAGACCATATGTAGAGAATAATCTTTGCTGGAAACATTCATTCTGTTCATTTAATTTTTTTTCACATTGAGGGAGAATGTTCTCTTCTGTCTGTACTTCAGCAGTATTACGGTAACCATATATTCTCTCTGGGCAGCCAGGATATTTTTAGTATATGTAGTTTTCTGTGGTTAGTGAATGGTGGATACTGAATCTGCACTTGTGTCTGGTACAGAACTGAGAATTAGGAGATATTTGCCAATATTTTGTGTGTGTATATATACACTACCAGTCAAAAGTTTGGACACACCTTCTAATTAAATCTTTTTCTTTATTTTTATTACTTTAAAAGAGACTGGATAATGATGGACTGTTGTTTCTCTTTACTTAGTTGAGAGGTT